>CM021104.1:222463914-222916462 GCA_007115665.2 Sequoiadendron giganteum | reverse complement strand
TTTTTTTGAAATAAATGTTATATTTGCATCCATGGTAATTGGCTATAAGATCTACCACTCCAGTCAAGAAAACTCTGTATCTGGTACAACAATTTATGCCTAATACAAAATGGTGAAAGAAAATATGGAATATGATCTCTGCAAATTGTTAAGGATTCAATTGATGGAAAACCTTGCAAAGATCAGGAAAGACAAGAAAAATTCATTCAAATATGGCAATCTTCTTTTATTCTTATTTTTCTATTTTATGGAGGAAGTTTCGGGTGTTGCAAAATTTTAGTGGTAGAAGAACATTCTGGTAGCCGAACAAATTAGGGGTCTATTTTACAATCTTACAGATATGAAAACCAAAAATGTAGATATCTAGGGTTATTTCAAAATCTTTCAAGCTAACATGCAAGCTAGGGAAAGAATTCCTATCACCATTGTGGAGAAATATAAGTACTCAATCTATTTTATGGTGAATTTCGATCAGTGTATGATGGAAGCAGTAGATCCAAGAACTATTTGGATCATGCCTATGGGCTATGAGGTCAAGGAAAAAATTATGGAAATGTATGCTCAACACATGTTATAAAAACCTCTTGATCTGACTAAAGAAAGTTTTGGTACCTTTACAAAGAAGCACATTTAAATTAATAATGAGCTTAAGAGACCTGCATCAACCAATAGAGTAAATAAGTTGAAGTTCTTGCAAAAATATTGGGTATATCTTTAGACAAACTAAGTGAAGCTAGGCAGAAAAGGGAAGAAGAAGCAAAGCAAGATGCTAAAGAGGCAAAAAAAGCACAATCAGTTGGTCCAGTAGGACCATCTATCCAAACTAGAACAACCAGAACCTTGACATCTCACTCGGCTCCTTCAACGACATCTGCTCCTATGAAAATTGAAAGCAAGGGATCCAAAATGGAAGCCAGAGGAAGGAAAAGTAAAAAAAAAAGAGTGTACATGACTATTTCTAATGATGAAACAACAAAATTTGATGAAAATGTCAAGGAAATCAAATAGCAAGGCACTAAACCAACAACTGTGTCAAAATACTTTGATGAAAATGCTCAGGCATAGAAGAAGACCAAGGTTGATAAACCAGGTATGACTGTTGAACAAATTGAGAAAGAAATTATCTCAGATGGAAATCTTAAACCACTTCTTCATTGCTATGAATCTTTTTCCGAGTTTGATAGAATAATTCTAGAAGAGGCTACAATAAAGCACAAGAATATTTTGAACAAAGTTTTGGTTGAAATCATGCTGAGCCTCCCAAAAAAATTGTATGATATTTTGGAGTCAAGGAGATTAAGTTCCCTATCTGAAGAAGAACAAATGAGGGAGAGAATTCTTGCAGAACTGTGTCCGAAAATCTTTGTGGAAGACATACAAGTATTCTTGAACAAAGAAAAAATGAAGTTTGCAAGCAAATCAAGGGTCAAAAAAATGATTATTGGTCTAATAGGTGAAGTGGTACAAGATTCAAAACAAATTCTGAAAGAGCTTCTACTAAATGACATAATCAAAGTTGTAACTGAGGAGACTCAAACAGATGATATGTCATCTAATCCAGTCAAAGAAATAAAGGAAGGAAACTTTAATGTTGTTGAAAATCTCGAGATTCCACTTCCAGATGAAAACATAGAGATCCCCATGGAAGTTGAAACAAATGAGAATGTATTAGTTGATTCAATGGAGAACACTATAGAGAAATCAAAAACTTCAACTGAGATAGTATTAGTTGAGGAAAAGAAGAGTGATGTAAAAATAAAGTCAAGAGACGCTATCAAGATAGTTAAGAAATTTTTGGTGGAACATAAAGAAGAGATTGAGTCAGAATTTATCAAAGGTCCCATTGACCTATCAACCTTGAGTCCAATCCAGATTATGAAGGTGGCATCACTTACTCAAGTAAAAGCTCAAGAAGAGTTGCTAAAATCTCATATTGAAGATAGTGAATTGTTGGCACTAGCGTCTAGAGTAATAAAGAAGAATATCCCTTCATTTGAAAAAGAGAAGATTGAATCTTCATCCTATGAACTAAAGAGGCTTATTAGCTCGGTGAGTACTCATTCTGAATCTTTTGAAAATTTTGCATTCGCAAAAGTACAAATGGAATTTGATGCAAAAAGGTTTAGTGGACTGAAAATATTGATTGCCAAAGACACAGCTACTTTGGCTACTTGTGTCAAGAACTTATAGGATGCCTTATTTGAAGGAGATGAGATTTAAAAATTATGTTTCTTCTTTTCAAATTTTACAAAAGCAAATGAGGAGCTAAAAAAACCTAGAAAATCAGTTAACAACTATCTCCAAGGCATTTGATCCCCTATCTAGTGGTATTGGGAAGATTGGAGGTGAAGTAATGTCTCTGTTAAATAAAATAAAAGGGTTGAGGCATTAAAAGGAAAAAATTATCTCCAGAATATGTGAGCTTAGAAGCATCATTTTCCCCAAAATTGATGTAATAGGCAGTGTCCTAAAAGAAGGAGATGAAAATATGGTAGTCAATGATCCAATCAGCCTGAAATCCCCAAAAATGTTGTCCTACCTGATTTGTGGACATAACCATAATGGAAAGTCTCAAATGAGTTTGGGACTCAAACCTAACACAACTAAAGAAGGATTTTGTAGATATCTGTCATATTTTGCAAGGTGAAGAAGCACCTTTGTACAGACAAAATTTTGATTATCTATTTTTAATATGCAACCCCTACCTTTTCCATTGATTTCAAAGGGGGAGAAGTGGAGTGAAAAATTGCACAATCAGCTCAGGGGGAGAGTAGCATTTTTTAAAATTTTGGATTGCAATGAAATTTATCTTGGTATTGATCTAGCACTTAGTAAATTTTCACTAAGTGTTTCCATCAATGCTAAAGGGGGAGATTGTTGGAAAAATACACCACAACTATCATTTGGAGTTGTCATTGATGGCAACCCTATGCATTGATCAGGTACACATATCCTCATTCAAGTCTACCGACAAATAAATTAAGAATTGATAAGGTAGAACAGAGTATCTGGTAACTCAACACTCACCAATCTATGTAAAGATCTCAGGTTACCATTTTCTGTTGTGCATCTCAGGAAATAATCATTGGCATACTATCTTTGTTGTGATTGAAGCATACTAGCTTGTATCAATTCGCATGAAATATAGAAGATCCAGATTGGCATATTGTCAATTCTCTTGTATTAAGGCCGACCTCATGAATATATTAATTCACGGATGTATGAGGACTAACCAATTGTTTATCTCCATGTTTGTATAATTTAGTTTAGATCTTAGCCAAGCTATGGCTGACCATTAAGGGTACGCATAACATACTTCTCATTATGTGGGCCGACAATTTCAATTTTTTTGTGTTCTACTGAAGCCGACCAAGTATAGGTAAATTCTATGTTGTGGATATATGCATGATCGTCTGTATGATTTTGAGTGTGGTAGAGGTGATGTAGATGTCTGAATTGTGAGTTAGAGTAGAGAAGAGGTTCGATAAAGTATAGTTTCACTTGCACATAGAAGATCTATACTATGTGTATAAGTATAACAGAGTAGATTTATAGAAGCCGACTGTAAGGAAGAAGATCTATATATTGTACTTAATATTGAACTGTAATCAGGCATTCTAGATGCTATCATCTCATTTCAAATATTGAGATGGTTTTAATCTGGGCTCTTGGGAAGAAAGCCCTCTTTTCTTTGAGCAGTGAGCTCTAAGTAGTGTGCCTTAATGCAAGTGCATTCCCCTTTTCTTATCTTCATTTTGAGTATACTTAGAATCATAATTGTGGATTGGCCAACCACCATGGTTTTTCCCCTAATAGGGTTTCCAAGTAAAAATCTTGGTGTCATGGTGTTGTGTTTACTTTCTTGCTTATGAATTATGATTGAACGTTCCTAATGCTTGAAGGTTAAAGGTTAATGAATTTAATTAATGTACAAAAATTATTCACCCCCCCTCTCAATGTGGCTTGTTTCCAACATATACAAAAAGTATGACAACAAAATATTGAAATGAGAAGTCGGCAGATTAATATTTATGGGTGCATATTTGCATATTGAATTTAACAAAAAATGTATTGTTGAAGGTATAAAAGATAGGAAACAGGAAGAAAATTATCTTTAATGTGTAAAGCTAAAGAGGATGCAAAGCATTGAATAAATGGGGGAAATTTAATGTAGAAATCAAATAGAGAGTATATAGGCACAAAAAATGGGAAATAGAGCATAGGTGCATAATTAAAAACGAATTAGTGAAATACAACAAAATATTATTGAAAATGTTTGTGGAATAGTTGAATATATAATTTAATAGAATGGAATGATCAAAATATTCTATTGGATTATACAAGTTTTGTCCTCTGCTTATTGTTGCCTAGTATCTTTTTCCATCTTTGGCATTATATCCATTTTTCATAGATTATTACATGGTATTCTTTTCTAAAATTTAACTTAGAAATCCTTGAAAAGAGGATGGTATACAGTCTGGAAAAAATGTGAGAATAATTCTTTCGGATCCTTTTTTATAAGCTAGAGCATGAGCTTGGGGCAAAAACATTTCGCAGGAGCTAGATTTGTTTCAAATGCGCATCTTCATTGTGATGTCAAGTAGTGTATTTGTTATTGCTAAGTCTGGAGTATCTCTCAAATGAGAATTTTGGATCAATGTAGAGTATTTCAATTGATTTAACATGAGAGATAGCTATAAAATTCAACCCTTGCCTCTCTTTGCTGCCTATGTTTATCATTGCTCTATCTAATGTTAAGCCTTGTGCTTTATGTATTGTGATTCCCCATGCCATGGTGAGTTGAATTTGTGTTCGACTATCCTGAGTTATAGTTGGAATGGGGATGTCTCTTAGGTTTTCTAGGTCACATGGTGGACCAATGTAATTTTTGAGGCAAACAAGAACATAGTTAGGTGGATCTAGTGGTTTACAATGTGCATTGTACCCAATAGCTATAACAAGACCAAGGGATCCATTAACTAGGCCAACTTGAATCCACAAATATTTTGTTAGCATCACTTGTTCACCAACACAAAGTAGTAGTTTTGGGAGAATTTGGTCATCATATCCATGATCAATTTTTTTTTGTTGTGCTACTCGAGCAATGCTAATGGCTATGAGCAAGTTTAGCTATTTAATCCTTTTTTTCTCGTGGAATATGACTAAGTCATTTGTGGAAAACAAATATGTAGCAATATAAAAAAATTATCTTTCTATGGCTGAGATCATTTCATTTATTTGTTTCAGAAGATCTTTCCAGTCATCGTGGAGAACCTCACCATTTCTTATGTGGAGAAGGATTTCCCAAAAATTTTGTTGGGAAGGGCTATCTCCATTTTGACAAAAAATAGTGTCTAACATGATCGAGACTATGAAAGTATACCATAAGGCTATAGTTGATGAAAGTGAAGCATAAATAGGGGTATCAATGATAGGTGGCAACTGGGAAAGATCACTAACAAGGATGATAGAAGTACTTCCAAATGGCTCCCTTTGGTTATTGGGGAATGCTTGGCACAACCGGCTATCTATTTTCAGCAACAACTTTCGGCTTAGAAAACTTATTTCATCTATCAAAATGTATTGAATATATTTAAATTGTTCTTGGAATATTGTCAATGTCTAACCTTGCAAAGGATTTATATCCTTTATTGGAATTCGAAGGGTTGTATGGATTGTGGAGGTGCATATGTTGTATGCAACAACACCTATGGGGACCAATGTGAGCAATGAACTATTGGATCCAGTAGTAGACATGTTTATTTGTTGTCTAATACAATTTATCAAAAATGATTTTCTAGTGAAAATTTTCCCTTGAATAATCATGCAAAGATGGCCTTTAGGGGAAGGCTGCATGAGATGGGACTAGATGATTTGAAGAGCTAATTGCTATTTTGGTGAAAGCTGATGGGATGATTTATTTATAGGAAAAATTTGTATTTTATCTTGGTAACGTTGTGCCTTGGCTGATGGAATGAACTTAAAAGCAATATTATGAAGTTGTACAGGCACATGGTTTGTATTCCATGAATGGGTCATATCAAATTCTTGCCTACCCAACAACTGGAGTTGATTTATATTGAATTTAGTAGTTGCACCAGCCGAGAGAAAACTTCCCATTCATATTCAACCATATAAGGTCGATGGTTCATATCATCAGTATCACTACCATGTTCTTCTCAATTGTGGATGCAACTAGAAGTCTATTAGCATGCCTAGTATGATAACTAGTTGTTTTTAAAACTTTCCAATTTTGTATGATCTCTTGTTTGGAAAGACCTATATATGTTTGTATGTTTTGGAAAGTTTTGTATAACATAAGTTCAGTCCAACAAAATTTCTCAATTATTTTTTTATCTTCAAGAAGAGTAATCTTTAACAATGGGTACACAAGGCCAATTGCAGGCTAGTGTCTCGATTTCCATTTGGAATTTTTGCACTGCTTTGAATGTGTATATAAGCGGGTCGAGTCAATTAGGGATACACCACCTAGCTATAGAAGCCTTTGCATATAGAAGTGAATATAATTTTTTGGAAGGTCTTCATCAACATCATCTTTTTTTATATGGAACCATGCTTTTTTGCTAACATTCAAATGAACATATTGTCGACTTGAAGTGAGAAGAGGCAATTTCTGTAACATATGGCATGTCTCTTGTGCAGAGATGTCACACTCCACAAGAATATTCATCATGTTCTTTTTTATATTCAAGCAATGCTCTATCCTTAACTATATTTTTATTTGCAAGTCATTTCAACATATCAAGATAATTTTTTCATTTCTTCTGAAATTTAGTTGCATATTGAGAAATATAATTTAGAACATTTTTCCTAGAAATAACTGGTTGGTAGTCAACATTGGCATGCCAGATTACAAGCTGGAGTGGGCTATGAATATTTAGGCAATCATCATTTCTTGTTAGCTTATCGGATTTGTTAAAAAAAACATTAGATGTCAATGTAGATGTCAATTGTTGCTTCCAAGGTGCTTTATACCAATATTGTAATTTCTCTCCTTTTTTCCTTAAACAAGTATATTCAGAGAATTTTGTGTGCCTTTGAATTGTATTTAGCAACTCTTCATGATCTTTGATTGGATCACTAGAAATAATTTGGCTCGTGGAAACCAAGCACATATTTTCTTCAGAACAATGATACATTCTAAGAAATATTTGTGTAGGGCAACATGGATTCTAGGATGAAACATATGTATCAAAACATTCCTTGCCATGGTAACATCATGGTGATTGGACTAATCAAGAGTTATCATGTTGGGGGCTTCTAGAATCCATAGAAAACCATGCACATGTGCAGAGACACAATGATTCCATTCATATCTATACCAATAATATTTTGCATGCAAAAGATTTTCAATCACATCTTCATGGAAAATTGAGAATCTATGATGTAGATATAAAGATATTATATGCAGATTTTGAACAACACTATCTATTAGTGTCTTTTTTGAAGGCTTGATCACTAAACATGCCACATAAGAGAATTTTTTTTGCAGATCAGCCCATTTTGTGTCTACACAACTCAAAGTGAAAAAAAGGGTAGGTATGCTAAGTTGTTCAATCATTACAAATAGTTGGGCCTGACAAGAGTTCCAAAAAGAATGGGTCCCGCACAATGATGCACCAAAAAACATCAAATTCTCAGCTATCTATCCATCAGGAGCATTCCTCAGTTAGAGGGAAAGCCTTGCTCCAGTGGGAAACAATGTTGGAAAGGCAATTGTAAATAAACCTTCAGTGTTGTATTCAATAAGAAGAGAAGAGCTAATTTCAGGCCAACACAAAATATTCTGCTCTTTTTTTTCAACTTGTAATACCTGTTTGATTTCTTGGAGCTGTTGTCTAGCATTTGGGAAGGAAGGGATAAATGATGAAATTTTTGAAGATCCATTTTTATCTTGAGCATAATTTTTTGAGCTAGTTGACGACATTAGCTCTTCATCAAAAACTTTATCTATTGTATGCAATAAATTGGAGACATCAAAAACAACATCTAGTAACATATTAAGAGCCTCAAAATCAATCTCAACATCATTGTAGTATTTTTCATATTGAATTTTGTATTTCTATGTATCCATGACATGGTTTTTATTAACATAGAAATCATAATTACCACTTTCATTGGTGGTTCGTCATACAATCACAACCTCAAGGTCTTGCAATTGGCATGGAAAAAAATTTGCTATTCTCGAGATATCTTGAGGAAAGCTTATTGTGTGACCACTTTATTTAAATTGACCTCCTCTAGCATGGGACACTTGTAAAAATGGAGCCACCCTAGCAATAATCATTTTTTCAACCCGTGTTAGATTTTTTAGCAACAATGGTTGTGGGCCTAGGTCCATGCCATTTGCAAAACTAAAGTGGTGGGTGCATTTTTCAAAATAGCATCTTACACATGTTATTGCTGACCCCAACATACGAGTGTGCATCCCTATGTATATTTCCCTACATATCTGAGAAACAAAAAGGTTTGAAAGTGCATCTATGAGGTGTTAGAACCGCTTTATCGTAGAAAGGTAGCAATCATTGAATATTTCTTTCAAGTGTTGTTGTTGTGCTATTGCAGCAAGGGGATTTTTCTTAGATTGTATATAAGGGGTGGCATCTACCATTTCCAATGGGCACTGTGAGGGAATATTGTCAGCAAGAAGACCTGCACCTATGCTTGATGCAGTTAGCCTTTGTTGCATGTATTTTGTACGGTGTTTCGCACAAATTTCCTCTGTATGTTGGCTATAGTACAAATGGTTTCATTGTTGTTTTTGAGCCTTTTTAAATTCAGCAATTGATCAGGTTGTAGAACTTGAATGTACTCACATAGCCTAGGATTATACATACAAGCTCAACCATATTAGCATATATGAATATACATGTATAACCATAGATATATTTAAAGTAGTAATTACACATAAACATGTAATAAAATATATATTTTTATCCATGTGTATATAAATGTATATCTATGAATGATAAAAAAATGAACAAAAGGATTTTATAGAATTTTATGTTAACCATTTCCACTATTTCACTATTGTTATATCCCCCATTCAGAACAATACAATATTGGATGCATGAAACTAGTTGAAAGTTATATTTGTGGAAGCCAAGTGTATATAAACATTTGTGTAGGCATCTATCTATGTAAGAACATATATCTGGAATTAAAACCAAAAAAACACAATGCAAGCTCAATATCCTCCCCACCATTTTTTTTGCATTGTGGAGGCTCGCAGATTCTAACAAAACCTCTGACTAAGAAAATTATGAAACGTCAACACAGAATTTCATGGAGATGGATCACACATCACACAATAACAAAGTAGGGGGAATTTTTTTGTCTTCATATATGATCTATCATATTGTACTCTTTCAAAAATACAACTTAATCAAAGTATACCTTCCCATATTTCAACATTGAATATTGCATTTACTTCGATAATTGCCATCATACAACAATGACAAGATGCATTAATTATCACATGAGGAAACACTTACAATTCAAATTTTTCATATACATGTGCATATCCGTACACATACATACACATATACATATACATATACATATACATATACATATACATATACATATGCATATGCATACACAAACATATACATATACACATACACATACACATACACATACAACAACAACATGATGCATTTGTGAACCCCAATCCTAGACCTACACAAACATGACAAACAAAAACATAGTTAGATTCATATGAAAGTTAGAACTAAGATTCCCCATGAAATCCATCTACAATGTTCAATAATAGGAAAAATGAAGAACAAACATAAAAGATAAATGAAATCCTAATTAAGCAATGCAAACACTTGATCCCATGGGGAAATTGGTGCCAATTATGTGTAGAAATTGGCCCTTTCTCAATTCCTTTGTAAGATTGATGATGGTTGATCCACTTGATGGTGAACAACAATGTGACTCCTTGGTAAAATATGCAATAACCTAGCTATGGTGAAGGAAAATGCTCAAGAAGATGGATAAAATTAGCTCTAAATGTGAAGAGAGTAACTTTTCTCTAAGTTGTGGATCCATAATGAGAGGAAGAGTCTCTCATTTATAGATTTCGAAGTTGGAAGAATGAGTGAAATTGAGCAATCTAGGATTATTCAACATCCAATGGCCAAGTGCCACTTGTCTAGATGTGAATGGTTGAAGGTTCTACAAGTTTTGATCAAAGTTCCAATAAATGACATTAGGTGGAATTTGAAATTAGTGAAATGACTTGTTGGAGAGGGAATAAAATGGAGTTATGGCCACTTGGCTCAAGGAAAAAGGACTTGTAAGGTGAAATAAATGCCTTGTTGGAAGGACTAAGTCCACTTTAATTTGAATTCAAATTTGAGGGAATATTCCCCTTTTATACCATATGAGGGAAAATAGAGATTTAATAAATGAATTAAATATATTTTCATGTGCAAGTGGTAAAATCTAGAGGATGGACATGATTTAAGATTAAACTAATCAAAGATTAATTAATTTAATGAGGAATTAGGAGATGTGACAATTTGGATTTAAATTTATGAATCAATTAAATCAAATTGAGAGCAAGGGTTCTATTAAATAAATGTTTTGATTTATTTAACTAAAGGGGATACTGTCATATTAAATCAAATAAGGTTTAATTTATTCAATTTCATAAGAGGACTTTAGATTTTTAGTTTAAATAAAATGAATTATTTAAATGAACAGATATAGAGGATTAATTAAATTAAATTGATTAATTTAATAAGCAGAGGAGAAAAACCTAATTAAATAAATAATGATTTATTTAATTAAGGGATGAAAGGTGATGATAAGATCAAAGTATGATTCAGGATGAAATGATGTTAGTAATCAGGATCAAGTGTGTCAGTCAATTTTCTATGTCTACATTTTGCCCCTCTTTGAAGCAATGCACTTGTTGTATTGGTTCAAAGAATAACTGTTGTGATCAAAGTTCGATTTTTTTTATTTTTTTTAATTCCCCACGATTTCCCCAATGGAAGGATTATGCTGATATATTGCCCCCTTGAGAGATCAGATAAAATTTTTGATTTTTTGGATGATTTCACGAAAAAAGAGGACAAGGTGCCCGACAGGTTGAAAAGTGCCCCAAGATGCCAAAAAACATGTTAAAACACTAAAAAAGATGCAACATGGCCCTCGATCAGGAAAAAATGAGATCGAGGGACCAAACCCCTAGCTGGATGGTCAAATGAGGTCAAAAAACCCTAATTTATAGGCTTAAATAGACCATGAGGGGTCACTTTCAATTCATTTGCACACTTAGCCTTTAGAAATTTCTATCTCCTAAGCTCTGAGTTCTGGTCAAGATGCCACAACAATAGCTTCCCAAGCACGTGTTAGAGAGGGTACAAGTGCACTAGAAATCCAGCCGATGCAGGACCCGTGGTATGTACCTCTATCTTGACTTTTAATTTTCTCATTTTACATGCATTTAAAAGGGTCCAGCTCAAATTTAAGTCAAGAGACACTATATAGCACCATTGGAAATTCTCAATCAGGTTGCATGGCCTCAAACTATGCCACATATGAGAGTAGCACCATCATCAGTTAGTTAGGAGAATTAGGGTTTTGGCCAAACTCCATCGCAAATGCAAGTTGGACCGCACGACGCAGTTTGGAATTAGGGATTCAGTACAAAGTTAGCCACATATGCAAATCAGACTATGCGACGCATTTAGGAATTTAGGATTTGTCAAAGTTCATTATGGCGACACAATTTAGAAGTTTACAAACTGTGCCATATTTGCAAATAGTGTCGTATTTTCTGTTTCAAATGTGAAAAGCTAACACGGGAGGCATATTTTTTACGAGACCTAACACGATGATTTCCCTTGTGCAAGAGGACCTCAACATACTTCATTCGAGGGAGCACAAATGTCTAGTGCTGTGGAGACTACAAGGTATGCACATATTCCTTCAAGAGAATCTTGGTATTCTTGGCCTTTGGTTTGTTGTGTATGTTCATCCTATTCGGACCCACTTGGGGATGATGACAGCTTTGGTGAAGCGATGGCACAATGAGACCTCCTCCTTCTATCTTCTCATTGGTGAGGCTATTGTTACACTCGAGGATGTCTGGCGCATCCTACAACTTCCTATCCATGGAGTGAGAGTCATTTATGATATATATGCTTGTAGGGATGCCTACTATGATGTGATGGGTCTCGATGAGATTTAATTTTTCAAGGGACAGATAGACATGGAGAGGTATCAAGGCGTAGTTCTCACCTATAGATTGATTGTTGTGACCATCATTTCAGGTTTAGTTGCACTAGATCGATGGGGCTGATACTTCAGTCTAGGTTGGGGGTTGGCATGGGAGTAGATGTTCGTACATAGGGAATGCTTTGCTTGGGGGCCAATGATACTGGTCTCACTATACAGGGATCTCCATGATTTTACATATCTTTTCAATAGGGCCATTGGTGTCGGGGTCACTCTATTACACATCTAGGCATGAGAGAGATTTCCAGTGCTTCCTCTGGATGTTACTCTGATTGTTTTAGATATCGATGATCATGTTGTTTGGTGGTATGGGGGAGCCCAGATTCATTTTACTCTTATAGGTACAAGAGGCATTAACCACTACCAATGGGTTCATGATGAGATAAGAGAGTTTTTTTGGAGGCCCTAGATGGGTATAGGCCCATGGTATGATGATTACAATTAGCTATTCTTTTCTCAGTAGAACAGATGGATGTAGGGAAAAGAGCACACCATGATAGAGTGCTACCTCTCTAATAGGGTAGCCCAACAGTTTGGCAAGGTTTAGGATAGGCCGAACAATTAGTACGAGGCGATCTTTGCCCGTTCAACATGAGAGACAACATGGGGTTAGCTGATTCTAGCAATGGAGGCAGTAGCCTCGTTTAGGTAGCTAGTGGCAAGTCCATGGCCATATGATCATGGGTCAACAGATGTAGGGGTTAGCCAAGCATATAGAGCTTGGTTCAGGCCTCCTCTCAGATTGACAGTTCTAGGTATAGTTCTTCCACGATGGAGGCCAAGAGGCAGGTCTAGCAATATGGGTAGGGGATAGGGAGGAAAATGTGATGGTGAAAAATATGGTGATAGGGACAAGGGAGGAGGTGGCCCTCCTCCATAGCAGACACCACCATGAGCACCGCGGGTACCAACACCACCATGAGACTAGGCACTATCGAGCCCTCGACAAGATCAGATACCGTAGAAGCAGCTACCCAGATAGATAGACCATAGGGATGCCTTGATTTAGCAGCTTCAAGGGTAGATACAAATTTTGATGGCTGAGCAAGATCATGTTCATCAATAGGTTTTGATAGCTACTACCAAGAGCGACCAAGCCCAGATTGAGAGGAATCAGGAGATCGACCAAAGGAGATAGCTAGAGAGTATAACCTCATCCTCTTAGGGCTAGATAGTATCTTTGAGTGCATATCGATAGGTGGTTAGAGAGGTTGAGTTTATCGACAACATTACATGCAGGTAGTTCCACTAGCTGGTCGACTACTAGAATTTTCTCAATAGACAAGGATGAGGCCTCCTAAGGCCCATGGTGAGAGACCAGAGGGGGAGGGGCATAGCCAATAGGGCTAGCCTTTAATCATAAGCAGTTATCCATTTTTTGATTCATGGGCTTCGATACATATTTCCCCGATTGTATCATGTACTTTGATGTATACACTTGATCTAATTCTTGTATCATGACAGTTGTATATAGTGATGATGATATATATATATATATATGAGATGGTCCTACTTATGAGATTTCCAATGATGATGTATGTTTCTACATGATGATTATCTATGAATTTCTTTATTTGTTTTTCTATGGGTTTTGATGACAATCGTATGGATGTAGTGTATGCAAATTATTATGTAATGATGATGGATGGTAATAATTTCTATTATGTCCTTAATGATTCCTATAATATATGATATGAGATGAATGTATTGCAATGATTTCTTAAAATACTTAGAATAACAAATCTATATTATTCCTCATAGCTTAAGATGATGATAATGTGAGGTGACATGATGTGGTATGATCTGTATGATATGATATGAATTTATGCTGATAATTTTGTGGATGTAGGGCAGATGCATTAGTGATGTTTTGATTAACTATCATGGTACCATGTTAGTATGGAAATAAGATAGAAGAAAAGAGATCCAACAAGTCATTAAATGTCAATTATTTCTTACCAAGAGTTGGGATTTTCAAAGGGCTAATTACTTTATGTTTGATAACACACATATGTACGATGCATCAAGGTATAAAGAACAAGGATGGAATTGTACCTAGTGTGATGGAATTTGACTCGACAATTATATAGGAGTATTCCTATTCAAACTTAGCATACAAAACCTTATTCAGGATGTAGTTCAAGTCTTCTAAACATCTCAGACCAAAATATAGAAAAGAAAGACTTCCTATGTGATGAAGAAGATACCTAAAACACCCTCCCTACAAACCAAATAAAGCACACATGACTAAGTTATTTTACAAGAGTATCCCATAAGAAAAATAGATAAAAAGATAATGATTGTTGCCCCATTCCTTTCTCTCTAAACCTATTTTTATTTAGGCATCATCGAGAGGTCCTTGGAATGAGTGCAATAAGATAAATCCAAAAAAAGGATAAAGTAAACAAACAAGCGAATGTTCTTCATACCGCTAGCCAAGACTAAACTATAGTGGGATACTTGATGTTGATTTCCACCGTGGGAAGGATGCATCCTAGGACATTTTTTAATCAAGGTTTTGATGAGATTGATTGGATGATAAGCTATTGATACTCTGAGTTGACCAGCTTGTTGACTTAAATATCTAGACTTTGAGACTTTGATGATTAAGCTTCAACTTTAGAACCCGCTAGACTTGCTTCCGACTAACTCAGCAAAGGATGAAGGTGAATATAGTTTATTAGGAATGAGGATTATTATGGGTGAAAGAAAGATGATATGGATGCACCCTTTTTGGTTTTTTCAGATATTTGGATGTTTTTGGTGTTTTCGAAATGTTTTGAGGCTGTTTTGATTTTCAGATTTTTCATTTTTTTTGGATTTTCAAGATTTTACGACCAAGAGACTAACTTAAAGACCTATCCTAGGGGTCTTGGGATCTGATCTATAGATTATATTTTCCTATGTTATACATGTAGAGACCACATAGTTTGACTAGCGACAAACTTGATTGATGAAAAGATAGATGGGAAAACAGATTGAAAAATTGTGGCAAACACCTAAAGGACTGACCTAAAATATCTCGGAGAATGATCAAAGATCAACCTTTCCTATGTTCAAGTTCAAAGATGACGTAATTCGGTAGGATGACTCTATTTTTTATTTTTTAGATTTTTGACATGTTTTGGATTTTGATATGATTTTCTGAATGTTTTTGGATTTTTTGATTTTAAGGAAGATCTCAAGAATATACATGAATCCAATCCGATGTAGGTATAGGAACATGCCCCCAATGTGATGTGATAGACTACTTTGATACAGGTGGGATAAACTGACCTTAGGAATATGCCAAGTAGTACTAGGGTAGAACATGATACAAGCACAAGATTAAGTGGTACAGATGCGAACGGATGGTGGAAGGATAGATGGCATGTAATGGATAAGTGAGTGTGCAGAATAGGACGTGAAGATCCTGGTGGATGGAGAGTGCTTTATTTATGCTTGGCACCTGTTTGCCAGGTTTTCACCAAGGTACTTGTCCAAAGCGCCACCAAAGTGGTTTTCACTAAAGGATGATTTTTATCTTTACTATTTTCAATCCTTTTTCTGATTTTTTTGGATTTTTGTATATTTGTATTTTTTGTTGTCACCAAGATGCATGTTTTCCATGTTTTCATCAAGGTGACCATTTTTTTAGAACATTTTCTGATATTTTTTTGTATTATTACCTCTATACCTTGCAATATTTTAGGCATAAAACTTTTTGAGATGAGAGTTGTTCATGGGCTCCTACAGGGGTTCACCTTCTAGTGTTGATAACTAGTAGGCTCATGATTTATATCTTGCTATGATGATGAAAGGTCCCAACCGGTTTGGCTCAAATTTTCCTTTGCTTTTTGGATTTGGCACATTCTTCTAGTTCTCCTTTAGCACAATTTTTCTGACTTGGAAGGTGTGTCTCTTGATCTTCTTGTTGTAGCTATGCTTTAGGTGGTTTTTATAGACTTGTAGATGGTTAAGGGAATCCGTGCATCATTCATATAATAACTCAAACTCATTTAACCTTCAAACCTGATATTGCTCATCTATAAAGAGGTTTTGCAGTGATATCCTTAATGATGGGAGCTCGATCTTGATTGGGAGGATGGCTTCGAATCCATAGACTAGGGAGAATGGGGTGGCACTTGTTGGTGTGCAGATGCTGGTGTGATAGGCCAATAAGGTGGGATTTAGCCATAGATTCTAGTCATGACCAACATCATTATCTATCTTCTAAAGGATTTTCAAGTTGGTTTTATTGGTGGCTTCTGCTTGGCCATTTCCTTGGGGATAGTATAGAGTGGAAAAACGATGTTGGATATTGAATTTTTCACATAAGTCATGAACATCTTAGTTTTAGAAAGGTGTCCCATTGTCTAAGATAATGGCTTGGGGGACACCGTATCAGAAAATGACATAGTTCAGGATTAACTTGGATATCTACTTTCCCATTATGTAGGTCATGGGAATTCCTTCGACCCACTTTGTAAAGTACTTCATGGCGGTGATGATGAATTTGTGGCCATTGGATGAGGTGGGGGTAATTTTTTCGATGAAAGTGAGCCCCCACTATGAAAAGGGCCAAGGTGTAACAATAGGAGAAAGATCTTGACCTAGTGCATGAATAAGGTCTCCATGCTGCTAGAATTCTAGACACTTTCTGATAATGTTGTGTTCCTCTCTTTGCATTTTTTACTAGTAGTACCTAGTCCTCAACAGTTTCTTAGCCAAAGTTATACCACTCGAGTACGAACCACAAATTCCATTGTGTACCTCAGTTAAAGTAGTCAAGGCTTCCTTAGTGTTTAGGCAACACAAAAAGGTTCCTTCAAACATCCTACGATAAAGGGTTTCTCCTAGAATAAAAAAGCGGGTGGAATTTTTGACAAAGTCTCATTTAAGGTTTGGGGTTATATCAGTGGGCAAGTCTCCTATTCATAAGTAGGTGTATATGTCATGATACCAGGGATCACTGAGTACAACAATTTTGCACATGAATTCAGACTCTGGTACCTCGAATGCTAGTATGAGAAACTCCTCTACTAGGAATTCTTTCTTTGGGACATTGCGTAGGTTTTCCAAGAGTGATCCAATTGTCACCATTGCATCCTCTGGTCTGTTGTTTTCTCTAGGTAACTGTTCAAATGTGATATCAATGGTTGACTCTTTGAGGCTCTCGACTAACTTCTTGTATGGAGTTAGCTTATCATCCTTTGTCTGATATTCATCATTTACCTAATTGATTACGAGCTGAGAGTTCCCATATACCTTTAAAGCCATGATCTTCCATTATACTGCAATCCTTAAGCCTATGACCAGAGACTCATACTCTGCTATGTTATTCATGCATGGAAATGATAGTTTGTAAGATTTGGGTATGTAGTCTCCTTGGGAAGTTATGAAGAAAATTCATGCCCCTGATCTATGTTGCATGTAAGATCCATCAAAATACATCTTCAAGTATTTTGCAACACTTATGTTGAATATTGATTCATCTTGGAATTTTCAAACGAGTGGGTTCTCTGCATAAATAGGAGCCTCTGCTAGCTGATCTACAATTTCCTATCCTAGCTTGATGGCCTTGCACTCCACATATTCAATTATGTGTTTTTTCAATATCATGACCCACTTGGTTATTCATCCAGTGAGAGTGTCTTTAGAAAGAAGGTATTTGAGAGGATCTATCTTCACAATCAATTTGATTTGATGAGTGAGAATGTAGTGTCTAAATTTTTGTGCTACAAATACAACTGATAGACAAGCCTTCTTGATAGGAGTATAGTTTAGCTCGTGTCCCACCATAGTTCTTTTGATATAATATATTGTTCTCTCTCTTCTATTTTTATTGTGTTGAGCTGATAGAGCACCGAGAACTGTGATGGTTGCTGAAATGTATAGGATCAGTGTCTCTCCTGGAGTAGGTGGAATTAACACTAGTGGCATAAGTAAGTATTCTTTGATTTTTTTAAATGCCTGGTCGCATTTGTCATCCCACTTGTATACTGTGAAGTAGATGAGATAACGGGATCTATTTATCCACCAGCTATATTATGAATTTGTGGATGGATTGGAGCCTTCCCTGTAGGCCTTCAGATATTTTAGTGTCCTGGGTGCTTCCATGTCGAGGATCTCCTTGACTTTGGTAGGATCCAATTCTATTCCTCTCATTGATACTATATATCCCAAGATTTTTCTGGATTGCACCACAAAGATGCATTTCTTGGGGTTAAGTCTAATCTTGTATTGCTCCAATCTATCAAAGATGGCACTTAGACATGCTATGTGATCCTATCTTTTCCTTGACTTGGCCAATATATCATCCACATAATCCTCCACAATTTTGTGAATCATGTTATAAAAAATTAGTGTCATGGCCCTTTGATATGTTTCTCCTACATTCTTTAGCCCAAATGGCATCATTTTCCAATAGTAGGTGCCCTATGGACATGTAAATGTTGTCTTATGTTGGTCTTCCTTTGCTATCATAATCTAGTTGTATCCTGAGAAGCCATCCATCAATGATAGCATCTCATTCTTGACCATCATGTCCACTATCATATCAATGTTGGGTAGTGGAAATTCATCCTTAGAACGGGCTTCGTTTAGGTCTCTAAAATCGGTGTAGATACAGATGCTCCCATTTGGTTTTGAAACTAGCACAAGATTTGACACACATTCTAAATAATAAATTGGGTGTATAAATCCGACATCCAGGAGCTTCAGTAATTCCACCTTGACTAGCAAGGCTATCTGAGGGTGCATATTTCTCAACTTTTATCTTACTGGCCTTTCCCCTAGGTAGACATCTAAGTCATGAAGCACAACTTTCAGATCAAGACTCAACATGTCGACATAATTCCATGTGAAGTTCACCTTCATTTCTCTTAGGAATTATGCCAATAGTTCTTGTTCTTCCATGAGAAATGACTCAGCGTATAAGTTGATGTGTGGCATTACTTTTGTTCCCAGATTAACAGGGTTACACTATTCTGCTAGGACTATTTATTTCTCTTGATGAAGTGTAGTGAGGGGGAGATTGAATCCTTCATCCTCCGGAGCCTCAAAGTGGTTTTCACCATTGGATGCATCCTTTATTTTTACTATTATATGGTTAGAGAGTGTCACAATGTGGTTTTCATTCAATGACCCTAATCTTATTATTATTTTTTTTCTTTTGTGACTGAAGGACCCAATCGTCTCCCTATAATAGGCATGTGTTTCCAGTGTGATTTGTAATCTAGCTAAATATGATCTCCACATGGTACTGTATCCCTTAGTCCCATGAATTTTGAGAGTGCCTCATCATTTTTGAATGTGTCTAGAACCAGTGGTCCTCGTTGGTCGTAATCGATGAGTTGTGGGTAAACTAGGTTTATCTTGTGAGTTTGGCGGTCTGACTCAATGGGTGAGGCACTAATCATGAGTAAGGAGGAGTCTTCAAAAAGTGTGGGTAGGCCAATTATGGTATCCTCATCATTACAACTACTACAAAAATCATTTATGTCGAAGGTGAGATTATCTAGTGACAAACCTATGGATACTGGTAGTTGAAGGGTGGTTGTTGATAATTGAGGGGGAGACCTGACTACTCTAATAGGGGTATTTTTTCCATGTACAGTTATACTCAAAGGGATACATCCAAGGCCATGATTTCTCATTCATCTTTCTACAATAATGGGCTCCGATCATCCATTGTTGTTCCTTCCAAGGCTTTCATTTTTGTTGTAGCCCATACTAGATATCATTTATAGTCCACTACTAGCATCATCCATGGGTAGGGTAGGTGGGGGCCTTTCACCTTGGTATAGTCAGCTTGAAATGTCCCTTTCATCCATATTTTCCCTACTTAGATCCTTCCAATGGCAGAATCTAGAAGGGTCTTCCCTGAAAGTGTGGATAGGTGTTTCAACTGGTTGGGGTTGCCCATGTGACCTAGGATATTGAGGTAACTCTCCTACAACAAAATAACTCTTCTTCATTATGTAATCTCCACACCCATTATCTTGGCTCATGAGCTTGATGTCGGATATGTTAGGGATGGAGGGTGTGTCTGTAGCAAAAAAGGAGGTGAGGCTAGATGGATCTATATAGGGAGTGGAGGGTACTTCAGGAACTTTGTAAAACTTGGCCTCCAAGTTTTTGGAATAGGCGAACGGATCAGGATCACCATTTATTATGACCTCCTCATTTTGGTATGAAAATTTGATGCATTGGTGGAATGTTGAGGCAACCGCCTTCATTCCATGGATCCATGGGTATCCTAGGAGGATGTTGTAGGGTAAATCGAGGTTGAGGACTTGACATGTGGTTTCCATAGTAGCTAGCCCTAATTGGATTGGGATCTTGATAGTGCCTTGAGACACTCTTTCCTAGTCATCATATGTTCTGATGGTGATGCCTTTATTTTTTTCGATGGAGTGTTATGAGATTCCCAAGTTCTTTATAAGTTTAAGAGAAAAAAAATTGAGGCTCGCGCCTCCATCCACCAAAACCCTTTTGACTATTTTCATGTGAAAAAGGACTTGAAGCTGAAGTGCACGGTTGTGAGATGGATGGGTGGGGAATTGTTGATCAGAAAAGGTGAGGATATTTGGGGTGAATATTTTACCAACCATAGCCTAGAATTTTTTTATATCGAGGTTAGTAGAGATAGTGGAAATAGCTAATGCTTCATCAAGGATTTTCCTATGCGCAACATAAATTTTTAGTAACTCCATGATATAGATCTGAGCGGGGGTTGTTTTTAGCTGGTCAATGATGTTATAATCATAGAGAATAGCTTTCTTATTTAAGATGGGGGTCTTAAATAGCTTCCATGCACCTGCAATAGTATCCTTTCCACCACATGTGGTGACTCCACAATCAACATTGGATCCTTTGACGCTAATGACAGTGATCATTTCATCTATGCATGCGAAAATGTGTTTGTATATAAGGTTTGCACTAGCATACTTTTGTTTCCCATTATTTTTCCCTTGGTTGTTTCCTTGATTATTTCCCTGATTGTGATTAGGCATCAGATTTGTGTATATTTTGAGATCTTGATTTCCAGCGGGTTGCTTGACATTTATGATTTTATCCTCAATAAGATCTTGGATGATGTTTTTCAATCTCATGAAATTTAAGGTTATATTCCCTTTGATTATATTAAAATCACAAAGGATGTTTTCATTGTAGGAAGGTGGTTTTATCATGGGTTCCACATATTGCTCAGAAGTGGACATTTTGATAAGGTTCTCTTTAACCAGCTTCCTCATTATAGATTCAATTGACTCCCCAAGGGCCGTGAACTTTTGCTTGGGAGGATACTTGTTCCCGAGAGGTGGTCCTCCTTGATTTTTCAGGTTATTGATTTGATTGTTCAGAGGTGGTGGTCGTTGTGCTACCATATTGGGTTGCACATTGTTGCAGTTGTGATTCTATGGTTGATAATGGGTTTGTATATTTTTCTTGGGAGCATTGATGACAACCTTAGCATCGACCACTCCATCATTTGTGACATTTTTATTCCTTGACCATGTGTGAGGTTTACTGTTATAACTAGTGGATGGGTGGTTATCCTTTTGTCCAAGAAACGTAGATGTGCCCCCTTGCATCTTAAGGGATCTTTCGATATTGAGCACCTTTGGGATCAATTGATCATATATTGTGATGCATTGCAATTTTAGATAGAATGCCAAGTTTATATCCAAACTGGTTATGATAGTGCCAACTTGTTGCTCTTCTGGCATGGTTCACTTGCTCCGGTTGGCCTTGGATATTCATCTTTGCAAGAAGGAGGTGACTAGCTCTCCTTTTCCTTTTTTGAATGTTGATAGTTCCTCTAGACTAACATCTGTACCCATGTTGAATGCATAGTTTTTGAGGAATACATCCACAATTTCCTAGAATGTTTTAATGCCTATGGGTAGATGAGAGAACCATTCCATGGCGGGACCAGTCACACTCTGAGGAAATAGTTGCATTAGATACGTGTCATCATATTCAACTTCCATGCAATGCACTTCAAACTCCTTGATGTGATTTTTAGGGTTTCCCATCCCATTATATTTGTTGAATTTTGGGATTTCAAATCCCTTCGAGAATGGTACCATTGTAAGACTCCTATAAAAAGGATAGGGGCACAAATTTCTTGATGTTCTTGTTTTTATTCCTAACTAAAGGTCTGACACTTGTTGCAAGAGTAGTTTCATCTATGATGCAACATCGTTTTATAGATCAGGAGGTGGGATGAATGTATTTTGAGGCATTTGCGGTGTTTGATTGATGAGTGGGGTATTGGTGGGGGTTGGCTGCAAGATTTGTTGTGAATATAAGGCCTTCTAATATGCCTACAGTTGTACCAACAATTCTTATTAGTGGTCATGTTTTTGTTGTTCCAACAAATCTTGTTGTTGGTCCTACTGCTATTGTTCCCACAAAGATTGTTGTTGGTCTAGCTTTTGTTGGTCTATATATTGTTGTGCCCAAAAATCTTGTTGTTTATCTATTTGTTTTTGTGCCAACAAAGCTTGTTGTTTAGCTTGTTATTGTCCCTAAAAATCTTGCAGGGCTAGTTGGTATGCCTATTGATGGTTTTCTTATAGTTGTGTGTGGTACTTAGGAGTATTGTTTCAAACAGAGATACAAAGTTTGTTGGTTACTTTTGGAGGACACTTTGGAATAAGTTAATGACCAATTTAAATTTCATTTCTACTTTTCACCCACAAACTGATGGACAGAAAGAGGTAGTAAACAAGATTTTGGGGAATTTATTGATATTTTTGGTTGGGGAGAAGACGGGAAGTTGGGATTTAGTCCTTGCAAAAGCAGAGTTTGCATACAATAATTCAGTGAATAGGGGTACCAGAAAAACACCTTTTTGTATTTCTACTAGAGTTCATACTAGAGGTATATCAGAGTTGTGAGATATTAGTAAGGAAGATAAAATGAGTGCAAAAGCACAAGAGTTTTCTAAACATATGAAGAAAATGCATACTGAAGTAAAGCAAAAATTGGAAGACATGAATTGGAAGTATAAGGAGCGAGCAGATGAAAAGAGGAGACATAAGGAATTCGAAGTTGGAGCTGAAGTGATGGTGTATTTGAGGAATGAAACATTTCTAGTTGGAACATACAATAAGCTCAAGATGAGGAAGTTTAGAACCTATAATATTTTGAAGAAATTTGATTCAGGAAATGCATATGAAGTAGAGTTATCAGATGGCATAGGTATATCACCTATATTCAACATTGCATGTCTACATCATTACCATGAATCAAAATTCAATGAAGATAGTTACGCAAAATTTTAGAAACAGTTTCCTAAACAACAATTATATGAGATAGAAGAGGTTTTGGATATTAGAGATAGGAGGAAAACATGTGGAAGACAACACAATGAATATCTTATGAAGTGGAAAGGCATACTAGTGGAGGATTCTTCTTGGATTTCTCAGGCTAAGGTAGAATTTATTCATTTTCCTTTAGCCCCAACAAAGTGAGGGACTCACTTTTCAAATAACTCTGGATGTCTGATGTAGGAGCATCTTTGGTTCTTTGAAATCTTGCATCAACCAAAAATATTTTCATTTCAATTTTTTACTTGTTGAGTTCTTATTTAGTTCAAGTTGGAAGATTGGTTATTTCATCATATTTTCTCACCAAACTTTATGGATCTATTTTTTCATCGTGGACACATTCATTTTCCTTATTCCAAGATTTTAGCATGATTGGATCTTTTTCTGATAATTTATTTCTTTCGGATTAAGTGACAGTTTCTAGAACAAAGCACCAAAGCAGTTTTGAGCATAATGACTAATTTGATCACTTGTGGATCCTTCTCATAACTTTTCAATCCTTGTGAGGTGTTTCAAATTATTTTGTGGAGTGTCTTTGACCTTAATTTTGGGTCCACACTTCATCTTATGCACTTTCTGAGGAGAAATTTGAATTTAAGGCCGACCTATTTCATGCATATTACATTTCCTTCATCGAAGATTGTAATGATGATTTTTGGTCAAGGCAGATGATTCTAGATCTTGGATGTGATATAAATTATTGTAATAGATCATTAGGAAAGCAATGAAAATGAATCTAGGATTCGATCTATAATATTTCAGCTCGCATTAAGGAGCATGTAGGAATATTGTATTTTGAGCATGTTGTATCAAGCTTGTGAGCCCAATTTGTAAACCTAGATGTTATTAGCTGTATGTAATTGGAATTTCTAATAATAAGAATGTTTGAATCTGTATTTTCCTCCATATTTTGAGTGGCTTTTGTTGTGTAACTCTTGTTGCATGGTCCAAACTATTTTCTTTGAGGACCATCCTACCATGATTGCACCAAATCTCATATTCATTCTCATTTGTTTAGGAGGGTCCTCAAAGAGAATAGTCTAGACCGTGCAGTAAGAGTTACACAATAGAAGCCACACAAAATATGGAGGAAAATTCAAATTCAAGAACTCTTATTATCATAGATTTTCATTACATATAGCTAGAAACACCTAGGTTCATAGGCCTAATACAAAATGCTCAAAATATAGTATTCCTACATGCTCCTTAATCTGAGTTGAAATATTATAGATCGAATCCCATATTCATTATCATTTCTTTCCTAATGATCTATTACAATGATTTATATCACATCTGAGATCTAGAATCATCCAGGTTAGCCAAATTTTATTACAATATCCGATGAAGGAAATATAATGTCCATGAAATAGGTTAGCCTTAAATCTGATGCAGGAGCATCCTCAGTTCTTTGCAATCCTGCATCAACCAAACATATTTTCATTCCAATTTTCTTCTTGTTCAATTCTTGTCCAATTTGAGTTGGGAAGTTCGGTATTTCATCATATTTGCTCACTAGACCCTATGGATCTATGTTTTCATCATGGACATGTTCATTTTCCTTATCCCAATATTACAACACGATTGGATCTTTTTCTAGCAAGTTATCACTTTCGAATTAAGTGACATTTTCTAGAACAAAGCACCAAAGTAGTTTCAAGCCTAATGGCTAATTTGATCTTTTGTGGATCCTTCCTATAAATTAAAAATCCTTGTGAGGTGTTTCAAATTTTCCCATGGATTTTCCCCGAACCTAATTTTTGGTCCACACTTCATCATATGCACTTGGTGAGGATAAATTCAAATTTAAGGCTGACCTATTTCATGCATGTTATGTTTTCTTCATTGGAGATTATAATGATCTTTGGCAGACACAGATGGTTCTAGATCTTGGATGTGATATAAATAATTATAATATATCATTAGGATAGTGAATTAAAATGAATATGAGATTCAATCTGCAATATTTCGGCTCGCATTAAGGAGCATGTAGCAATACTTTATTTTGAGCATGTTGTATTAGGCCTGTGAGCCCGATCTATGAACCCAGATATTGCCAGCTGTATGTAATGGGAATTTCTAATAATAAGAGTGTTTGAATATGAATTTTCCTCCATATTACATTTGGCTTCTATTGTGTAACTCTTTCTACACAATCTAGATTGTTCTCTTTGAGGACCTTGCTACCATGACTATCTACATTTTCCTCCATATTACGTTTGGCTTCTATTGTGTAACTCTTTCTACACAATCTAGATTGTTCTCTTTGAGGACCCTGCTACCGTGACTACACCAAATTGGTATGAGAGCAAGATTCATTCGATGAGAGATCATTAGAGTTTTCAAAGTCCTCTTGAAGATTTTTTGTGGGGTGGTGGACTGAGGATCCAACCTGCAGCTACAAACGAATTTTGTAAAGATGGTGGGAAGAAGGAATGGTAGAGGAAATGGAGAGTGTGCAAATGCAGACCCAACTATAATGGATATGTTGAGGGGAATTTCTGCTAGATTGGAAGCAATCAAAATGACCCAGAGGAGAGATCGATGAGTTCATGATGTGAGTGATGAATAGGTAGAAGAATAGAAAGAAAGGGAAAGAGATGATCAATGTGGCCTTGATTAGGGAGAAGATAGGTTCATAAGAGCCCTAACTAGAGTAAACACTAAACCACATTTCAATCCACCAGATTAAAGTGGTAAGTTGGATTCAAATGAATTGCTTGATTGGATAATGGAGATGGAGAAGTATTGTGATTTTGAAGGTACCACTGAAGACAAGAAGGTGAAATTTTCTTGTACAAATTTGAAAGGACATGCATCCATTTGGTGGGGACATTTGCAGACAGATAGGAAAAGAAGAGGACAGGAGAAGATAAAATCAGGTGATCAGATGGTGAATAAGTTAAAGGAAAAGTTTATGCCTACAGATTATCAGATCAATTTGTTCTAAAAGTTTTAAAATTTGAAGTAGAAGGAGTCAAGTGTGATAGAGTATACTCTAGAGTTCTACAAATTGAATATCAGATCCAGACATTCAAAAGATAAGACCGAGAAAGTAGCTAGATATGTGGATATCTTGAAGTATTTGATACACGATGAGATCAATTTGATCAAGTTGATAAGTGTGTAGGAGGCATATCAATGTGCCCTAAAAGAAGAAGATAATTTGAATAAAAGACATGACCAGAGATAGAGAGGAAGAGGCAGAATATTTCAGAGAGGAGGAAGAGGATCTTTTGTAGATCACAATAAAGATAAGGAAGTCAGTAAGAATGATAATTTGTACCATAGATATGATGGAAAATTTTACCAAAGAGGAGGCTATGGTGGTTACCAGAATGAGGTTTATAGAAAAGGTGATAGAGGATAGGAGAAAAGAGTATTCAAGGTAACTTTTTCTAAGTGTGTTGGAGAAGGACATAGAGCATTTGAATGTAATAAGGGAGAGACAAGCAGAAAGATAAAGAACATTAGAAGAATAGAATTTTCTAAGGAGGATCATGCCAGATCATCTAATGAACTAGACGATGGAGAAGTGTTGGTGAAAAAATGATTATTGTGTCAAAGTGAGATGGATTATGAACCGTTGTAGAGAAAGATTTTTTTTCCGAAACAGATGCAAGCTAGGTGGTAAATGTTGTAGAGTGATTATTGAAAATTTAATCTTTGAGAACCTAGTTTCTGAAGAAATGGTGACCAAATTGAAGATGGAAAGATTGAAACACCCAAAACCCTATCAAATAGCATGGATTCAAGATGAGCATAAGATACTGGTAAGTGGACAATGTTTGGTGAAATTAAAGATAGGAAATTATCATGATTAAGTTTTGTGTGATATCATGCCTATGGATGTATGCCATGTTTTGTTGGGAATGCCTTGGTAGTATGATAGATAGGATATTCATGATGGAAGGAAGAACACATATACCATTGTTGCTAATGGGATGAAGTAGAATTTGTTTCCATTGGAGTATTTTCCTAAAGTTGAGCTTTGTACGAATACTACAATTGTGTGGTTGATTGAAGGAGATTTATGGATGAACCGAGACATGAGAACATGTGCTATGCCTTTGTTCCTAAGAAGGTTGAAGACTTGAAACATGTAGAAGAAAATTTTTAGGAGATAAAGGAATTGGTGGCATAATATGAAGGTATCATTTTGGATAATGCACCTAACGGATTTCAGCCTATGAGGATTTTTATTCATTGCATGGATCTAATTCTTGGAGCTAGTTTTCCTAATAAAGTAGCACATCAGATGACACTAGTAGAGAATGAAGTGCTGAATATACAAGTGTAAGAGTTGTCAAAGAAGGGTTTGATCAGGGAAAGCTTAAGTCCTTGTGCAGTACCTACTGTGATAGCACCTAAGAAGGATCGAGAATGGAGGATGTGTATAGATTCTAGAGCCATAAACAAAATCATAGTGAAGAATATATTTCCTTTGCCCTGGATGCATGACATTATGGATTGTTTGAATGGAGCTAAATAGTTTATAAAGATCAATTTGAAGAGTGGATATCATCAGATTAGAATAAGAGAAGGGTTTTAGTGGAAGACAACATTCAAGATAAATGAAGGATTGCATGAGTGGTTGGTGATCCCTTTTGGACAAAAAAATCCATCGATTACTTCCATGAGGCCAATGAATGAGGTATTGAAGATATTCTTGGGAAAGTTTTTGATTGTCTATTTGGATGAAATCTTGATTTTTATTAAGACTAGAGAAGAAAATTTGTTGCATATAAGACAAGTTTTGGAGAGGTTGAGAGAAGAGAAGTTGTTGAAAAACATTAAGAATTGTAGTTTCATGAAGGGAGAATTGATATATTTGGGATTTGTGATATTTGTGAATGGATTGGAGATGGATCCTGAGAAGGTAAGAGAAATTTTTGAATGGCCTACACAGAAAATAATTAGAGAGGTGAGATAATTTCATGGATTGGCTAGTTTCTAACAAAATTTCATTAGGAATTTCAGTTCTATTTGTAGTCCTATGAAAAAAACAATGAGAGGAGATGAGAAATATTTTAGGTCGACATTTAGAGTAGACTAGATTTTTGAGTTGTTGAAAAAAATGGTGACCGAGTAGTCTATGTTGGCTTTACTAGAATTTAATAGGGTATTTCAAGTAGACTATGATGCAAGTGGAAATGCAATTGGAGCAGTATTAAGTCAAGAAGGAAGACCAGTAGCTTATTTCAGTTAGAAATTGAATGATGCTAGGAGAAGGTATTCAATGTATGACCAGGAGTTTTATGCCATAGTTCAAGCCTTGAAGAAGTGGAGATATTACTTGTTTCCTAAGGAGTTTTTTTTGTATATAGATCATCATGCATTACAATATTTAAATATTGAAAGTTGAATCAGAGACACATGAGATGGGTGGAATTCTTATAGAGTTATACTTTTGTTTTGAAACATAGGAGTGGAAAGTCAAATAGAGTCCCTGATGCTTTGAGTAGGAGAAGGAACTTACTAGCATAGATGAGAGTGGAGGTATTAGGCTTTGATTAATTGAAGAACTTGTATGAGGAAGACCCAGATTTTGTAGAACCTTGGAGAGCTTGTAAAGAACTAGTATTGGAGGAGATCAGTCAGTGGTTGGATTATTTCATTCAAGAGGATATGTTGTTTAGAGGGAATCAATTGTGTATTCCCTAATTTAAATGAGGGATATCTTGGTGAAAGAAAAACATAGTGGAGGATTGGCATGACACTTTGGAATTGATCAAGCAATAGCATTGGTAAGTGAGAATTAATTTTGGCCACAGAATCATAAGCATATTAGGAAATTTGCACAGAGTTGTAGAGTTTGTCAAGGTTCAAAAGGGAGTAGTCAAAATGATGGATTATATAACTCTTTGACAGTTTCAGAGAGACCTTTTGAGGATATCAGCATGGATTTCATACTTGATTTTTCCAAGACACAGAGAGGTAATGATTCTATATTTGTGGTGGTGGATAGATTTTCTAAAATGGCATATTTCATACCTTTTAAGAAGACAACAGATGCAGTACATGTAGTGGACTTGATTTTCAAGGAAGTGGTCAAATTGCATGGATTACCAAGGAGTCACTTTTCAAATAACCTCGGATGTCTGATGCAGGAGCATCCTTGGTTCTTTGAAATCTTGCATCAACCAAAAATATTTTCATTCTAGTTTCGTTCTTGTTCAGTTCTTGTCTAGTTTGAGTTGGTAGGTCCGGTATTTTATCATATTTTCTCACTAAACCCTGTGGATCTATTTTTTAATCATGGACATGTTCATTTTCCTTATCCCAAGATTTTAGCACGATTGGATTTTTTTTGGTAAGTTATCGCTTTCAGATTAAGTGTCAGTTTCTAGAACAAAGCACCAAAGAAGTTCCAAGCCTAACGGCTAAGTTTATCCCTTGTGGATCCTTGCAAGGTGTTTTGAATTGTTTCATGGAGTTTCCTTGACCTTAATTTTGGGTCCACACTTCATCATATGCACTTGCCAAGGAGAAATTCAAATTTAAGGCTGACCTATTTCATGCACGTTATGTTTCCTTCATCAGAGATTGTAATGATCTTTTGCCAATGCAGATGATTCTAGATCTCAGATGCATTATAAATAATTGTAATAGATAATTAGGATAGTTAATTAGAATTAATATGGGATCCGATCGATAAGATTTAGGCTCGCATTAAAGAGCATGTAGGAATAAAATGGATTGAAATGTTGTTTAGTATTTACTCTGGTTAGGGCTCTTATGAACCTCTCTTCTCCATGATCAAGGCTAGGTGGATATTCTCTTTCCCTTTCTTCTTTTTTTCTATCTCTTCATCACTCACATCATCAACTAGCCGACCTCTCCTCTAGGTTGTTTTGCCATCTTCAAATCTAGCAACAATTCCTCTCAAAATCTCCATTATAGTTGTGTCTGCATTTCCACATTCTCCATTTCCCCTACCATTTCTTCTTCTTGCCATCTTTAAAAAATTACTCTACAACTACAGGTCTGATCCTTAGTCCTCCACCCCACAAAAAATATTCAATAGGACTTCGCAAACTCTGATGATCCCTCACGTAATGAATCTCACTCTAATACCAATTTGGAAGATTTAGTATCTTTCAATTATTATTATACTAGTTTGTTGCAGTCACAGTAGGAGGGTACTCAAAGAGAATAGTTTGAACCATGTCACAAGATTTACACAACAAAATCCACTCAGAATATGGAGGGAAATGCAAATTAAAATATTCTTATTATCAAAAATTCCAATTACATACAACAAGAAACATTTGGGTTTACAGATAGGGCTCACAGGCCCGATACAACATGCTCCTTAGTGCAAGCTGAAATATTACAAAATCGAATCCCATATTAATTCACATTCCATATCCTAATGATTTATTACAATGATTTATATCACATCCAAGATCTAGAAGCATTTGTGTCAGCCTAAGGTCATTTCAATCTCTGATGAAGGAAACGTATCGTGCATGAAATAGGTCCGCCTTAAATTTGAATTTCTCCTCTGTAGGTGCATATGACGAAGTGTGGACCTAAAATTAAGGTTGAGGACACTCCATGGAATAACTAGGAACACCTCACAAGCATCCAAAAGTTATGAGAAGGATCCATAAAATATCAAATTAGTTGTTAGGCTTCAAACTGCTTCAGTGCTCTGTTCTAGAAACTGTCACTTAGTTTGAAAGTGATAACTTGCTGAAAAATATCCAATTGTGCCAAAATCTTGGAATAAGGAAAATGAACATGTCCACCATGAAAAAATAGATCCACATAATTTGGTGAGAAAATATGATGAAATATTGAATCTGCCAAATGGAACTGAACAAGAAAAAAATTGCAATGAAAAGATTTTTGGTTGATGTAGGATTGCAAAGAACCAAGGATGCTCTTGCATTAGACATCTAGGGTTATTTTAAAAGTGATTACCTCACTTTTTTGGGGCTAAAGGAAAACCAATATGATCTACCTCAACCAAAGAAATCCAAGAAGAATCCTCCATTGGTTTTCCTTTCCACTTCACAAGATATATTTTGTACTATCTTCCACGCATTTTCCTCCCATATTTGATATCCAAAACCTCTTCTATCTCATCTGATTGTTTTTTAGGAAACTATTTCTCCAATTTTTCTTTACTATCTTCATTAAATTCTGCTTCATGGTACTGATGTAGATCTATAATGTTCAATATAGGTGATATACCCATGTCATCCAGTAAGTCTACTTCATATTGATTTCTTGAATCAAATTTCTTCAAAATATTACAAGGTCCAGACTTCCTCATCCTGAGCTTATTGTATGTTCCAACTAGAAATATTTCCTTCCTCAAATACACCATCACTTCATCTCCAATTTTGAACTCCTTATGTCTCCTATTTTTATTTGCTCACTCCTTATACTTATGGTTCATATCTTCCAATTTCTACTTTACTTGAGTATGGAATTTCTTCCAATTGGTATCAGAGCGAGATTCGTTTTGTGACAGATCATCAAATTTTGTGAAGTCCTATTGAAGATTAGTTGTGGGTGGCAGACTGAGGATCTGGCCTATAACTATAGAGGAATTTTGTAAAGATGTAAGGAAGAAGAAATGGTAGAGGAAATGGAGCATGCCAAAATGTTGACCCAACAATAATGGAGATGTTGAGAGGAATTGTTGCTAGATTAGAAGAAGTTGAAATGGCCCAGAGGAGAGGTCGATCAATTGATGATGTGAATGATGAAGAGGTAGAAGAACAAAAAGAAGGGGAAAGATAAAATCAACCTCGCCCTTATCAAGGAGAAGAGAGGTTCACAAGATCCCTAACCAGAGTAAATACTAAACCGCATTTCAATCCACCATATTATAGTGGTAAGTTGGATTCAGATGAATTTCTTGATTGGATAATGGAGATGGAAAAGTAATTTTATTTTTAAGGTACCTACAAAGATAAGAAGGTGAAATTTTCTTGTACAAATTTGAAAGGACATGCACTCCTTTGGTGGGAAAATTCACAGAAAAATAGGCAAAGAAGAGGAAAGGAGAAGATTAAATCATGGGATTGGATGATGAATAAGTTAAAGACAAAGTTTATTGTTGGAGGCTATCAAATTAGTTTGTTCTGAAAGTTATAGAATTTGAAGAAGAAGGATTCAATTGTGATAGAGTATACTCTGGAGTTCTACAAGTTGAATATCATATCCAGACATTCGAAAGATGAGATAGAGCAAGTAGTTAGATATGTGAATGGCTTGATGTCAGCTATACAAGATGATATCAGATTGAGAAAGTTTTTGAGTGTGGAGGAGGCATATCAATGCGCCCTGAAAGTAGAAGAGAATATGAATAAAAGACATGAGTAGAGACATAGAAGAAGAGGTGAAATATTTCAGAGAGGAAGAATTTTTATAGGAGGAGGAAGAAGACCTTTTGCAGATCAGAATAAAGATAAGGAAGATAGTAAGAATGATAATTTTTACTGTAGAGATGATGGAAAATCTTACCGGAGAAGAGGATATGGTGGTTACCAGAATGAGGGTTATAGAAAAGATGATAGAGGATAAGAGAAAAGAGTATCTAGGGGAACTTGTTTTAAGTGTGGTGGAGAACGACATAGAGCAATTGAATGTAATCAGGGTGAGATAAGAAGAAAGACATAGAATAGTAGAAGAATAGACTTTTCCAAGGAGGATCATCTAATGAACAAGAAGAGGGAGAAGTGTTGTTGAATAAAAGAGTATTGTGTTAAAGTGAGATGGAGCAGGAATCATTGTAGAGAAATAATTTGTTTCAAACCAAAAGCAACATAGCTGGTAAATGTTGCCGAGTGATTATTGATAGTGGAAGATTTGAGAACTTGGTTTCTGAAGAAATGGTGACCAAATTGAAGATAGAAACATTGCAACACCCAAAGCCCTATCAGATAGCATGGATTCAAGATGCATATAGGATACGAGTAAGAAAATGATGTTTGGTGAAATTGAAGATAGGAAATTATCATGATTAAGTTTTTTGTGCTATCATACCTATGGATGTATGCCATGTTTTATTCGGAAGGCCTTGGTAGTATGATAGATAGGCTATTCATGATGTAAAGAAGAACACATATAGAATTGTTGCTAATGGGATGAAGCAGACTTTGTTGCCATTGGAGGATGTTGCTAAAGTGGATTTTTGTACAAGTGCTAGAATTTGTTTGGTTGATGGAAGGAGATTTGTGGATGGACTAAGACATGAGAGCATGTTCTTTGCCTTGGTTCCTATGAATGCTAAAGACTTTAAGCATGTAGAATAAACACTAGAGGAGATAAAGGAGATGCTGGCAGAATATGAATATATCATTTCAGATAATGTACCTAATGGATTGCCACCTCTGAGGAGTATTAATCATTGCATGGATCTGATTCCTAGAGCTAGTTTGCCTAATAAAGTAGCACACTAAATGACACTGAAAGAGAATGAATAGTTGAATAGACAAGTGCAAGAGTTGTTGAGGAAGGTTTTGATCAGAGAAAGCCTAAGTCCTTATGCAATACTTGATATGCTAGCATCTAAGAAGGATGGATAATGGAGGATGTGTAAAAACTCTAGAGCCATAAACAAAATCACAGTGAGGTATAAATTTCCCTTTCCCCGAATAAATGAAATTATGGATTATTTGAGTGGAGCTAAATACTTTACAAAGATAGATTTGAAGAGTGGATACCATCAAATCAAAATCAGAGAAGGGGATGAGTGGAAGACAACATTCAAGAAAAATGAAGGATTGTATGAGTGGTTGGTGATGCCTTTTGGACTTAAAAATATATCGAGTACTTTCATGAGGCTGATGAATGAGGTATTGAAGAAATTCTTGGGTAAATTTGTGATTGTCTATTTGGATGACATCTTGATTTTTCAGTAAGGCTAGAGAAGAACATTTGTTGCATATAAGGCATATTTTGTAGATGTTGAGAGAAGAGAAGTTGTCAATAAACATTAAGAATTGTAGTTTCATGAAGGAAGAATTAGTATATATGGGATTTTTGATATCTATGAATGGATTGGAGATGGGTCCAAAGAAGGTAAGAGAAATCATTGAATGGACTACACCAGAAAGAATTAGAGAGGTAAGATCATTTCAAGGATTGGCTAGCTTCTACCAAAATTTAATTAGGAATTTCATTTCTATTTGTAGTCCTATGACAAAAAACTGTGAGGAGATAAGAAATATTTTAGGTGGACATGTGGAGCAAACTGGAGTTTTGAGTTGTTGAAGTAGAAGGTGACTAGGCAGCCTATGCTGGTTTTACTAGACTTTAATAAGGTAATTTAGGTAGACTGTGATGCAAGTGGAAATTCAATTGGAGCACTATTAAGTCAAGAAGGAAGACCAGTAGCTTATTCTAGTGAGAAATTGAATGATGCTAGAAAAACATATTCAATGTATGACCAGAATTTTTATGCCATATTTCAGGACTTGAAGAAGTGGTGACATTACTTGTTTCCTAAGGAGTGTGTGTTGTATATAGATCATGAGGCATTATAGTATTTTAATAGTCAAGGTATGTTGAATCAGAGACACATGTGATGGGTGTAATTCTTGCACAGTTATACTTTTGTTTTGAAACATAGGACTAGAAAGTCAAATAGAGTTGTTGATGCTTTAAGTATGAGAAGGAATTTACTAGTAGAGATGAGATTCGATGTATTAGGCTTTGATGAAATGATGAACTTCAATGAGGAAAACTTGGATTTTGTAGAACCTTGGAGAGCTTGTAAATAACCAGTCTTGGAGAATAGGAGTTAGTGGTTGATTATTTCATTCAAGAGGATATGTTCTTTAGAGGGAATTGGTTGTGTATACCCTAAATTTCAATGAGGGATAGCTTTCTAAAAGAAAAAAATAGTGTGGGTTTGACATAACACTTTGGAATCGATAAAATAGTAGCATTGGCAAGTGAGAATTAATTTTAGCCACAAATCCATAAGGATTTTAGGAAAATTTGTGCAGAGCTGTAGAGTTTGTCAAGTTGCAAAAGGGAGTAGTCATAATGTTGGATTGTATAAACCTTTGATAGTTCCAGAGAGGAATTGAGAGGATATCAACATGGATTTCATACTTGGTTTTTCGAAGACACATAGAGGTAATGATTATATATTTGTGATGGTGGATAAATTGTCCTAAATGGCACATTTCATACCCTGTAAGAAGACAACAAATGTAGTACATGTAGTAGACTTATTTTCCAAGGAAGTGATCAGATTGCATGGATTACCTAGGAGTATTGTTTTAGACAAAGATACAAATTTTGTTGGTTACTTTTGGAGGATACTTTTGAAGAAGTTAAATATAGATTTAAAGTTCAATTCTTTGTTTCACCCATAGACTAATGGATAGACAGAGGTAGTAAAAATGAGTTTGGGGAATTTTCTTAGATGTTTGGTTAGGGAGAAGACCAAAATATGGGATTTAGTCCTTCCACAAGAAGAGTTTTCTTATAATTATTCAGTGAACAAGAGTAATAGAAAGACACCTTTTGAGATTATTATTAGACTTCATCCTAGAGGTATATCAGAGTTGTGAGACATCAGTAAGGAAGATAAAAGGAGGGAAGAAGTAGAGGAATTTTAAAAACATGTGAAGAAAGTGCATACTCAAGTAAAACAACAATTGGAATATATGAACCAGAAGTATAAGTAGCGAGCAGACGAAAAGAGGAGACATAAGGAGTTTGATGTTGGATATGAAGTGATTGTGTATTTGTGGAAGGAAAGATTTCCAGTTGCAACATACAATATGTTCAAGATGAGGAAGTTCAAACCCTATAAGATTTTGAATAAATTTGATCTAGGAAATGCATATGAAGTAGATTTACTAGATGGCATGGGTATATCACCTATATTCAACATTCTAGATCTACATCGGTACCATGAACTAGAATTTTGTGAAGACAGTAAAGAAAAAATTGAGAATTAACTTCCTAAACAACAATAAGATGATATAGAAGAGGTTTTAGATATCAGAGATGGGAGGAGAAGGCATGAAAGATAGTACAAAGAATATCTTGTGAAGTGGAAAGGTAGACTAGTGGAGGTTTCTTCTTTGATTTCTCAAGATGAGGTAGATCGATTGGTTTTCCTTTAGCCCTAGAAAAGTGAGGCACTCACTTTTCAAATAACCCTAGATGTCTGACGTAGGAGCATCCTTGGTTCTTTACAATCCTACATCAACCAAAAATATTTTCATAGGAGTTTTGTTCTTGTTCAGTTCTTGTTTAGTTCAAGTTGGAAAATTTGGTATTTCATCATATTTTGTCACTGGATCTTGTGGAAGATTTGGTATTTGATGTATGTAAGTGGAATTTCTCATAATAATAATGGTTGAATCTACATTTGCCTCCATGTTCTATGTGGATTTTTTTGTGTAACTTTTGTTGCACAGTCCAGATTGTTCTCTTTGAGGACCCTTCTATTGTGATTGCACCACATACATATACATATACACATACATATACATACACATATGTATATACATATGTATGCATATACATATACATATACATATACATGAAAGGGATGTTTTTATATGCTAGAAAATATCAATGTGTATCTCCTTGCTCATCTATATGCTTTGTCAGGTTCACCGATGTGTGTATACACCTTAAAGAAAAGAAAAACTGGAAACAATAACACCAAATTTACAAGAGGTATAAGAAAAATAAAATTTATACTTATAGAATCAGGATCTGAAGGGTGGTGGTTCATGCCCTTAGAGCTAAAATCCATAATGGAAATAGTGGGAGATTTCAACAAATCAATATTGGGGGGCTTTGGAGACCCATTCACAAAGCTCGATTTTATAGACATAGTTCTTGGAACCTTTTACAGGGACAAAATGTTACAATTTGAGTTGACTAATTGAAAACTCTATTTCACAATAAAAATAAAATATTAATGTATTGCAACATCCCAATGGAAATTGGTAGATAACTTAGAAATATTGATCTATAACCATTCCACTTCTAATACTGATCAAACAACATGGAATACAAGAACAAGAATAGAAATGCACTTTTAATATTGTCGGAACACCAAGGGATACATCAAGAAGAATAAAAATGATAAATTCATATGTATATACTCCTAGATGTATATGTTTATCTTTGAAGTCACTTATATATGTATCCATGTAGTTTTTTATTATTTTAATATATTTCTACATATAGCTATATGCAGATATTTGTATATGTTTCTAGTTGGTCCTTTCACCCTTTCTTATTGAAACAATAGGCTATACAACAATAACAATAAAAATTATTAAGTACATATATGCATTAATTTCCCCTTTGTCTACACATTTAAAAACACACACATATAGCCATATATATATATATATATCCATATACACACATTTATATATCTATTTATATACACACTACTATATCGAAATAGATGTGTATACCACACATTTTCCTCACTAAGTAACTCCTCCCCTTGAATTTATGAAGAGAGAAAACATCTAGATTGAATTTTACATCAATTGATTGGTTAAGAAGGGTGCGAATTCAAACCTATTGTTGGCTATAGGATATTTTCTACTCCAAAGTAAGGCATTGCTATAGGGAACAAAAGGTTTGAATTCGTAGCCTTCTCAGACAGTGAATTGAGGGAAATATATAGTATAGATGTTTGTTGTCTTCATATATTTGAAGGGGAGGAGTTATTAATCTGCAATTTCTCCTATATTAATTTCTATAATTCCAAAGATGCACATAATGGGCATTATGTGAGTGTTGCATAGCATGCAAATTGAACAACAAGAAAAGGGAAAAATTTATCCAAACCAACAACATGTTTTTAACTTCAAAGCTTATTAAAATATATATTCCACAGGGGGACTCCTGGCCACCTTCAAGCACAAAAGTGGAATGGGAAAAGGTTGCTCGTGGTGTTGGAAAATTGCAATCAAGATGGCAGGTCCAAGCAAATGCAATCTACACTACTTTTAGTGTTTTTCAATGTATTCAATTTCAATAGGGACATTCACTACCAAAGTGCAATCAACTTTATATATTTCTTGTTAACATGTTGAACATACTGCACCATTAAATGCTTTGTTATTAACAACATCTCAATGTTATCACTATATTGTATCAATTTTCTCATAAGCTAAATACTACTTACATATGCTATTTTTAACTCTTTTTAAATGAAAGTACCTAAATACAAATAAATATAGCATACACAACTGTCTATATATACATATGTATATATAAATTGTTGCATTCTCAAATGAGCCACATTGGTCTTGGTCTATATATATGGATATATATTTCTACCTATATGTATTTTTAAAAATATTAAATGGGGAATTCAATACATATATATACACATAAATTGTAGCTAACTTACCTACAACTAAATATTATAAACAAATAGAGAAATTGTAAAAGAGAAATTAGATGAAAAATACTATTCATCGTTGGGCTAATGAAAATCCTAGTGGAAACTTCAAACAAATAGCCTATCGGCTAAAAATATAAAGCTGAACAGATAAAAGAGTTAGTAGAATAACACTTAAAATCCACCAAGCTGTTTATTTCTCCATGCTTATACAAATATCTTTTCAACTTTCCAAATCAATTATTTAAAACGAGTTCTTTATGACGATGCATATTTTATTTAGGCCATGACAACAATTATATGATGCAAAAATCTCTACAAAATGTGTATAACGCCATAGGCTTAATTGTAAATTCGAGCTACATTTCTTGGCATTAAATATTATAGACAAATCATTTATGCAAAATACCCATGTAAAATGACTTGTGGCAAATAATTGTTATTCTAACACTTCTTATATAATTTCTCTATTTGTCTTCAATATTCATTAACAAAGAACATAGCTCAAATCATGTATCAATATGTTTCATGATTTATTTTTTTTCTTGATCTTCTTGAAGGTCGCTGAAACAAACTTCCTGGGTTTGTTTATGTAAGGGGTGGAGCTTTCTAATTACGTGGGATGGCAGTGTCTTATATCAATATGTTTCATTATATTCTTTGTTCCTCATTTGTTTCAACTTACCCATAATAAATTGTTCTTCATGGTATTCTTTTTTTTAGTTCCCCATAACAAACCATTCATTATCCTAGTTTACCTCTTATGTTCTCCATATTTTAAACTTCTATTTAATGTGGGTTTGAGAACATTTGTCATTTTCCTGTGATTCTTAATTTTTTTCCTAATAGCTCTTTTCCAATTTCGCTTGTTTTCTTGTACCAATATGTTTCATGATATTCTTTTTTTGTCAAATTAAAAATATAAAGTTGAATAGATAAAAGAGCTATTAGAATAACACTTAAAATCCACCAAACTATTTTTTTCTCCATACTTATACAAATATCTTTTCAACTTTCCAAATCAATTATTTAAACCTCGTTCTTTATGATGATACCTATTTTCTTTAGGCTATGAAAAAAATTATATGATGCAACATTCTCTGGAAAATGTGTATAATGCCACAGGCTTAGTTGTAAATTTGAGCTACATGGTTTGGAATTAAATATTATAGACAAATCATTTATGCAAAATATCCATGTAAGACAACTTGTAGCAAATAATTGTCATTCAAACACCTCTTTTATAATTTCTTTATTTGTCTTCAATATTTTTAACAAAGAACATAGCTTGAATCTTGTATCAATATGTTTCATGATATTCTTTTTTTCCTGATCTACTTGAAGCTCCCTGGAACAAACTACCTGGGTCTTTTTATGTAAGTGGCGAAGCTTGCTAATTACATGGGATGTCAGTGTATTATATCAATATCTATCATTATATTCTTTCTTCCTCATCTGTTTCAAATTCCCCACAACAAATAGTTCTTCATGATATTCTTTTTTTCAGTTCCCCATAACAAACTATTCGTTGTCATAGCTTGTCTCTTCTATTCTCCATATTTTAATGTTCTATTTAATGTGGGTTTTAGAACATCTATCTTTTTCCTCTGATTCTTAAGTTTTTTCCTAATAGATCTTTTCCAATTTCACTTTTTTTCTTCTACCAATATGTTTCATGATATTCTTTTTTCTCAATTGTTTAAAATTCCCCATAACAAATTGTTCTTCATGATATTCTTTTTTCCAGTTCCCCATACCAAACTGTTCATTATCATAGTTTTCCTATTCTATTCTCCATATTTTAATGTTTTATTTAATGTGAGTTTTCCAACATCTATCATTTTCTTGTGATTGTTAAGTATTTTTCTTATAGGTCTTTTCCAATTTCCCTTGAAAAAAATAAGTTTTGATATAGACATCTATGTATGTGAAATTACTTACAAACAACATTGAAACTAAAGAACCCAGTTCAAGTCAAATGCATGTATAGATTTGAGTTTGCAACATATTCATGCTTACCTGAAATTCAATCACTATCTAGACAAGGTGTAACAACAAATTATATGTAACAGTTGGCTTCTCAATTCAAAATTCAAGCTACATAATTTGCCACTAAATATTATAGACAAAATAGGGAAATTGTAAAAGAACTATTAGAAGAATACTTAAGAATCATACATAAATCACAAATGATCAAAAACCCACACTAAACATATTCATCACAAATGATTGATAACCCACACTAAACATATTCATACAAGACGAGAAATATTTTTAAGATTTGGATTGTCAATTCAAAATTTGAGCTACATTCTTTGCAACCAAACCCACATTAAATAGAACTCATAAAGCCAATGAGTAGAAATAACCTGTACAAAATGCCTATGATGCCACAAACTTAATTAATAAAATTTGAGCTACATTTCCTGGCACTAAATATTCTAGACAAATAGATAAATTGTAAAAGGGTTATTACATGACAAATCCTATTCACAGTTGGCCCGACGAAAATCCCATCAAAAACTTCAAACAAATAAATTGAACAGATAATAGAGATACAAGAAAGAATAAAACTTAACACCCACCAAACTAATTTTATCTCCAACATGTTTTTTCTTTCATACTAACCCTCTACATATATTTATGCAATAAATCCTATGTTAATCTACAATTGGTCCTATGTTAATGGGTGTAACGACAAACATGCACAAAGATAGCTAAAATAATAAACAAAGGGTGATAAAATTACTAACCCTAACCATATTTTTTGATGAAAGAAACAAGATTTAACTACAGTTGCTCCTATGGTAATGGGTATAAGGCCAAATATGCATAGAGATAACCACAAAAAACAAATGAGGGATGAAAAAATTACTAATCATAACCATATTTTTTGATGAAAGAAAGAATATTTAATTGCAATTTCTCCATCCATACAAAACCATAACATCAAACACCTATGTAAAACAACTTACAGATTTTGGACAACAACAGTGTTAACATAAACAATAAATAAATCATTTATGCAAAACACCCATGTAAAATGACTTATAGATTGCAGAGGACAACAGTTTTAAAACCCTCCAATATGCTATAAAATGGAACCGAAGGCGTCCATTTTTACAATAGCCTCCTATCAAATGAACCATGGAGCCGAAGCTGAGGATTTTTGGAACAGTCTATGGATATTTTGGCATTGCAACTTAATCAATATATTTTTTGGCACATTTTAGACTATACTTTCCCAAACTACAACACCCATGTAAAATGACTTATAGATTCCAAAGAACAAAAATTTTAACATAAACAATACATAAATCATTTATGCAAAATAACCATTTAAAATGACTTACAGATTGTAGAGAAAAACAGTTTTAAAACCCTCCAATTTGCTATGAAACCGACAACGGAATTAAAGTATACTTTCCCACACTGCAACACTCAATATTGCATTTACTTCATTCACCTCCATCATACAAAAATGACATAATGCATTGACACTCCCACGAGGAAACACTTACCATTCAAATTACGCATATCAAGGATACCAACTCTACCATCGCCAACCCATGTAATTAATGTCGAATAAGAGCTCCACGTTGTCACAAAAAAACTCGATCAAGTCACTACCAGCTGGGACATCTTGATTTCCAGCAAATCCAATTCCCGGCTAGGCTGACGAAAATTCTAGTAGAAACTTCAAACAAAATAGCCTATTGGCTAATTAAATCATACTATTATATTTCATGTTATATGTTTTCCCTAGCAATGATTTGTAATGGATTTCAATAATATGCAATGTGAATGAGGGATTGCACACATATATATTATTTTTGAACTTGATTCATAAATTTGGATATTTTTGCTATTGTAAAATCATAAGTAAATCTAGTTTGCTAATTTTGGTAAATATATTTAAATCTATAGTTTGTCTTAAATGGTTATTGTAACCTCTAGTATGAAGCTTTAATGTTATTTTAAAGTTTTATATAGTTGAGTTGAACTAGATTATGATTTTTCATTTTAAGATAAGGTAGTGATGTGTGAAGCATAATATGGGATATTATTGATATAGAGTAAATATTAATAAACTTTATATTATTATATTGTTTTTGTTAAATATTATACCAAAAAGTATTTGTGTAAGATAAATTTTATTTGCTAAATTTTTTAATTAATATTTTTAATAATATTTGGCTATGGAAACTATGGTGATATTAGATCACTTAAGATATATTTTGGAAATAAATTTAATAAATATTACCATTAATACTTCAATTGAGACATTATACTATATTAGAGTTGGTTTTCCTACCAAAGTGTGAATCACAGAGTGACTAGGTATTGTTGGCATTTTCAATATAGAGCTTCAAACTACTTTCAAGGAATATGAAATTATATCTATAGAGATAAAAATAGAACTATATTATTTACACTTCAAGGAATTGATGAGTTCATAAATAAAGAATAATTTATAGTGTTTTGAAAAATACCAATATTTATGAGAATATTTGAAGGTAGCTATTTTATTTTTAATATATATAATTTTCTTTCCTAAACTACCAAAAGTGGATTAAATTAAAGTGTTGAAAAATATATAAAAATTAACCAAAAAGGAAGCACAATATAGATCTAGGTGAAACATATGGGTAAGAGAAGAGGTCTCTATATGTTGCAAGTATGAAGGTGTTTTCATTGATGTTAACTATGTGTTAAGAAGGTTCTTTCAAAATGAAGATGTTGAGGATATTGAGAAAAATGAGAAAAAGAGGAAAACATGTTGTTGTGGCTTGTGCATGTGTAGTTGAGATATTGAGGAAGTTTTGTGAGTACATGGAGCTATCATTTTGTTGCAGTGTCTAGAGATGAGCTGGAATGAAGTAATGAGTTGAGATGATGTCTCTAGTACTTGGATTCCAAGTGCTTTTGAGAAAATTTGATAAACAAAGTAAATAGTGTTGTGCAAGTGTTCAAAGTGTGTTCTCATATTGTACTTTGCATTTATTTTGTGTTGATCCTATGCCTGTGTAGATCTGATATGTTGTTCATGGTTGTCAAAGGTTGCTATATTCAAAATTTAGGTGTATGGATTGTTGTACAGAGTGACATATTTTCACAAGTGTGTGAACCAATCTTTTAGTGATATTTTTTATGGCCTAGGCGAAATGTATTTTCTCTGCATTTCTCTTCTATTTATCTTCATGTTGTGTGGATTTGGAGATTTTCTTATAATGTTTGCATCATTCTATATTCAAGGTTTCACTTGATTGGGTGTAGTACAGAGTGAGTTTCATGTGTCAGTGTGTGAATAAGGTTTATCAGTTGTTATGAGATTAATATTTGTATGATGAAATTTTGTATGAAATGTTTGATGAATCTCAAGTAGTAAGTAGATTATTCTAGATTTTTTTCAATTGAATTTTTTGTCCATAAATTTTGTATTGATTTAACGAAGAATGTATTTAATGTTGATGGTGTTTAACACGTGTATTGTTTGACCTTGTGTTAGCATTACATGTGAAGTTTATGGAAGCATGTTAAGGTGTGTTGGGATCTATTTGGGTCCTAATTAATTATTTATATGGTTCACCTCCATTCCTATCCACCATGGGAATTTTTAGGTAGCAACCTCTTTTGAATTTGTAAGTGTAACAGATAGTTATCAACATTCGAGAAGGTTTTCAAGGTTGAGATCAATATAAATAAGAGTGGTGATGTTGTGAGATGCAAGAGATAAGAAAGACAAATGCGAGATTGATGTGAGTGATGTGTGTGATGTGTGTGATGTGAATTTGAGTAGATTAGTGAAAATTTCAAGTATTGGATTCCTAAAGGTAGTGAGCTTAAGGTGTCTAAAATATTTCATGCAAGAATATGAAATTGTTGGAACATTGTGGTGGATTACTTGTTTCATTGATCAAGTGTTCTCTGTGTAACATTTCTCTTCTATATTCTTGTATTTTTTTTTGTGGAACTGTGCCCTAGTTGTGAGCCTTTATCAACAATGTGTCCTATTTTGGAAGTGAGCCCTTGTACTAGTTTTTTTATTACTTATATTGTGAGCTAATCCTCACCATGGTTTTTCCCTCATTGGGTTTTCCATGTAAATATAGTCTTCTCTTGTGTATGGTGTTGTAATTTTAGTTTTTGTTATTTGTATTTCATGATTAATCACGTTACTTGAATAAGGGTTTACTCAATGCATGTGGATCTGATTACTATTGAGGGTTTTGATGTTTCAATTTTCTATAACTGATATATGCCCCCTCTAAGTTCTCATTTCCATTTAATAATTAGAATCAAAGAAATATTCCTTGGAGAAGAGCTTAACCACTTAAGGTAAATCTGGGATAATTAAGCAAATTGATTACCCTAGATTTGATGGAGAAAATTATGCTTTCTAGAAGACAAATATGGAATGATATCTGGCATGTTAGGTATATGAGATTAAAGAGGCTTAAAAGACTACATATACTCCACCTACAAATGGTTTGAGCATGAGTGATGAGATCAAGGCACATGAGGTAAATGCTAAGGTAAAGTTAATTATTAACAACAGTCTTTCAAATTCTAAATTGGTTAAAGTTATGAATCTTAAGGTTTCTAAAGAAGTTTGGGATAAAATTGGATTACCTATGAAGGAGATAAAAATTTTAAACAAGAAAATTTGTATAATCTAAAGGAAAAATTATAGACTATGTGAATTTTTGAAGAAGAAAAATTATAACCTATATGTAGAGGGTTGATGAACTGGTAAGTGCTATGAGAGGTCTTGGTGCACAAGTTAAAGAGCCTAGGGTGGTAAATAAAGTTCTTAGAAATCTTATTGATGCTTATAGTGAAAAGGTATTTTATTTTGAGGAAGTTGAAAATTTTAATACTTATTCTAGAGATCAATTCATTGGTACACTACCTTCTTTTGAGATGAGAAAGATTGGTTTAAAGAATTGTACAAAAGTGGAGACTACTTTTAGGGATCAAAAATTAGAAAATATTGAAAATTTAGATGAATATGGTCTTGATGATGTGGAAGCTAACTTTGAGAGATAGATGAAAAAGGGCCCTAGTAAGTATAAAGGTAAACTACCTTTCAAATTTTTTAGTTCTGGTGATATAGGTCATTATGCTTCAAGGTGTTCAAAAAGGGCCACAAACAACAATAATAAGAAAAAAAGAAAGATGATTAAAAGAGCTTACTATGTTAGAGAAGATGGTGGAATTTTTTATGATGAATATGATTATGGAGATTTTGATGATAATGAATGCCCATTCTTGGCTATAAAAGAAGAATCCAGTTCTGCTAACTCAGAAATTTGTGTGAAGGAAAGTGATCCAAAGAAGAAGAATAAGGTTGAAGGTACTTTGGTATATGATTTTCATGTTAAAGAGGATAAAAATTATTGGGTTGTTGATAGTGGCTACTCTAATAAAATGGACAGAGACAAAATTAAGTTTGTTAAACTTGAAAAATATGATGGAGGATTAGTTAAATTTGGAGATGATTTAGGACCTAAGATTTGTGGAGTAGGTTCAATCAATTTTGATGGAAAGCATAATACTGATAATTTTTACTATGTTAAGGGTTTAGAGAATAATATTTTGAGTGTTGGATAAATGTGTAGGAAAGTATATAATCTTGTGTTTAAGGATGAAACATGTGAGATTAGAAAAGGGTCTGAAACTATGCTTGTTACTGGTAAAAGTATTGATGAAAATATCTATCACCTTAAGGGTGTTGATGGACATTGCCTTATGTCTTAGATTAGTGATTTGGTTATGGAATCAGAGGACGTGTCAAATTAATTTTGATAATTGGGTATGTGCATGATCATCATGGAAAAAACAGGCCCTTAAGTGGCATTGAAAATTCAGAAAATCAGAGTTAGGCAATTTGACATATAAATTTGAATAAGTTATAGATATTAAAAAATATGTAAGAATAGAATGTATAGAAAATTGAATTTAGTTTCTAAAATACAAGGTTTATTTAAAAAATATATATCTATTTGGTGAAAATTTAAAATTTCAATGTAGTAGTACTTAAATTTTAGGGAAAAATTAAGTAGGTGTCTGTAAAACCACCCTAACCATGATAAAATGATTATTGTTTTTATAAGATTTTTGATATAACTAGAGGACTCATGTCTCTATGTGATGAATATTTTTTTGTAATTTTTTTCCTAGTAAATAATTAATTATGATTTTTTTATTACAACTTTTCAAAAATATAAAAAATCATATGTCTGACTGCCTTAACTTGGTCAAAACTTCATGAAATTCAATTTTTTTTTTAGTCCTATAGTATGTGAAGCATATAATGTGACACATTCTTTAGATTCAAAAAATGTGATATTGTTTGAAAGCTATAGATGTTTTTCAATCAGTCTATCAATCGAGACTTTATTCGTAATTCAAATAGAAAATGAATAATAATAATTTATTAAATTCAAAGCAAAGAATAGTTTATATTGGTGGAAATCTGAGAATATCATTTAAAAACCCTTTTTGTTTCATCACTTTTGGGTAAACAAAATATCATCAACCACATGGGCCATCAAATCACCTATATATCGCCACTTTTTGGCCCATCATGATCCTGTACATACCCAATTTGGAAATAACTAGTTTAGTTCATATAGTAAGAGATCTAATACTTGAATCACAAATCCTATCAATGTTGTTTGTGAGAGTTGTCAATTTGGAAAGATAACAAGTAGTAGTTTCAAAGGAAAGGAACAATCCACTACCAAAATATTGGAATTAGTAAACACAAATATTTGTGGTCTTACAGGGGTGAGAAGTCTACAAGATGATAGGTATTTCATACTTTTAATTGATGATTATTCTAGGATGACATGGGTTACTTTTCTTAGAGAAAAATATGACGCATTAGATAAATTCAAGGAATTTACAACCATTGCTGAGAATGAAATGGATCTGAAAATAAAAATTTTAAGGTCTAATAGAGGCAATGAATTCACCTTGAATGATTTTAACATGTTTTGTAAAGTTTATGGCATAAAGAGGCAATTTTCTACCACTAGAACACCTCAGTACAATGGAGTTGTTGAAAGGAAAAATTTGACTATTCAAGAAGCTTCTAGGACTATGATGAAAGAAGAAAATCTACTAGAAGTCTACTGAAGAGAAGTTATTCATAATATTGTTGACATACTTAATAGATTTCAAGCTAAAGCTAACAACACAAAGACTCCCTATGAGCTATGGTATGTAAAAAATCCTATTATCAATTACTTTAGAGTATTTGGAAGAAAATGTTACATCAAGAGAGAAGAAGAAAAATTACGAAAGTTTGATGCAACGTCTAATGAAGGTGTCTTCCTTGTATATTATAGTAAAAGAAAAGCTTATAGATGTTACAACAAAAAGAAGAGAAATATAGTTGAAAGTACAAATGTTAAGGTTGATGAAAAATTGCAAGTTTCAATTACAATATATGGATATGTGTCAGATGAACCTGATTATAGGGAAGTAGAAGAAGAAAAATATGATAAAAAAGAAGTACAAAATGAAGAGGAAGAACCTTTGAAGAAGACCCCTAAGACCTCTTAGTATGTGAAAAATAATCATTTTAAAGAATAGGTCATTGGAGACAAGAGGAAAGTAGTATTGAAAAGAAGAAAAGTTGTTGAAATTGAGGTAAATTTTTGTTTACTTCTAAAATTCAACCTAAAATAGTGGATGAGGCATGCAAAGATGAGCATTGGAAAAAGGAAATGGAAGAAGAACTTATGCAGATAGAAAAAATCAGACTTGGGAATGGTTTCCTATATCGCAATGGAAGATATACTTAATGTTTATGGTGTTTTAAATTCATACTGGATGAACTTATTTTAGCATTACATGTGAAGTTTATGGAATCTTGTTGAGGTGTGTTGGGATCTATTTGGGTCCTAATTAAGGATTTATATGGGTTTCCTTCATTCCTATCCACCATGATAATATTTAGGCGCTGACCTATTTTGAGTTTGTATGTGTAAATAATAGTTGCTAAAATTCATGAAGTTTTTCAAGGTTGAGATTGAAATAAATAGGAGTTGTGATATTGTGAGATACAAGAGAGAAGAAAGATAGATACAAGATTGATGCAAGTGATGTTTGTGATGTGAATTTGAGTAGATTAGTGTGAATTCCAAGTATTATATTTTGAAATGAAATGTGCTAAAAGTGTTCAAAATATTTCATACAAGGCTGAAAAAGTGTTGGAGAATTTTTGTGGATTCCTTGTTACATTGACAAAGTGTTCCTTTTGTAAGATTTCTCTTTTATCTTTATGTATTTCTTTCTATGGCAGTGAGCCCTAATTGTGAGAATTTTTGGATAGTCTTTCATATTTTGGTAGTGATCCCTTGTACCAATTTTTCTATTACTTCTATTAGGAGCGAATCCTCACTATATTTTTTCCCTCTTTCAATTTTCCATGTAAATCTGGTGTTCTCTTGTGTATGGTGTTGTTATTACAGTTTCTGTTAGCTTTATTTCATGATTAATCACATTAAAAAAATAAGGGTGTATTGAATACTGTAGACATCCAAATTTGATCACTTCCATATGATCAAGATCGTCTACTTTATTCATCTATTCCATTAACAGTGATTAAATAATTGATTTAATCATTATTTCATTTTCTGCCTAAGGTTCCTAAAGTATCTAATTAAATAAATTAAATACTTTACCTTACCCCCTTTCCTTCCCTAAATTAAATAAACATGAAAAATTATTTAATTTAGTCATTTAACCTATTTGAATTAAAAACCAATTTTTAATTCTTCCTTTTTCTCTCTCCTTGTCACATTCTCCATAACCCTCTTCTAATCCGGATTAAATTAATTAATCTATGATTAGGATATGCACCACTTAATCTTGATTAAGTGTCACATCCTCCATAATATCCCACTTTCCTGTAATCTCTCATTAATTACTGTAATCCTATGTTTGCACAACCTTAATCAGAATCATTAACCATATTTAGCTTACCTTTTCTGATCAACCTTCCCACTTACCATTTTTCGTATGGAATCCCTTCCCCATGTGAATTTTTAATTCACATTTATTCAACCAAGGTTCCCCTCTTCCCCATGTGAATATTTAATTCACTTTTATCTTCCCAAAGTCTCTTCCATCCCCCATGCATATGTGACATGTCATTTTACATGTGCCCAAGGTTTCTAGAACCTTGGACTTGTCACATCTCCCATAGGTGACAAATCTCCAATTTTTTGGAGACCTCCTTTTATCCAATGAATCCTCCATTAAATGTAACTTTTTAATTTACATTTATTCTTCCCACACATTTCCCCTTTTCCCATGGAGATTTTTGAGGAATTCTAAAATTCCTCAAAAGTCTCTTTCATCCTCATTTGGGGACAAGAAGTTCCTTTTTGAGGAAATCTTCTCATCCTCGAAGGTACCTCAAAGGTACTTGTCCTTTATCCACCTCATGTACTTCCCTTCCACCTCTTGTCCTTCCCTTCCACCTCATTTCCACATCACTCCACCCTAAGACATCTCACCTCCCACATGTCAAGATGTGAGGGCTTGTGAGTCCTCAACTCACCATGGACCTTCATCTTGATCTTTGTTGGATTAATCCCAACCGTTGAATTCTCTACAGAATTCAATTTAACCAAAAAATACCCCTTCAATCCCTTCATTTTGGGGATCAAGTCTTTTGTAACAAAACTCTTCCAAAATTGTCATCCAAGCTCTCATCTACCATAGCATTTAGCATCACCAATTCATCTTGCATCCATTCAAATCCATTGCCATCCAAGGAGCATACAATTCTTGAAGCATCAAAGGGCCAACCAAGGGAGGAGACAATAACATGAAGGTATAACAACAATCAATTTGTTCATCTTACTTCTATGTTGTTCATTTTCTTAGGCTAATCTTATTGAGGAGCCCTATTATCTTGTTACTTCTTTACATTGCATTAATAGTTTTCATCTAGCATCTCACATTTGGAAGTAGCATTTTATTAGAATCACATTTATGGCACGCACGGTGGGACCCACAAAGGGGTCTCTTTCTTTCACATTTTCTGTTGTTAGCTTGTTTGCAAATTCAGGTTATAGAGGGGTGAACTTGCCCTCCCAGACGCCGCAGAAGGGCGACCTTGCCCTCTGTTTCCGCTATTTTCTGCAGAGGGGCAAACTTGCCCTTTGTAGTTTCTGACTGTTTTTTGCAGAGGGGTGAACCTACCCTTTGCTATTTCCAGCTATTTTCTGTAGAGGGGCGAACCTCCCCTGCTGTTTTGGACTATTTCCCTTTTCTATTTCTAACTGTTTTCTGTAGAGGGGCGAACTTGCCCTTAACAGCACATTTGAGAAGGTAAAAAGTGGCATTTGAACTTCATGTTTGTCTTCTATCTTTTGCTATTTCGTGCTCTAATACACTAATCTTGTTTGTTGGTGAGTGAAGTTAGATTTGCTACAAATCACAAAAAGGGAAAAAAGATAAACAACTAACATTTGCTTGTAGGGCCTTCCTTTTATTCTGATTTTTAAAAGTCTTTCCTTATTGCTTTATCTATTTACTTAGTATAAGTAGGGGAAAGTAATATTTGCTGCTTGTTGTGTCTATTTTATTTATTTTACCCTAAGGGGGCATTAGTTTGTTTTCACCTTCCTCCTTTTCACGTTGTGTGGATCCGAAGGAGGTAGTTGGAAATGATTAGTGTCTTCTTCTTAGCGGGACCTGCTTGGAGATTTCATCACCCCAAGGGACGATTCCAACCATGCGTACCGGTGGGGTATATAAAGGGGGGAGAGCCAAAGTTGTACCCCAATCTAGTTGCATCGTAATTAGCGGAACGTTGAAGTTATGGTGATACCTAGATAGATGTGAAGAGTTTGTTTGAGCCTTTTAGTATCTCGTTGGGGCTCCCAACTCATGCTTGTGATAGATTGGTGTTCATGATTGTGTCTGATGTACCGAGCGTATATCAAGGACTCCCTAGAAACCTTGTTCATCCTAGAGTAAGAACTTTTCCAGCCATACCCATTAAACACTAATCATAGGATTGTGCTTGTTCAAAGTGTCTTTTTGTGAAGAACCAGTAAATTTTGGTCAGTCAAACTGTCATTAAACCATTTTAAGTCCTTGTCAAAATCCCTTATCCAAACCAAGTTACATTTTCCACTGCAGAGGGGCGAATCCGCCCTTTGCTGTTTTAGCCTTTTTTACTGCAGAGGGGCGAACCTGCCCTTTGTTTCAGCCTTTTTCACTGCAGAGGGGCAAACTTGCCCCACTATTTTCAGCCTTTTGCACTGCAGAGGGGCGAACTTGCCCCATTGTTTTTAGCCTTTTCCACTGTAGAGGGGTGAACTTGCCCCACTGTTTCAACAGTTTTACTACAGAAGCGCGAATACGCCCCGCTGAATAGCCAATTTCACCCGTTTGATTATTTTAAATCTCCATTTGAATCCCCAAAACCTCCATTTGACCATTTGATCATCCTAAACACTCATTTGACCAATCCAAACATCTATTTGACCATTCCAAACCTCCATTTAACCTCTCCAAAAATGTCCATTTACCACATTCGCATTGACCATTCCACCATTTGGAACATTCACCTTATCACAAGACCTAAACATCTTCAACAACATATCTTCCCTTTGCATCCATCATTATTCCTCAACACAAAAACCTTTAAAACCTTGTTTTAGGAGTTATTTTCCCAAATTGACCAAGGCGTTAAATTGATCGTTATCCTACATAATCAATCCTTGTCTTCAACCTAATCAATACGCTTCTATCTTGAAGTGGATTTGTGTTGTAAGTCAACATCATTGGCCCAAATCAATCCCCTTCCATCTCAAGGTGGATTAGGCATCATAATCATTGATTTAATCCAATCAACCAACATTACAAGTCACCTAGGATGATCTCCAAATCAGGTTTTAGGATCCCTTCCATCATCCAATCATCAATCCAAATCATCATTTGATCCAATCACCACCCAATCACCAAGTTGACACACTAAAATTTGATCCAATCAAATCCAATCATCATCCAACCATCAAGTGATACATCATCACTTGATCCAATCAAATCCAATCACCCCCCAATCATCCAATTGGGACATCATCAATTTATCCAATTGATCCAAATCATCATCCAATCATCAAAAGTGATACATCATCACTTGATCCAATCAAATCCAATCATCATTCAATCATCAATTGATACATCATTATTTGATCCAAATCAAATCCAATCATCATCCAATCATCAAAAGTGATACATCATCACTTGATCCAATCAAATCCAATCATTGCCCAATCACCAAGTTGACACATCATCACTTGATCCAATCAAATCCAATCCTCATCTGAATCAGAAAATTGATACATCATCATTTGATCCAATCAACCCCAACATCAATCGTCATCTAATTCAAATCAATCAATCCAAATCATCATCCTCTAGAAGTTGAATCTTGAAACCACTTGGTCATTTTGCAAGTTCATGCCCATTCAAACCTGCTCACAAACAAAAAAGCAAATGGCAGACCAGCAAACACAAGGTTCCCAACCAAATGTCCCTCAAGATCCTAATAACATTCCACATGATCCCCATAATGGTGTTTCATCCCAATCAAACACTGACATCCAGAATATCACACCACCTAGTGACGAAAACATGGTCAATCAACCTAAAGTCACTGTTGACGAATATCTCAGCAATCCTGCCAATGTCCAAATGATGGATCACCTCCTAAACGAACGTGGGGATACGATCCTTGCCGCCTTACTCATGAAGGGAGTCAAACCACCATCCGGTTTTGATACATCACAATATGCCCTTCACCCATTTGTTGATCCACAAACCTCACAAAATGTTCCAAAAAGTTCCTACGTTCCTGAAGGTTGACCCACTGAAAATTGGTACCACCCCAAACTTGGAAATGCTGTCATCCATCAAGTCCAAGAATATCCTCATCTTCCAACCACAACATCTACCATTCCACCACCTGATCCTAATGACCCCCATACCTATGGCATGCCATCATACATCCTATTTGCTCCACCACTTCCTCCCCCATATTCTAATATTGGAGGCACACCTCCACTTACCAATGCACTACCTCTTGCATTTCAATAACCTCCAAATAATTCACACCAATCCACCACACCACCAACACTACCACAATATGTTGCTACTACAATAGCTTCATCTAAACACTTACATCAACAACATCCGCAACACCCTTCCGTTCTCACAGAACCACCACATCAAGTGCTGCAACATACATCTCAACAACAACAACACATCCCACCTAACCCATCACAACAACAACAATACATCCCATCTCACCCGCCTCAACAACAACAAACCTTATCTCATCCACCTCATCAACAACAACAACAACCTCCACAACAACATGTGCACATCCCTGTGCAAATACACCATAACCCGCTTACCAAATACCTCTATCATCCCACAACACATACACTATTCCTTCCCATACAAACCCTCATCAGAATGTGCAAAACTAGATGCATACCCAATTGCCACCTTACACCAACCCTACACAACCTCAAGACAATCCTCATCAACAAACATTAAACCCATATCCATATGCCATGCAACAACCCCCCATTGCACAAAAAAACCAATCCTATCCACCCTACTTTCAACAACAACCAACTCACCAACATGGGGCACCTTACACTTCCTATTATCAACAAACATCACCACATCAACAAAGAGTTCCTACCTCTACGCATTACCAAAATGCTATGCAGCAATAGGCCCCCTCTCTTGTGTCTTACTATCAACAAAAAGTGGCTCCCACTCAACACAACCAATCATCCAACCATCAACCAATGCATTCATACCCGACTCAACCCACTTATGATCCAACAATGGCAGGGCCATCCTCATCATACCCACAACATTATCCATACACTCAATACACTTTGACTCCCATGACACACATCAATAAAGACTTGGAAGAAGTAAAAGCTGCATTAAAGGACTTACAAGCTGGAACGGGAAAACAATCCTTCAAGTTTGAGGACATATGCCCTTATCCATTTGATCCCTCCATTTACTTGATTCCTTTTCCTAAACATTTCGAGATACCCAAATTTGAGAAATACAAAGGAACCAAGGATCCTAAAGCTCACCTTCAAGAGTTCAATGCTCATTGCCAAGAGGTCATGTACAATGATAATTACCTTATCCGAATTTTCCCTAAAAGTCTACAAGGAGTCACCCTTAACTAGTTTATGGGTCTTGAAAAGGGATCTATCAAAACCTTCGCACAATTATTCGAACAGTTTGTCTCTCATTTTTCTTTTAACCTAGAGAAAGATATTGACACACTAGATATCCTCAAAGAAAAACAATGTGATGGAGAGACCTTTGCAAGCTACTTGCAAAGATGGCGTGCCTTGGCTAGTAGGATGAAATCCCCACCAACAGAGAAAGACATGGTAATGTTGTTTATCGAAAACTCTCACGCAAATATGGAGCATAATTTCCAACTCCATTGCATCACTACTTTTTCGGGACTTGTGGAGAAAGGCCCCATCTTAGAACGAGCCCTTGTCGTAAGAGGACAAGTCAAACATTTCAATTCTGATAGAGAGAAGTCCTTCAGGGATAAACCTCATTTTTGGAATAAAAACAAAAATGTCGTCAATGATGGTGTCACTGACACTAAACATGTCCAAGTGGCCAATACCATGCAAAGATATCCTTCCCAGCAACAACCGTCCGTTCAGAATGCCATATTCGTCCCCTAAGGGGGGAATAGATGATAATTCACTCAGTTGGGAGAACCCCTTAGCACGGTGTTTAATAAGCTTCTTCAAGCCAATTACCCCATAACATACCCTATCACCAAACCCCTCGATACATCTAAACCCAAGCCTGCTTGGTTTAAAGACAATGAATACTATGAATTTCACAAAATTAAAAGACATACCTTGGACAAATGTCAAGGCTTAAAAACCTACATCCAAGGTCTCATCGATCGAGGTGAAATCCATGTGGATGCTAATGCAGCATCCTCATCCAATGCTCAACTACAAATATACCAAAACACCTTTCCTAATCATAACCAGGGTCCTAGTACATCCAACTCAAATCCTGGACCTAGCAATAATAACCAGTCGGGAAACAATACCAATAACATCAGCTACAAAAATGTACCCTACAATTATGAAGGTGTGGTATCATACATAGAACAAGTGGAACCACGTGTATCCATGATACACGTCAAAGGAAAGGGTTCACAATGTGTTGTTGCTACTCGACGGACTCGCATCATAGTCCCTACCGCATCTCCATCCACCTAATGACCATCCACCAATTCCCAATATAACATCCTAGACCATCTAGGTAAAACTACAGCCCAAATATCCATTTTGGATCTGCTTAAGTCATCTCCCATACATCAAGATATCTTAACTAAGGCTTTGCAAAGCACACAAGTGCCTAATAATATTGACCCTACCCAATTTCAAGCATTGGTAGGCAATCTTTCATCGACCTATCAGCTAGCCTTTAGCCAAAAGGACATGCCGCATCTCGATTCAAACCACAACTGCCCCCTCCACCTTGAGGTAGATGTCAGCTATCAAAAAGTAAAAAGGGTACTAGTAGATAATGGTTTGGCCCTAAATCTTTGTACGTTAAAATTCATACAACAGGTTGGATACACCCAAGTTGATCTGAAAAGTCAAATCATCACCATCAAGGCGTACGATAATGCAGAGTGGGATTCTAAGGGTATCATTTGCCTCCCTATTCAAGTGGGCCCCATTGTGCAATACACTATGTGTCATGTTCTGGACCTTGAACTCCCCTACAACATCCTTCTTGTCTGTCCATGGATTCACTCTATGCAAGCCGTACCATCAACCTATCACCAATGCCTAAAGTTCCCATTTCAAGGAATAGAAGTCACCATACAAGCTGACCCCCAGCCTTTTGAGTATTGTCATGCCTTGGAAGCTTCTTTTCCGCATTCGCATTACTGTCTAGGATTCAAAATGGGGGCAACCCCAACATCTGATCCTGACCCATCCACCAATACACTAAACACTTCATCCCCACCATCATCCACACCTACTTCTACTGTCACCAAGGTCTAGATCATAGACAAGGGATGTGGCACATACGAAATGCATACCACCCTTAATGTGGAAACCATACCACCTTCGCCCCACACATATGGACAACCAATCCTGCCAGAGCCAAAAGCAGAAAAGACACTTACCCTCACTTCCAAGAACATGGGGTCAACAACATTCAATGATTTGGGATCCCTCCAGGATCAAATGGATGAAGATATCACTCAATGGGTTTACTGAGAGGAACCTGAACCACCACATCCCCTCATGGAATACTTTTAAGAGGCTTATCCACGTGCATCCAAGTTTGTTGAAAAATGTCATTACCAAGACGAAGGCCTTGGTACAGAAGAATAAGGAAAACGGCTACCCATTGAAGCACTTACCATCCGACCAAGAAATTTGGGATTGGGTTATGATACTAAATAGAAGGGTCTTACAACATCCACTAACACTTCTAACAATGTTAGTGTTGATGACGGTTCCGTCGAAGACATACTGGAGGAAGAGTCCATCATACATGCGTACGATGATCTGGATCACATTGACCTCCCTGCCATGTTGGAATGCTTATCTGTTTGTACCATAACTTTATCCCTTAAACATCCTGAGCTTATCGACTATGACCTACAAGGTAGCGCACCTGTCAGTACATTTCCCTCAGAGGATACATACGTACATCTAATGGGATTGGGGGAAGATGAACGCCCTAATCACAAAAATAAGAAGAAACGGAAGCAAAATAGGTCAACTAGTCAAAACCTCACCGAGGCACTTTTTGACTTGGAAAAAGTAAAAATAAAGGATGTATCTGACAGTGAAAACCTTAATATGGCACTGGAAGATGGGGACGTTCATCTTCCCCTTGTAGGAACATGAATATCTGAGCAATCTTCAATTCTCATTGAAGAAATGCAAGAGGTGAACTTGGGAACAGAAGAAACTCCAAGAATAACCTATGTCGCCAAATCTTTATCTGAAATAGAATACACCACCATTGTCCACATTCTTCAGGAAGGGGTCATCAAATTTGCGTGGGCTTACTCTGATATTCCTGGCCTGGATTCAAATCTTGTTGTCCACCATTTGGATGTCCGTCTAGAGGCTAAACCTGTCAAACAGCAGCTCCGAAAGATGCACCCACAAGTGGCATTATTAGTTAAGAAAGAATTGGAAAAGTTATTGGATGCTGGTTTTATAAGACCCATTGATTACTCTGATTAGATCTCCAATATAGTACCTATTGCCAAACCCAATGGAGACATCAAAATCTGTACGGACTTCCGAGATCTTAACAAAGCCTGCCCAAAGGATGACTTTCCCTTGCCTAACATTGACATGTTAGTCAACATCACTGCGGGACACGAGATGCTATCCCTCATGGATGGCTTCTCTAGTTACAATCAGATCTAGATTGCCCCTAACGATCAACATAAAACCACTTTGACAACACCTTGGGGTATTTTCTATTACAATGTCATGCCCTTTGGTCTCAAAAATGCAGGGGCAACATATCAACGAGCAATGACGGTTATATTCAATGACCTTATCCATATCATCATGGAAGATTATGTTGATGACCTACTCGCAAAATCTAGAACCAGAGAAGAGCACCCTGCCATTCTGAAATGGATCTTTGAGCGCTTAGAGTAGTACAAGCTTCGACTGAATCCAAAAAAGTGTGTTTGGTGTCACATTAGGGAAACTCTTGGGCTTCATAGTGTCCCAAAGAGGCATCTAGGTTGACCCGGCTAAGGTGAAAGACATCATGGATATGCCTCCATCAAGAAACCTAAAACAATTAAGGAGCTTCCAAGGGAAACTACAATCCATCCACCAGTTTATAGCTCAACTCGCAAATAAATGTCAGTCATTCACCTACCTTCTCAAGAAAGATACTAGCTTCAAGTGGAATCAATAGTGCCAGTTGGGTTTTGACATGATCAAAGGATACTTGGCTCACCCACTAATTTTGATGCCACCTATCCCTGGCAAACCACTCCTGTTGTACATATATGCCACGTCAGTTGCATTGGGGGCATTATTAGCACAACATGATGAGTCTTCAAAGGAATGGGTGATCTATTACATTAGCAACACATTGGTTGGTTATGAGCTCAATTATTCACCGATGGAGAAGGCCTGTCTAGGTGTGGTCTTTAGCACACAAAAGCTATGCCACTATATACTTAGCCATCCTATAAAATTAATATCCAAAATCGACCCCCTCAAATACCTGTTGTCCAAGACAGCCTTGACTGGTCGAATGGCTAAATGGATCATGCTCCTCAGTGAGTTTGATATAGAATATGTGGATAGAAAGGCTATAAAAGGAAAAATAATAGCAGATTAGTTAGCAGATGCCCCATTAGTGGATGCCTATTCCCATAGAAACTGAATTTCTAGATGCAGTATTTGTCGTCTCAGAAGCCACCACTTGGACACTATACTTTGATCGATCACACAATCATAATGGATCAGGGGTAGGAATCTTGCTTATCACCCCCCAAGGCGACTACATACCAAAATCATTTAGACTAGCTTTTCATTACACCAACAACATCTCTGAATATGAAGCCCTTCTCACAGGCCTCATAATTGCAGTCCAATGACACATCACTCATCTACATGTTTTTGGTGACTCCCAGTTAGTCATAAAATAGGTCAACGATGAGTTTCTAACAAAAGATGAAAAATTGATGCCTTATAAATGAATGGTGGATGACTTCAAGAAATATTTCACTACCATCCAATTTGAGCAGATCTCAAGACTCCAGAATAAGGTGGCGGATGCTATGGCTACCATTGGTTCTCTCCTCGACATGCCAAAAGATTGCACAAATTGTCAGTTCCTGGTCAAGCAACTCCTAATCCCAGCATACGATATCCCTGAGGGTGACATGGTGTGTGCTATTGTAGGTCCCAAATCCCCTTGGTACCATGAAATTTACACCTACATTCATGACAACACCCTCCCACCTGATCTCACGAGAAACCAACGTAAATCATTTATCCAACGCACAGCCCGCTACACCATTATCGGTGATACACTTTATCGATGTGGATATGATGGAACTCTCCTCCATTGTTTAGATGAAACTGGAGCCCACAAGATGTTAATAGAGGTACATAGTGGTATTTGTGGGGCCCATTCTAATGGTATGGCCCTAGCCAAATGGATTCTCATAGCAGGATATTATTGGCCCAGAATGGAACAAGATGCTTGTGAGTATATCAAAAAGTGTCTTCTGTGTCAACAACATGCAGATCTAATTCACGCTCCAGCACAAGGGCTCCAACCCATCATGACACCTTGGCCATTTTTACAATGGGGTTTCGACTTTATTGGCAAGATCTACCCTCCATCTTCAGATGGTCACACCTTTATCATCACAGCCACTGAATAATTCACCAAGTGGGTAGAAGCCATTCCACTCACTCAAATCACTGGTGTTCAGATCTCTAAGTTAATCCTCTACCATATCCTCTGTAGGTATGGTATCCCCTCTGCCATCATCACTGACAATAGAAAGTCATTCAAAAATAAGTGTATGAAATCCCTTTGTGACACATATCATATCCAACATCGCTGGTCCACTCCCTATTACCCCCAAGGTAATGGGCAGGCATAAGCAACAAATAAAACATTGATCAAAATCATTAAGAAGATGGTCAATAACACTGGCCGTGATTGGCACCTTCATATCCATCCTGCTCTTTGGGCCTATCGTACATCCATTCACACCCCTACTAGAGCCACTCCATATTCTCTTGTCTATGGCGCTGAAGCCATCTTGCCAATCGAAGTTGAAATCCCTTTGCTTCATATCTTCCTCAAGAACCTCATCACTGACGAAGACACCCAAGTAGCACGCTTGGCACAATTGGAGTTGCTGGATGAAAAATGGGTCAAGGCTTATAACCACCTGCAAGCCTATTAGCACCGACTCAAAAGGAGCTACAATAAGAAACTCCACCCTTGCCAATTCAATGTTGTTGATTTATGATGAAATAATCTTTTCTTTTCCCGTCGGGGTGGCTCCGCCCCTATAACGGGGCGGCCTTGCCCTGGGTGGTGCCCCCGCTGTGGGGCGAATGGGCCCCACATGGCACCTCCATCGCGAGGCAGCACCACCCTAGGTGACACCCAGCCTTGGGCGGTGCCTGTCGGCGTCCGTGCCACAGGGTGGCCACACCCTAGGCGGCGCTGGTCGGCACCCACGCGCAGGGAACCCCCGCCCTGGGCAGCGCCTGTCAGTGCCCACACTGCAGGGTGGCCCCACCCTGAGTAGTGGCACCGTGGCAGCACGGCCACAGCCGCCCCTGCAGTGGGGCAACTACGCCCGTGCAGCGGGGCGGACCCACCCCACCGTGGGACGACTCCGCCCCGACCAGGGCGACCTCGCCCCACAGCGAGGCGGACCTACCCCTGCCCCTGGGGTGGATCCGCCCGTCAGGAGGGCATATACGCCCCTCGATGGCCTTTTTTTCTTCCATATTCCATAATTTTTTTAAAACAATTTTTTTTTTCTCATTTCGTCTTCTACCCATTTCCTCATTTTTTCCCACCCACAACACCCATATTTTACTTTTTTAGTAATTTATTTGAAAATGCATTAAAATTTCAATTTAATGCATGAGGGGGTTTTGTCACTTACCTGGCAGGGCCCATGCTGCTGTCGGTACGTTCGTCGAACCTCATCTATCCGATGGACGATCTCGGTGTCATTATCTCCTGGCATCTTCACTTCTTTCTGCTTGCTCTTTCTCTTCTTCTCTCAACTGCTACAGTGCAAATGAGGTGAGGTAATTTTTAAAATTACCTTATATTAACTTTTAAAAGGTATTTTTGACCTTTTATTTACCCTTTTATTCCTCTGATTAATCTCTTCTTTTCCCGGGGCTGCCATTTGCACTCCATTTGTCCGATTGACTTTGTTCAAAAGAAAAACTTGCCTAATTTTTTGCCCTCTTTCCAACCATATAATCCATTTCTTCCTATTGCGATGTTGCTCAGGACCCTTCTTTTTCCCATGTCACCCTCTCGAGGGGGCATACCCTTCGCATTTACCATTTTTTCCGACCATAATCAACACCTTCCACGATTGGGGCATCTTCACCCATTCCTCAGTAATTGAGCGACTCAGATCCTCTTCCCCATGCTGGGGCATCTTCTTTCTGTCACTTCTTCTAGTCATTTGCACTTTCTTTTCTTTGAAGTACTATTATTCTAACGATACTTCGAAGAGGGGAAAAATGTAGACATCCAAATTTGATCACTTCCATATGATCAAAATCATCTACTTTATTCACCAACATTGAATTGGCAAACTGGTTGGGCCCTTATGTCATCACCTCAAAGTATGGTTTTGGTCTCTACAGGCTCTCCATCCCTGAAGGTGAGCCTTTGGAGGAACCCATCAACATCATGCATCTGAAGAAGTTCTACACTTAGATCAGCTGGGGTATCCTTCCTGGTAAAAGTCAAAAATACAAAAAAATTAAAAAAATCCAAAAATCCAAAATAGTAAAGAGAAATAATTCATCCTATGGTGAAAACCACCCCTGCATGGCACCTTGGATACATACAATTGGTGGAAACCTAGCAACGGGCGCCTCTCATATAGGGCTAAATCATTATCTACCTCGTGTCCTGGTTACTCTATGGCTTACCCACTGATTCCTCAATCCCCATATCCTCCCATCCGTTTGCATCACCTCATCGCTTGGTATATTCTAGTTGAGCATTGGATGACCATCATCCGCTATCCAACACCTTGAGCTTATTATCCTAATCTAAGCTTGTGTCATCTCTTCTTGTCTGTCTCCATCTTGGTCTCATTGTGTCTTCTTCTAAACTACGTTGCCCCTGTGCTTGCACGTAGGAAATGCTGATCATTTGATCTACCCTCGGTGCTTCTCGTTGTCTTCTTTTATGGTCAACTCATTTGATCATTGTCCACCATCATCTATCATCATCATCCTCTCTCCACATTTATCATCATCTCCTCTTGAACTATGACGCCTCTGCGCTTGCATACAGGCAAGGCTAATCTTTGGATCGGCCCCCGAGGCATTTTGTCCTTCATCACCTGTCCTCATGGTCCACTTTCTGATCTTATTCATCCTCGGTCTTTTGTCATGTTTGAACTACATTGCCCCTACACTTGCACGTAGGCAAGGTTGATCTTTTGATCTGCCCCTAGGGCTTGTGTTTGTCTTGGTCATCCATTGTTTTCCATTGGTCCACTTTCTGCTATTTTACCATTGTCTTTTCTTGAACTACAAGGGCTCTACGCTTTCATGTAAGCAAGGTTGATATTTTCCTCAACCCTCGAGCCCCTAGGTCTTGAGGTTGTGTCTCGTCCTGTTGTTGTCTTGTTATCAAGAATGTCCCTATCATCGCTGATTCTTTTTCAAACAAGGTCTCCTCGTATCAAGAAATCTACCCAATGGCAATCATCCTGCATCATCTAGGTCACTTTAGCTTAGTATTCATCATCGGTCTTAACAGGATGCATCCTTCCTAACAGACCACATCAACCTCATCCATCCTTGGGATCTTATGGAAAAGGACACTTGTAATTGATTACTATCTTTTGGTACTTTTGGATTTTGTTTATCATTTAAGCTCCCTATAATCACTAGTCAAGATCACCATGATCCTTCATATTGTGGTGTGTTTTGCCTAGTTAACATAGGGACATCTCTTGAATTTTGTTTTTGTCTACTGGGATGCCCCACATGGTACCCATCGGGATTCTTTTCGGACCTCATGTTATGTGGGGGCATCTCTTTGTGCTTGTGGTTATTCCAATACCTGGCCCGACCAACGTCATCATGACTATGGGGTATTGGGATATCCTTCTTGTTTGTCATGTTTGTTTTATGCATCAGACATTAATCCATCTTGGTTTGCATACCCTGACGTCCGACGTCTTATGCTATAGAAAAAATTAGTGCTCTAAAGGATGGAAAATTGCATTCACATTGCATTTCATCTGATTGCATATTCCCCCCCCCCCTCATCCTATATTACTCCTACGTCTATGACTTGTGGTTTTGGTTGTCCAAACTCTCATTCACTCCTAATAACTTTTCTTCTTGGGATCCTTATGGTCTTTGGCAAGTACTGCACCGCACACTTCCCCCACATATCACCTACCCATTGATACTTAAGTCTACATTCATTTAATCATTCTACATCCATTTCCATTTATCCATTATGCATACATTCATTGCATCCATTCATTTATCCATTTTGCATACATATCACCTACCCATTGATACTTAAGTCTACATTCATTTAATCATTCTACATCCATTTCCATTTATCCATTATGCATACATTCATTGCACCCATTCATTTATCCAATAACATCCATCCATTTATCCATTATGCATACATTCATTACACCCATTCATTTATCGTTTTTCATCCATTCATTTATCCATTGTGCATTCATTTAATCATTCTACACCCATTTCTTTATCCATTTCACATCAATCCATTAGGTTGATTTATCCATTTTGCATACATTCTTTAAAATTCATTTATCCATTTTACATCCATTTTACATTCATTCATTACATTCATTTATCCCCTTGCATACATCCACTACCATTAGTCATCCATTCATTACATTCATTTATCAATTTGCATTCACATCAATTCATTAAGTTCATTTATCCAATAACATCCATTTACATTAAACATCCATCCATTTACCCATTTTGCATTCATTCATTACATTCATTTATCCTTTTACATCTATCCATTTACATTAAATTCATCCATTCATTCATTTCATCTAGACATTCCCATATCCATCTATACATCATTAATACAATTGCATTACCATTTCTTAACCATTAACATAATTCATAAATCACATATGCATAAGTAAAATAATCACAGCATAACACAACATTTGCATCTACACAACAACATCATATACATATGCTACCATAAGAACATCAATAAAACATCAATACAACACCATATGCATACCATACATCACCAAAATGTGTGACATACTATCAATAGGGACCATCATATATCATCATCACAATAATACACTATCCATATCCAAAATATGGTCATCACATAATCACCTCCATATCATGCTCAAAATATGGTGCATCTAAAAATATGCACTACACTACCATCTGGTACCTGTCAAAAGCACCTGCATCCTATCACCTATCCTCTGCATGTATTGAGCTACCCACATCTGACCTCTATAGAGACTCAAGTATTGGCCCCCTGTGTGTCGGAGTCCCTTAAGACTCACGCCCGGGAGTCCCAAACTGAGAAGGAGTCGACTGGAAATCATTGAACCCTCTGGTCCATGTCCCTAACGACTGCGATGGTGTCGGCATCTGGGGTATCTGCCTAACATACTGTGCTGTACGCTGCACCGGATCTAGCACTACCTGCTCGTATGCACACCTCCAATACACTGCCTCCTACATATAGTCATCTCTCTGCCCAGCCTGGTACCGAGCGACATTCCGCTCATGCCTATACCTATCCCTCTCTTTGCTCATGGCCCGTTGCTCCTACTCCCATGCCTCCTATGCCGCTATCAATAAATGTATCTGCTCTGTAGATCTCTCCCTCTCTGCACGCATCTTCTCTAGCACAGTCCCATCATTCGGCCCTTGACATGCCCGCATCTGTGCTATATCCCCCTCAGCATTCTCTTCCTGACCCACTACTATGTCTCTCTGGAACTGCAGAATCTGGACCTATCTCCATAACCTATCCCTATCTCCCTGGAGTGTCTACATCTGTTCCTGTACATGGTCCCTCTCCCCCTGTAGAGCCTACATCTATCCCTGTGCACTCTCTCTCTCCCACTACACCATCTCTAGTTTAACCTCTGCGGCCTCAGCCCTCGCCCTCATCTCCTCTACAGATGCCTCTGCCATAGATGCCCTCTCCTACAATGTCGTCCTCTCCTCCTGAAATCCTGCCACCTGAAGTCTCAATGTCTCCATCTCCCCCCCTCCTGGTGACTTTGGCTGCCCTCGCATCTATGCAATTTTCATCGCTGCCTCTAGCCTGTCTCGATCCCATGTCACCTGAGCCAGCTCCCCTTGTGCTCTCTCCCTCTCTACTTGCATCTCATCTCTCTCTCTCTACAGCCAATGCATCTGTCATGAGCCGGCTCACCACACGATCAAACACTATATCCTCTCTATCATGTATCCTTTGTACCTCTGTCTCTGCCCTCCTCACCTCCTCCTCTAGCACCCATATCCTCGCTTGGGCCGCTCTTAGTAAAACCATTGGATCATCAATTGTGGCTTCTGGTACTATGGCTAACGACTCCATTACCAGTACATCCAAGTCCATCCTCCCCCCTCTCTCTCCTCCTACATCGGTTCTATCTAGCACATCAACCAAATCCTCCGTGGTTGTCCATTCCTCCCCACCCTCATTAGTCTCCTACCCTCCTTCTCAACTGGCTAGACTCTTCCCTAATGACTACTCTCAGGCCTCTCCCTAAGGTTTCCTCTAGCATCCACCACCCTCTCTGCCTCCTCCTTTGGATCTCTAGCTCTCCCGTCCACCAGTGGCTTTGAGACTCTCCCCTCCTCCTGCTCAACTCTCACTTACACCTGCCTCCGTCGTACTCTAACACCAATCCCTAGCTGAGCAGCTCTCCCCTCCACCACCTGAAGCATCTCCACCTCTGGCTCACTCTCCAATCTCACCACCTCTATCTCCTCCCCCCCCTCAGCTCCTACCATCTCTATCTCCTCCCCCCCACTAGCTCCTCCTACCTCCATCTCCTCTACCACGGCTCTCCTTGGCCTCCTTGACCTCCTCGGCCCCCTCGACATCCTCCTGACTCTACCCCTCCTCGTCGGCTGATCTCTAGCAACACCCTCCTCCACACCATCACTCTCAGGTCCCTCATCCTCCTATCTCTCATCCTCCTGTCCCCCCTCCTACTCATCACCTAGCCCCCCCTCTAGGGCCCCCACAGCTAGCATCTCTGATGTAACCCTCTCCCATCGATGGTTGGAAAACCACCGACCATACCGATCTGTCACTCAGCAACCTCTGGACCCTGCCACCTCCCTAGATAGGGCACCTCACCTGCCACCACCCATGATACCCTCATGTCTCTCGCTGCCAACGCTGCCCCCCAAGGTACCTCCCTAGTAAGCGGACAAAACATCACCGACACTCCTATAATATCCTGCACAAGTCCAAACTGTCGTACCACTCAGTCTGGACGATGCAGCTCCACTATGTACCCTGGGCTCCCAATCAGGTAACATCTACAGATGAAGAACCCTCGCTATTTCTCCTCCTTGGTCCTCCATCCTCTAAACTACCGAAACATATATGGCTGCCATATAATGTTCTCACTCCGTAAATCATCAAATGCCCTCCTCCACCGCTCCACCTCTCCCTGTGTCTCATACTGAAGGATACAACCCCTCGCTGCTCCGAACTACCATGCCACTAGCTCTCTATTATCCAAATCCCCTCCCCTGATCACTATTGGCCTCGTCACCATGATGTGCGTCCATCCCCATACTTGTAGTAGCGTTCGCTGTGTCAACCTCTGCCCCCCCGATAGCAGATCATGTGCATATCCCAATATAATTGAACCAATACGCATGACCCCCAAGAGAACTGCCCATCCCCCCACTCGATAATATGTCGAATCACCCCATATACTATAAGCTACATAAATGCCTACTCCAGTCTGGCAATAGAATCCAACTGATCAACCAACATAGAAACAATGGTAATGCCGGCACCCCCAAATCCAGGCATCTGTCCACATCCAACCCCCGCCTCTGTATCGGCAAGTCATCACACCCAAACAACACCAGAACGGTCTCATCTAACTACTCTCCTCTCAACTCCCCCTCAAACACTAACCGTCCTACTATCGATAGCCTTAGGATACACCACACATCCTCAAGTGTAACAGTCATCTCTCCAGTAGGCAAATGGAATGTCAATGTGGCCGAGCTCCACATCTCTATCAAGGCAGTCAACATCCCCCGATGAGCCCTCATCTCCGGAAACTGCACCAAGTGCGGTAACCCCACTCGCTCTAGCACTACATGGTCTGCTCCGTTCATCACCTCAATCGACGACACCAACGCCTACGGCCTCCACTCATGAGTCTGCACTCTACCAAAATCCTGCAAAAATTTAATCCCCCTTATTAGAATTTTTTTCATCTCCAATCCCATCCCCCCTCTCTTTCTTTTTTTTTTTCTCTTCTTTCTGTCTTGCCGCAGACCCACCAGCCGTACGGTGGTCCATGCAGCGGTCGCGAACCGTCGGCCCGTCAGGTGGCTCCACCCATTGCGGCCGGCGGACCACCGAGCCCCAGGTGTTGGCTCTAAGCCCATGTATGGGTGGCCTTGCCTGGGTGGCACCCCTGTGGTGAAGATGGTAATGGCGTATCCATCGCGAGCGGTACCACTAAGGTGGCCAGTAGCAGGCGGTGCTTTATTGATTGCCGCTTTCCAGGGGTATTCACCCTGCGTTGGCACTGGTTGCGGCACTTTCTGCGGGCACCCGTACAGGCATTTTATCGATCGCGCTGCCGGTGACCCCACCACCGGTAGTGTGGCTGCCATGGCGACCATGACCCGGCAGCCGCCTTGCGGTGAGGCGATGCATGCAGGTCGTGGGGTCGGACCCACCGGGTGGGGCGGGCTGCGGGCAGGCGTCAGCCCGGTAGGTGAAGCCTGACCCAGGGTGGGATTGGCCATCGGGGACATGCGCCCGTGGCCTTTTTTTCTTCCATATTCCATAATTTTTTTAAATCAATTTTTTTTTTTCATTTCGTCTTCTACCCATTTCCTCATTTTTTTCCCACCCACAAAACCCATATTTTACTTTTTTAGTAATTTATTTGAAAATGCATTAAAATTTCAATTTAATGCATGAGGGGGTTTTTTCACTTACCTGGCAGGGCCCATGCTGTTGTCGGTATGTGCGTCGAACCTCATCTATCCGATGGACGATCTCGGTGTCATTATCTCCTGGCATCTTCACTTCTTTCTGCTTGCTCTTTCTCTTCTTCTCTCAACTGCTACAGTGCAAATGAGGTGAGGTAATTTTTAAAATTACCTTATATTAACTTTTAAAAGGTATTTTTGACCTTTTATTTACCCTTTTATTCCTCTGATTAATCTCTTCTTTTCCCGGGGCTGCCATTTGCACTCCATTTGTCTGATTGACTTCGTTCAAAAGAATAACTTGCCTAATTTTTTTCCCTCTTTGCAACCATATAATTCATTTCTTCCTATTGCGATGTTGCTCAGGACCCTTCTTTTTCCCCCGTCACCCTCTCGAGGGGGCATACCCTTTGCATTTACCATTTTTTCTGACCATAATCAACACCTTCCACGATTGGGGCATCTTCACCCATTCCTCAGTAATTGAGCGACTCAGATCCTTTTCCCCATGCTGGGGCATCTTCTTTCGGTCACTTCTTCTAGTCATATGCACTTTCTTTTCTTCGAAGTACTATTATTCTAACGATACTTCGAAGAGGGGAAAAATGTAGACATCCAAATTTGATCACTTCCATATGATCAAAATCATCTACTTCATTCATCTATTCCATTAATAGTGATTAAATAATTGATTTAATCATTATTTCATTTTTTGCCTAAGGTTCCCAAGGTATCTAATTAAATAAATTAAATACTTTACCTTACCCCCTTTCCTTCCCTAAATTAAATAAACATGAAAAATTATTTAATTTAGTCATTTAACCTATTTGAATTAAAAACCAATTTTGAATTCTTCAGTTTTCTCTCTCCTTGTCACATTCTCCATAACCCTCTTCTAATCCGGATTAAATTAATTAATCTGTGATTAGGATGTGCACCACTTAATCTTGATTAAGTGTCACATCCTCCATAATATCCCATTTGCCTCTAATCTCTCATTAATTGCTTTAATCCTATGTTTGCACAACCTTAATCAGAATCATTAACCATATTTAGCTTACCTTTTCTGATCAACCTTCCCACTTACCATTTTTGGTATGGACTCGCTTCCCCATGTGAATTTTTAATTCACATTTATTCATCCAAGGTTCCCCTCTTCCCCATGTGAATTTTTAATTCACTTTTATCTTCCCAAAGTCTCCTCCATCCCCCATGCAAATGTGACATGTCATTTTATATGTGCCCAAGGTTTCTAGAACCTTGGACTTGTCACATCTCCCACATGTGACAAATCTCTAGCTTTTTGGAGACCTGATTTTATCCAATAAATCTTCCATTAAATGTAAATTTTTAATTTACATTTATTCTTCCTGCACATTTCCCCTTTTCCCATGGAGATTGTTGAGGAATTCTAAAATTCCTCAAAAGTCTATTTCATCCTCATTTGGGGATAAGAAGTTCCTTTTTGAGAAAATCTTCTCATCCCCCAAGGTACGTCAAAGGTGCTTGTCCTTCATCCACCTCATTTCCACATCACTCCACCCTAAAACATCTCACCTCCCAAATGTCAAGATGTGAGGGCTTGTGAGTCCTCAACTCACCATGGCCCTTCATCTTGATCTTTGTTGGATCAATCCCAACCGTTGAATTCTCTAGAGAATTCAATTTAGCCTATAAATACCCCTTCAATCCCTTCATTTTGGGGATCAAGTCTTTTGTAACAAAACTCTTTCAAAATTTCCATTCAAGCTCTCATCTACCATAGCATTTAGCATCACCAATTCATCTTGCATCCATTCAAATCCATTGCCATCCAAGGAGAATACAATTCTTGAAGCCTCAAAGGGCCAACCAAGGGAGGAGACAACAACATGAAAGTATAACATCAATCAATTTTCTCATCTTACTTCTATGTTGTTCATTTTTTTAGGCTAATATTATTGAGGTGCCCTATTATCTTATTACTTATTTACATTGCATTAATAGTTTTCATCTAGCATCTCACATTTGGAAGTATCATTTTATTAGGATCACAAATACATGTGGATCTAATTACTATTTAGGGTTCTGATGTTTTAATTTGCTACAACCAATTCAACCCCTCTTAGTTTCCCTGTTTATTCAACACTTTATAGGGAAGATTCAAGGAAATATGTAAAATCACAAGCCTAAGTCACACTTTCAGCCAACTCAATAGTTCTGAGTGAAATGGTTTAGCCTTAAATTTTTTTTGGTTAATTAGTTTCACCTAAAACCATGTGGCTTGTATGTGGCACATATAATTTTAATGAAACACTTTCGCTCAAAATCAAAAAATCAATTTTTTCCTTTTCTAAATTTAAAGTGTGCCTCAATCTAAATGCAATGTTCTAGTAGAGTAGGAGAAGTGATCCTAGTTCCAATTAGGTTAACTAGGGTTATCTCCATTTTACTTTGACCCCATTTTCAAAAATAAGACAACTATGATTTTATGGTTGACTTGCTACCTTAAGGGAAATAGATTCTTGTTTTCCCTTTCTTTTCATCTTGTCCCTTCCTTCTAAGCTTATTAGGTAGTTTGAGGTAGTTTAAGGAAGTTCACTCCTTTAGGATCTTCTATGACCTGAGAGTCCCTAGGGTAGTGAATCCCCCTTCTCTATAGGAAGGTATATATAAAATGGATGTGAAGTTAGCCTTCTTAAATGGGGTATTGAAAGAGGGAACTTATTTTTATCAACCACCTAGATATGAGCTTCTTATCTAAGAAAAAAAAGTATATATGCTAAAGAAATCCCCTTAAGACTTTATGTGCCTTCCACAAATGCTTGGAATTAGATGAGGACCCCTCTTATTTTCCTTTGGTTTTCTCTATTTTATTATTTGAGGTTAGAATCCTTCAAATCATATTTTTTTGTGTGGGTATTTTCTTGTTTGGTTTCAATTATTGGTTCCATTCTGAGTTCAGATTTTTGTGAGAATTCAGAGATTTGGTATTTTTTTGTGTGACCCCTATTCACATTAAAGGTTGAGTAACCTTTTGTTTTATGCAAAAGCTTTCTTTGTGAAAATTTGGCCACAACTCCACTAAGTTCATAACGTGTCTAATTTTTTGAAGGGTTGTGTAGGGTCAATCTTTTCAGAGGTTTGTGTAGTGTAAACATTTTTGAAAGGTCAAGAGGGTATCATTTTTTTGTAAGTGAGTGCTCACCACCTTATCTTATACAACAAATTTGTAGCATTTAGTGGTGGGATTTTATACTATTTTGGGCTTTATAGTTATCTTATTCTACTATATTTATAGATTTTGTTCTTGGACATCATTTCAAATTGACTTATTTTTTATTATTGGATAGGTAAATGCTCACAATTTTGGGGTGCATTAATAAGTTATTTATGAATTGTTTTATTTCAAATCATATGCTTTTTGGATGCATGCTTGGATTCTTGTCGATTGTTATAAAATAGGTTTGAGTGGAATCAATATTGGTGGTTTGTAATAAGGTGTCTTCTTCCCTAGTTAGTGATTTGAAGCCTATTTCATAGCTCTATAATTTTGGAATGATGTGTGAAGTGGTTATTTTAGGATGCTTCAATTACATTAGATCATCTAGAGGATATCACATATAGGGTATTTTTATAGTGGGATTGAGTCTATATGTTCCTACAAGAGCTATATTACCGCTTACATCAAAGGGGTCCTCCTTTGTCAAAATCCATTTGTGGATTCTTAACCTATTGTGTGGTTGAGATGTTGAGGAGGTGTTGCAGGTATTAAGATGGTGTTTATGGTGCTTGGTTTCCAAGCTTTTTTGAGAAAATTTGAATAAAAGAGGAAATAATGTGCTAAAGAGTTTTTAGTGCAGTAGAGTAGTGCTCATTTTTTTTCTCCACATTTCTTCATGGTTGAATATTTACTTTTTTTTTTTCAATATGTTGATTAGAGGTGTTCATAGGTGTTATATCTAGAGTTTCAGGTGCTTGATCATTCGAAAAAAAAAGTTGTGTGAACTATGTTGTAGTATTGTCTAAGAGAAATGGTTTTGATCTACATTTATTCATATTATGTTTTTTAGTTTTGATTATTTTAAAGTTTTCTTATATTGTTAACATCTACCTTCAGACTATCTTTTTTTTTAATTTTTGGTGCTCCACAAGGTTGGATTTATGAGTTACAATGTGTGGAAGGTTAACTGGTTGTACATGATAAGTATTTTCTTTAGGTGTATGATGTTACAAAGGATTTGTTGGATTCTAGGGTGATGATGGAATATTACAGATTATGTTTAAGTGGTTTGTGTGGTCCATGAGTCATCTTTGGATTTGGTGAGGCATGTACTTAAAGGTTTAATGGTGTTAACATAGGTTTGGCCAACCTTTGGTGTTTACAGTAATTGCAGATAGGCTTTGATATTTTTGAAAGTGTGGCATGGTATGTATATGTGGATTTAGGTTTGAGTTAAGGTGTGTTGTGGTGTTCCTTCATTCCTATCCACCATAGGAGTGTTTTGGTGCTGACCTAATTTTAGTTTGAACATTTGAGGTGCATAGTCAACCTTCTAGATTATTTTGAAGGTTGAGAATAGTATATATGTGCTGAATTGATGAAGGATTGTGTGATGTAAATTATGATGTGAAGTGTGAAAGTGAAAAGTGTAGTATAAGCTTTAATGACTTAGAATATTGGAAGTATTGAAGAAAATGTCTCTACATTCTTGAGAGAGAGTGTGAATTTTTTGGTGAAGCATTGGTGGAAATTTTTTGTTTCTCTAAGATGAATTTATCACTGTAACAACCTTCTATCTTCTTCTTTCTAATCTAGAAATGAGCCATTGGTAGTGAGCCCTTCTTTCTTTTGGGTAGTGAGGCCTCCAATAGTGAACCTATTCTATTTGATGTTGCAATTACTTTGTATTATGACCTAATTCTCATTATGGTTTTTCCCTTCTTAGGTTTTACATGTCATTTGGTGTTCTCATTTTTATGGATGGTTTTGTATTATTGTTTCTCATGTTTACATTATGATAATACATGATAAGGGTTTAATGGTTGTTAATGGTTTAAGAATTAATGTAGATATGAATGCTAATGAGGGTTTTTATGTTTTAATGTACAATTGATTCACCCCCCTCTCAATTGTCTTGTGTATTCAATAATTGGTACTAGAGAAAGGTTCCTTGGAAGAAAGCTTAACCGCTTTACAGAGATATAGGATGGCACATAAGAAGGATGCTCCTCTATTTGATGGATTTGATTATACATTATTGAATACTATGATAGAAGGCTTCCTTGTTTCTCTAGGGTTTGGAGTTTGGAAGTCTATTGAAATTGTATATACAATTCCTACAAATGGTTTGAGCACTAATGATGATATCAAGGAATATGATATCAATCGCAAAGAAAGGTGTTCTCTCTTAAGTGGTCTTTCTAATTTGAAACTTGTAAATTTTATGAGTCTTAAAACTATTGGTGAGATATCGAAAAAATATGGGAAGTATCTATAAAGGAGATTATAAGGTCAAGCAAGAAAAGATGTAGAATATAAAGACTAAATTTGAGAAGATGAGGTGGTAAATAAGGTATTAATAAATTTTCCTAAATATTATAGTCATAAGGTTTCTACTATTGACAAAGCTTTGAATTTAGATCACTATTCTAGGGATCATTTGTTTGGTGCTTTGAATACTTTTGAATTGAGAGAGTTTGGTCCAAGTGATTCAAGAAAAGAGATTGATTTTAAATTTGGAAAAGAAAAATAGAATGAGGAATATTATCCAGATGAGTTTGATGATCTAAAAGAAAAATTTGTGAGGATATTGAAAAAGGGCACTCGAAAATATAGAGGTAAGTTCCCTTTCAAATGTTTCAATTCTAGAAAGATAGGTCATTACGCTTCAAGATTTTCAGTCAAAGCTTAAAATGAAAAATTTAAAGAGAAGAAAATTAAATCAATTAAGAGAAGTTAGTATGCTAAAGAAGATTCCAAAATATCTGATGATGAATTTGAGTACATGGATGATGAAAATGATGAATGCTTGTTCATGGCTCTAAATGTTGGAACTAATTCTGCTAAATCTGAGAGATGTGTGAATGAAGTTTCTTTGGAAGTAGTTTATAATGGAACTATGGCGACTAATTTTTATGCTAGAGAATACAAAAACTACTGGGTAAAAATACAAAGTTATGTCACACTTTTTAAAGGAAATGGCCAACAACACTGATCCAAATTTTAAACTTGAATCACTAAAAAGTGACATATATGTTTTGAATTTTGAAATGATGTAAACTAATAAAATATTTATTTTTTAGTATATTTTATGATTGTATTTAAAAAAAATAATAATAATAATTTGAATATAGGTTTTTATAAATTGACACTATTATTTAGTTTTTGGAAAAAAGCTAAAAAATGAAGTTACATGAGACGTCAATCTTTATATAGTAATTTTTTTTTCCTTCAATTTTTTTTTTGTGTATTTATAACCTGAAACTTTAGTGCATGTATATATTTCTTTCCAATTTTTATAAATAAATATTTTTAGATAAATTTAGAATGTGCAAGTTGTAAATCATAGTTGTTTTCATTTGACATCAATTTTCATATTGTCTATTTATCTAAAATGAAAAAAAAATTATACCATCTTGATATACATTCTCTTATCTAGTGCACCATTCTTTTTCAAGAAAATTTAATAAAATTTACTATTTTTCTTGACATAGTAATCAGCCTAATATTTTGTGCTAATAATATACTTTAATTAAGAATAAAAAGGAAAATATAAACAATAATTAAATTATTAATATATATATATATATATATATATATATATATTTGAAAACTAAGCTTATGGATCTACAAAAGGGTATTTTATATTTAGAGAAAATTATTTACATGAGTAGAAGTTGTTGAAACATCATTTTTTCACATAAATGTATTTTTTTAGTAAATTGACCTCAATGTGGTACTACATATGCATTTAGCCAATAATTTCAGTTGGAAAAGTTGTGGACATATCTAGTTTAGCCAAAATGAATATTGCAAGATCATGTGTTTGATCAAAAATGAGTTTTAGTTAGAAACACTTAAATTCAATTGTAATAATAAGTTTGTTGAATGTGTGACACAACTTTGTACTTTTACCCACTAGATTGTTGATAGTGGAAGCTCAAATCACATGATAGTTGACAAGAGTAAGTTTCTTAAACTTGAAAAGTTTGAAGGTCGTCTTGTTAAGTTTGGTGATGATACATTTGCTAAGATATGTGAAAAAGGTTCAATAAATTTTGATAGAAATCATAACAGATGATGTTTTTAATGTTAAGGGTCTTCAAAATTATCTTCTAAGTGTAGGAAAAATGTGTAGAAAAGGATATCATCTTGTAATTAAGAATGTTGGTTGAGAAATAAGAAAAGGCTACGAAACTCTGGTTGTTGTAGGAAGGAATGATGGAAATATTTATCAACTTAAGTATGATAATGGTATGTACTTTATGATTCCAATAAATGAAAGTTGGCTATGGCATAAAAGAATGTGTCACATCAATTTTCATTGCCTAGTTAGAATCATCTTTGCTCAAGCTATGAGAGATCTACCAAAGATTACCAATCCTATAGATGTAGTTTGTAAGGAATGCCAAAATGGGAATCAAACAAGAAGAAGGTTCAATGTCAAGGAGTATTCTATTATAGTACCTTTTGAGTTGGTACATACTGTTGGACTCAAGGGAACACCGAGAGGGGGGGTAAATCAATGTTCTACAAATCTGAACTTTATTAATCTGATATTTAAACTAGTTCAACATTAAACCAAAGATAAGATGCAAACACTCAAAGAAATAATTTAGAACACCATAACACAAGGATTTTTATGTGGAAACCCCATTAGGGGAAAACCACAGTGGAGTTTAATAAAAAAATTGAGTACTCAGATATAAGTTTCATAAAATGGGAATGCACTTGCATGTAGGCTCACTACCTAGAGCTCACTACTCAAAATAAGAACGCTCACTACCTTACAAAATATTTAGATTAATACCATCTAGAGGTTTGAACTGAAGTAATAGCATCTACTCATACTAGGTTACAGTTTTGGTTAGGCTCATAGATAAGATTTTGGACCTTTTGTCTTATTCTACACTTTGCTATGCTCTGCTTTGCAATTCAGATCATAAATACATACATAGATAAATTCACACCACTATCCTTTTGAATTTCATACCACACACTAACATACTTCACATCTCATATGCTCTCTCTCTCCAAATGATACAATCGATCTCTTATATATATCTACAACCAAAGATTTGATCATCCATATGTCGGCTTTAATCAAAACATAGAATACTTTTCAATGGTCGGCTAAATCCACAACTAATTCTTAATGTGCACCATCCATAGTCAACCATAGCATAATAAGGGTCTAATTAAACATGTTTGAGCACAAAAAATTTGATCAATTAGTCCTTAAACATACACAATGGCTATATCTACCAAGTTGGCCTTCTAGCACTGATAGCCAAAAAATCAATACACCAGATCTCTTAGATCATACACCAATTAATGCACACCCAAATAATTATTTAAAAAGGTAGTACAAACATGAAAAGAAATTTCTCTGAAATCCACAACCAAAAATGATAACCCAGTGAAGTATAAAGATCGATTGATTTAACTTTAACTAGATACCTTCTTCTTCACTCTTACTTCTAGTAATAGCTAGTTCTTTGCTCTAACTGCCGGTATGGACCAATATTGAATTGTGGACCGAATTAATGACTTAGGTTTCCATAAATGACAACACTAAAAGCCATATTCCAACAATCTCCCCCTTTGGCATTGATGGAAACACTTAGTGAAAAATGACTAAGTGTCAAAATTAATATGAGTATGCTGCCAAACTTGAAAACATCAAAACATAGCTCCCCCTAAGATTGATGAGGCATTTTTCAGTACTCTCTCTCCCACTTTGAAATCAGTGAAGAACACGTGTTCAATCTCCCCTTTTCAAATATGACCAAAAACTTGTTGCTTTAAAATGGTTTTCAAAATTTGAAAAAGAACAACTACTACTTGAGTTAGAAAATTATCTTGTGATTTTCTTTCATCTTCGGAATAAAAAATTTCAAGATTCTATTGCAATCCCAATGATTATGATCATGTTGTTATTCTTATATGTCATGTTGAAAACCTCGATGAGGGATTATGGAATTTTGATCACATTCTCTAGATTTTATCCTTCCCTCAGTATTTTAATCATTTGTTCCAATCTGCGTTCAGTCAGGTCCTTTACTTTCCAAAAAGTGTCTACAAACTTGATTTTAGTGAATTAAACTTTTGCATGCTCAGAATGTAACTCTTGAATTCTTTTCTTGATTGTACCATCTTGATCCTAAAACATATCAAAACTTTGTTCAATCCCATTTTACTCTATTTCAATTTGTTTTGATTTTTCTTTGTATTTTCCAATTGCATGAGGCCAATGGATGCAATAGTTATAGATGTTATTTTCTGAACTTATGCATTGCCTCAGTTCATTCATTTTCCTTTTTAACTTGGTAAGAGATATTGTATACTGTTACTTCAAATGTAATATTACTTCTCGTTGTTTGTTTTGAGACTCAGAGTCCATAGTTTCCATAATGCATTAAATCATTTCTCTAGGTAATATATTCTACAAACTCTCCAATTTGATCTAGTTGTGCACAACATGAGAATTCAATACACTCAAAATCATATCTTGATCATATGAGGGTCTGATAGACCATAATTTAGAATTTTTTTGCATTCCCCCTTCCTTATGAATAAGCTACAATAGTTTTTCTTTTGTTAAGTCATCTTGTTCATCACTTGCTTTTTTCATTTCATTTTCTTGTTTTGGTTTAGTTGATTCTAGTTCTTTTCCTTGGGATTCCTCAGTTGACTCACTAGATTCCTCATCTGGTATATCCAAAATCTCCTGTTATTTTCCTTTCTCTTCAATTTTTGGAATCTTGTGTATCGGGGGAGTACAAGCAACAATTTATTTTTCTCTTTTCTTATTTCTCTCCATCTCACTAGAGGATGAACCAACTTCAAGTGCCCTTACTGGAAGAGAAATACCAATTGAGCCAAACTTTCGTAATAAATTTTTGAATTCTTGATCACAATTTGCCAAAATCTTAGAGTGTGTGTAGATTTGTTTTCATACTAGTTCATTTTCTTTCCACACCACATTTGTTCATCAGTAATAAATTTAGAAATTACATTATTAGACATACAACCAGAGTACCAAACTTGAAAGGGTAATATGTCTCCTTTGTTAATTGCACGTTCTCCATTAGTTGATCATTTAGTAGTCTACAGAGGTCAAATTTATGACCTTCCATTATCATTTTGTGAGAGATGTAAACTACGCCAACCGAGGTTCCTCCTTCTTTATTTTTGAAAAATATTTTATATGATACTCCATGCAAAATGTATCTTGTTACTAAATATTTGATTGTCAAAACTATCAATTCCCTTTGATCTCCAATTAGGGTTTCTACTTCTTTATTCCAGATAGACTTGTTTCTCGGTATATCCCCAATTTTGCATAATCCAATCAAATTTTGAATTAATTCTTTTGAAATGAGATAGGGTTTGTCTAGAATTAAAGTATCACCATTCAATCTGCTCAAAATAAACTTAATGATTTATGTCTTCTCGAAATAGGGAAACTCATGTTCCAAATATTCAAATTCTTTTGTTTAGCTTCTTTTAGCCACTTCAATTCATCTAGCAACAACAAATTCCTTATGGCTATAATCTTCTCACTTTTATATTCATCTAGATTGATTGTTCCTTTGATTGATTCCATTATTCCTTCCATAATCATGTTTTCTTTCTATCAAGCACACACAAAATTAAATGAATTTTTTTGAAGTACTTGATGAATTAGGATTTTGCAGCCTTCATGCCTTCATGCCTTTGAGATACTATTGCAGATAATTCTCCTTCTTCGATGCAAAGAGAAAAATGAGAGTTTTAACTTGCCTTTTATATCTCACACACTTGTAATAAATGCCTTTACCCTAGGTGTTCCAGATACCTTGCTTTCTCAGACAGTGAGAGAAAAAATCTTCTACAGACCTATGATTTATTGATTTTCTTTGTGTATATTTTCTAGAGCCTCTGTATATCATCAATACAACTTTTCAACAATATTTCACATTTTGGGAACAACTTACAGATAGGGGAGAAAGGATTTTATTGAAAAACTCCCCTAGGCCAATCTTGGAAACAGTTTCTAGAGGAATGACTAGAAGCAAGTTCTAGTATAGAAATATTTCCTACATCAGGCTCAATCTTTCTTACCCATGTCTTCTTCATTCGATCTCTTAATTCATCTATAGTCAATTTTCCCTTTTCTTTATCATATTTTAGTGTATTTTTACCTTTGTATACCGGACCTCTTCTATCCACATTTTTATTTCTGCATAATCTTGCAATGTGACTGTATTTTTTGCAATTGTAGCACGCAATATTTCCTTGTTCAAACCATTCATTCCATTGATTTCCTCTTGATTTGCATTGGTCAGCAATATGCCCAAATCTTCTAAAGGTATAAAATTCAACATTCGTTGTACTTACATAGTAGTTTGACAAATTTCTACATTCAATTGATTTATGCTCAAAATTTTTGTAATTGAAACACTGACTAGAGAATGATGGATTACTTGATTTCATTTTACTTCTACACTGACCATCTATATGGCCTAATTTATTGCAAGAAAAATAGTATCCATTAAACTTTTGAGAATTAGGTTGTCTTACTAGATACCTTCCACCTTTGTTCATCTAGTTACCTTGCCTGAAATTCATTTGTCCAAATTCAGAGCTTTATCCTTTTCATATCCAAGACCTTGCTTGTCATTTCTAGTCTTTTGAATTTGAGTCAGCTCAACAAACTTAATTGAGCTAATCTTAAACTTCTCCTTGTATTCATTTGTAGTAGTAAGTTCATCCCTGATAATAACAATCTATTTTTCAATCTCTTCTTCATTGTTTATGGATTGTTGCAGTCCATTTTCTAACTAAATGAATTATCCATTAATTATTTTGTATTCATTAGATCTTTCATTTAAGGACTGGCCAAGATTCTCCTAATTCTTCTTTCCTTCTTCAATTTCCATAGTTAGCTTCATCACTATAGATTCCATCTCATGTTTTAGGGTAGCATTATCTCTGGCAAGATTTTCACATTCTTCAGTTATTTCCTTCAAGGTTTGATTCAGGTGAGCATCATCCATGTTTTTTCTCTCTTTTTGCTTAATCTAATCACATAGATCCTTTCTCTTCTCCCTAGATTTAACAATTTGATCCTTCAATGACTTAATGAATTTATCAACATCCCTAAGATTTTCTTTCAATTACAGGACTTCTGCTTTAGACTAATCAAGATCATCAAGTGTCACCAAATTTTTTTGCTAAAGACTATCAGAGTCCATTAAATTCCAAGGTCTACCTCAATTTGTCAAAATTATTCCAAGGAACTAGCTTTGATACCAGTTGTTGGAGTCAAGGGAACACTGAGAGGGGCGGAATCAATGTTTTGCAAATCTGAACTTTATTAATTTGATATTTTAAAAAAATCATAATTAATCCAAAGGAAAGATGAAAAGACTTGAAGAAATCATTTAGAACACAATAACACAAGGATTTTTACGTGGAAACCTTGTTAGGGGAAAAACCATGGTGGAGGTCAATCTACAATTTGAGTACTCAAATAAAAATTTACAAAATTGGAATGCACTTGCATTTAGGCTCATTGCCTAGAGCTCACTAATAAAAATAGAAAGGCTCACTACCTTTAAAAATATTCAGATTAAGACCATCTGAAGGATTGAACTGAACTAATAGCATCTACTCATGCTAGGTTACAATTCTAGTTAGGCTCATAGATCAGATTTTGGACCTTTTATCTGATTTTGCACTTTGCTCTGCTCTACTCTACAATTTGCATCATAAATCCATACATAGATAAATTTGCACCACTATTCTTCTGAATTTTGCACCATACACTAACATACTTCACATTTCATATGCTCTCTCTCTCTAAATGATACAACCAAAGATTTGATCATCCATATGTCAGCTTTAATGAAAATGTAGAATACTTTTCAACAGTTGGCTAAATCCATAACTAATTATTAATGTGCACCACCCATAATAGGCCATAGCATAATAAGGGCCTAAGTAAACACGTTCAAGCACAAAAAAAATTAAGCAAGTATTCTTTAAACATCCACAATGGCTATATCTGCCAAGTCGAATTTCTAGCAGTGATAACCAAAAAATTCATACATCGGATCTCCTAGATCGTACACCAGTGAATGTGCACCCAAATAATTCTTGAACAAGGTAGTATGAACATAAAAATACCTTTCTTTGAAATCCAGAACCAAAAATGATAATCCGGTGAAGTATACATACTGACAAATTTAACTTTAATCGGATACCATGTTCTTCACTCTTAATTCTAGTAATAGCTAGTTCTTTGCTCTATCTGTCGGTATGGACCAATACTGAACTATGGACAGGATTAATGACTTAGGTTTCCATCAATGACAACACTAAAATCCATATTCCAACACATATATACCTGTGTGGACCTACAAAATAATATGTTTTCAAGGTGACAAGTATTTCATGTTCTTGATTTATGATTTCTCTAGAATGACTTGGGTAACTTTTCTCAAAGAAAAATGAGAATCTATAGATATGTTTAAGGCATTTAAAGCTATTCTTTAGACAAAAATGGATATGAAAATAAAATTTTCAAGATTTGGAAGAGGTGGATAATTCACCTCCAATTAGTTTAATAATTTTTGTGAAGATCATGGAATAAAGAGACAATTATTGGCTCTTAGGGCTCCTTAGTTGAATGGAGTGGTGGAAAGGAAGAATAATATTATTCAAGAAGGAACAAGGACAATGATGAAGGAATTAAATCTACTGGATTTCTACTGGAGTGAAGCAATTCATATTGCAGTGTATATAATTAACAAAGCACAAACAAGGAAAAATAGTTAAAAGACTCCTTATGGGTTGTTGTATGGAAGAACCACTACTGTCGATTATTTCAGAGTGGTTTGAAGAAAGTTGTATATTAGAAGGGATGAATAAAACTTAGGAAATTTTGATGCAAGTTATGATGAAGGAATATTCCTTAGATACTCTATAAAAATAAAGGCTTACCGATGCTACAAAGAAAGGATAAAAAGGATTATTGAAAGTGAAAGCATCAAAGTGGATGAAGACTTACATAAAATTTTAGTTTTGATAGGTGGATATGAATTAGATTAGTCCTCTTGAAAATAAGAAGAGAATGATGATGGTAAGGATAAAGAAGTGCAAGTTAAAAAGGAATAAGCTCTGAAAAGGATCCCTAAGACCCCTAAGTATGTATAGAAGAATCATTCAAAATATTTGATTATTAGTGACAAAAGTAGAGGTGTACCAATAAGGGGAAAGGTTGATATGACATAAGAACAAGTAAATTTATGTTTTATTTCCAACATTGAACCTAAAATAGTGATTGAGGAATGCAAAGATGAATTTGGATCAAGGATATGGTAGAAGAAATGATGCAGATTGAGAAGAATCGGGCTTGTGAACTTGTCCCAAGACAAAAAAATAAGAATGTAATTGGAAATAAGCGGGTGTTTTAGAACAAGCTACATGAGAATGGAGATGTTTTTATGAATAGGGAAAGGATTTTTTGTAAATGCTACTCACAAGTACAAGTAATATAATTTGAGGAAACATTTTCTTTGGTGGTAGGGATGGAGGCTATTAGGATGTTTTTTTTCTTTTGCAGCACATTAGAATTTCAAAATTTATCAGATGTGTGTGAAGTCTACATTCTTGAATGGTGAATTGGAAGAAGAAGTATACATTGAATAATCAAAAGGTTCTCGATTGACAAAAGATCCTAATATGGTCTAAAAATTGAAGAGGACACTATATAGACTCAAGAAAGCTCCCATGGATTGGTACAAAAGATTGGATAGGTTTTTGTTGTAGAAGGGATTCAATAAATATATTGCATATAGAAATATTTATTTTAAAGTTCAGAAAGATCAAATATTCATTATGGTTTTGTATGTTGATTATATAATATTTGGAGGAAATGAAAGTATGTTAAAAATATCTACAAAAGAGATGTAGAAAGAATTTGAGATGTCTATGTTTGGGGAGATGCAAAATGTATTCCTTAGACTTCAAATCAATTAGATAGCAAAAGGTATATTAATTTAATAATCAAAGTATGTCAAGGAAATGCTGAGAAAGTTTGGAATAGAAGACTCTAACCTAGTATGTACTCATATGGTTATTGGTTGGAAGTTGAGTATGAATGAATAATCTCTTAAAGTTGATCAGAGAAAGTGTAGATCAATGGTTCGAGGACTATTTTATCTATTTGCTACTAGACCGAATATCATGCACATAGTTTGTCTTGTGGTTAGTTTTTAGGAAGATCCTAGAGAGTCACATGTTGAACCAATAAAAATAATATTTAGATATTGGAAATTCACTCTACAGTATGGTTTATGGTATCCAAAGGATATTGATTTATCTCTGACTTATTCTATAGATGTAGATTGGGTAGGTTGTGTGGATTATAGAAGAATTACAAGTGGTGGTGCTTTATTTAATGGAAGCAAGTTGGTGTCTTGGCTGAGTAAGAAGCCCAATTCAATGTCATTATCTACTACACAGGTAGAATACATTGTTGTAGAATCATGTTGCACAAAAGTGTTGTGGAGAATCAAACCTTGAAGGATATCATAGGTTCATATGATGAACCTATTTCTATCTTATGTGATAATACATGTGATATTTGTATTTCAAAGAATATGGTAATGCATTCAAGGACAAAGCATATCTCGATTTGGTATCACTTTTTGAGAGAAAAGGTTGCATAGAATGAGTTGAAGTTAGAGTATGTGCCTACTAATGATTAGGTTGCTGATATCTTTAGTAAGGCTCTTCCTCGGGATACTTTTGAGTATCTTCGGTATAAGTTAGGGGTTATTTTCGATCCTTCATTCAATGAGATGCATAAGATTATGCATTAGCCTAGTGGATTTCAAGACTCATTCCTTGTTTTGGATTGATTTTGGTGGCTACCTCTTAAGGGGAGTAGGTAGTGGAAGTATTGATTGTTTTAGTTAGGGGTAGTAAGTTTTGACATTGTGTGGCATACAAGTGTTTTCCTTTGTCAAAGGATATGTGAAGTATTTGGTCGTTGGTGCAATAAGTTGTGTACTCCTAAGGGGGATTGTGCAAAGAAGGTGTGAAGAAAAAAAAGTATTGTAAAAGAAAAGAAAGTTGTAGAGTAGATACAAGTGTGATCAATATCAAAGGGGAAGAAAAGAAAAGATAATATGTGTTTTCATTTTCCATTTATGTCAATGGGGGATATATTTAACTAAAAATATTTTTGGAGTAAGGGGGAGAAGGAGAAAGTGATGGAAAGAATAAATTCTTGTGTAAGGGGGAGCAATATGTACTATGGTGTGAGTAGTATGCACTATGATATAGTATACGAGTTGGTTATTAGAGCTATTATTGTTATTATGGATTTTCATATCATGTGTTTCCATCAATTATAAAGGGGAAGATTTTTTGGAAGTTTCTATTGTCATTGATCTCAACAAATCTATATTGTTGCATTGATGTCAACCTATTGAGATGCTTTGATTGGTTGCATTATGTTGTCATTAGTAGTATAATAGATGTCAACCTATAGTGTTGATTTAATGAAATTATGTTTTTGGATTCTCAACCTCTTATGTGGTTCACATGTTGAGAAGGTGTGCAAATATTGAGATGGAATTTGTGGTGCTTGGTTTCCAAGTTCTTTTGATAAAAACTGAATAAAAGAGGAAAGAGTATCATAAAGAGTGTTTAGTGTGACCAAGTAGTGTTCATTGCTTTTCTCTACATTTCTTCATGGTTGAATATCTTCTTGTGTGGTTTGAATATGTTGAGTAAGTTTTTTATAGGTGTTATATCAAGAGTTTCAGGTTCTAGATCATTCAACAAAAGAATTTGTGTTCACCAATGTGTGAACTATGTTGCAGTGTTGTCTGGGAGGAATGGTTTTTCTCCACATTTATCTTCTTTGTAAATTCTAGTTTTACAAATCTGAAAGTGTTCTTATATTGTTCATATATACATTTATTCTAATTTTTTTCAGTTTAGGTGTTCCATAAGGTTGGATTCATGAGTCACAGTGTGTGGAAGATTAACTGGTTGTATAGGATGACTATTTTCTTCAAGTGTATGATGTTTTGAAGGATTTATTTGATTTAAGGGTATTGATGGAATATTCTAGAATTTTTTTAAGTGTTGTGTGTGTTTTATAGGTCATGTTTGGATATTTTGAAGCACACACTTAAAGGATTAATTATGTTAAAATGGGTTGATCAACCTTGGGTTTCTACACTAATTACAAATATTCTTTGATGTTTGTAGAAGCATGGCGTGGTGTGTATATATGGATTTAGGTCCAAGTTAAGGTGTGTTGAATTCCACCTTAATTATTCTCCACCATGGGAATGTTTTGGTATCGACCTAAATTGAATTTCCATGTTTGAGGTGCATAGCCAAACATGGCAATTATTTTCAAGGTTGATGATGGTATATGTATGTTTTGAATTGATGAAGGATTAGAGAATCAAGCATGTGAGATGTGAATTATGATGTGAAGTGAAAAAGTGAAAAGTATAGTATGATCTTTAATGACTAATAATATTGGAAGAATTAAGTAGGAGTCTACATTATTTAGAGAGAGTGAATGTTCTAGTGAAGTAGTTGAGTAAATTGTTTGTTGCTTTGAGCCCTCCTTTCTTTTGGGCGATGAGCCCTCTAATAGTGATCCTATTGTATTCAGTATTGAAATTAAGTTTATATTATGAGTTAATCCTCATCATTTTTTTCCATTCTTGGGTTTTTACACATAAATCTGGTGTTCTCATGTGTATGAATATGTATGCATTACTATTTCTCATGTTTACATTCTACTAATGCATAATAAGGGTTTAAGGATTAATGCAAATCTAAATATAAATGAGGATTTTGATGTTTTAATGTACAACTGATTCACTCCCTCTCTTATTTGTCATGTGCATTCAACATTATAGTGCTTATTTCTCTATATTAAGTTTTAATATTTTTCATCATCGATTTGTAGAAATTCATATCAAGCAAAATAGACTATCCTTTAATTAAAGTTGTGTGTTCATTGATTTTTCACAAAGCATTTTTTTGGTAAATAATTACATCTTCCTATGGGATTTAAATGTTGTGTGGATTTTAGTTTGGTTCAAAGTTATCGACTTCCCTCTACTTTCTCTACATTGATCTTAACCATTGAATTTTCTACAAATCAAGTTCTTTTGGATTTTTGGTGCTCATCGGACCTTGTGTATTTTTTTTGTAAAAGGGTTATTTATGCTTTTTATTAAACTTATAGATCTTGAGTTAGTGTTTTAATTTTGACTTGTCACTCAAATTTTTCCAAACAAAATTTCAATGTCAATTTTTTGTAATAGCTATGTGAGGACTATTTCTCTAGAAAGGGTTTTACCTTTCTTGATTTTTCATAGGGTTGTGTGATGCATTATTTTATCTAATTAAGATAATTGATTATCTAAAATAGAAGTAAGGGGATTTTGTTATTAATTCTCTCGCAAGGCTAGGAATACGTGAATCCATCTTAGGGTTGAAAAAGGTCCATTTTTCCATAATGCTTTATTTATTTAAATTTTTTGCAAGATCTTTCTATCTCAGATCTCTACAATGGGGTGGTAATTGTGAATATTTGTCATTTTTATAATAAATTGTTGATATATATTCTATGTAACTAGAATGATATTCATGCATGGTTTTTGCAAAATTTCATGATTATTTAAATATGCTTTGAATATAGGATAATTTCTTATAAATATGGAAACATTGTCAACATATTCATTAAATTATTAATGCAAGTTTAAATGTCTATGACTACAAAAATGAAGTAGAAGTTGAAGGGATTCTATCTAGAAACTAAGATAAGAATACACTAGAGCATGATTGGAGACACAAATCTTGGCCATGTTGATATTGAGGAGTTCAAACAAAGGATTTTGAGGAGATATTAAACTTTTGGTGTAAAAAAGATAGTGCAAAGTGGAATTTCCTAAGTTGTTAGGTTTTAGGACTAGTTTAGTTTAATTTCCTACTTTAATCATGGAATGTAGAGAGAACTATTAAAATGACTTGAGAAATATAATATAAATTGATGGGAAAATATTAGAAAACTTTTCTAATGCTTCTATCACATAAAATTTTGGGATACTATTATTATTAATCATGTCTCCAACTATTAGAGAGAAAGATTTGGGATTATGTGATCAAGGAATAAATAATCTTATGAAGACAATAAATAAATTATGGATGAAATATCCTAATCCCTATACCTCAAATTTCCCAAATACCTATATAGAAAAGATATCATCATCATAATTAATGACTTAGTAACTTTAATAAGTAGAGTAACGGGGATCAACATAGCCTCAAATTTTGAGAATTATATGTTCTATTATGTTGATGAGATCCTTAGGGGATCTAGAAGGTTCAATTGGGCCCAAATTATTAGTGATAATCTTCATGAAAAATTATCAATTTTGAATTAGACTACGATGTTCTATATGGCCTCTTACATTATTTATATAATACTTAAAATCCTAAAATATAGGGCTTGGACATGCTTAGGTCTAGTTCACAATGGTCCTAATTAGCATAAGGTTTATGAATTCTACCCTAAGCATCAAATTCTTGATGAAATGGACCATTATAAGATAGTAAATGATGCTTTCATCATGTTTATTGTAAGAGAATTACAAGAAGATTTAAATAGGAGCCTTTCATCCACTTCTATTGACATGATCAAAAGGTTTGGTTACTGGTTCATCCAATTTCATAATTTAACCTATCTCCCTTTGTATGGATTCTCAGGGAAACCCTAAATATTTACCAAGTACCCTAATAATAAAAAAATTACTATTGGAGATGACTAGAAAACTTTTCTATGGTAATTGGAAGAGGATTATATTATTTTCCCTATCACCAATCAACTAAGGGATCAGATGTGTAGATTCTATTCTACAAATTAAACTTTCATAACATCATAAGATACTTTGACCCCTATGGGAAGATGGGGAAGTATGCTAGTAGGAAATACATACAAAAATTGGACATTAAATATTTTTGGGCTAGTTTCCATGATGAGTTGGAGGTTATGACAACAAATTATTCTAGTTTGATAGTAGAATATGTCAAATGACTCTATCTTGTTATCCTTGATCAAATTCAAGATGATGACAAGGTGGTTCAACTAATCTCACTCGTTAACTAAGTTGAGGAAGAGGATATAGACCTAAATTCTATTACTATACCAATCTTTTCCATCTTCATTCTATGATTCTTGTGAATTGGTATAAATTAGGTTTGAGTGGAATCAATATTGATTTTTTGTAATGGGGTGTCTTCTTTTGTAGTTAGTGCTTTGAAGCCTATGACCTAGCTCTTTAATTTGGGAATGTTGTGTGAAGTGGTTATTTGAAGAAAATTTAGTTAGGTTAGATCATCTAGATGATAGCACATCTAGGGTAGCTTTATAGTGGGATTGAGTATTTCTTTCACTATGGGGACTTTGTTAGGGATTACATAAAATGGAAACTCCTTTGTGTAAATATGTGGGGTATTTTCCCACTTCCAATTTTTTGTTTCTTTCTTACAAGGTTTTATGGTGTGTGGTTATCTATATTAAGTTTTAAGATTTTTCATCCTCAATTTCTCGAAATTCATATCATGAAAAATAGACAATCTTTCACTTGAAGTTTTATCCTTGTTTTTTTTAGCAAATCATTATTTTTGGTAAATAATTTCATCTTCCTATAGAGTTTTAATGTTGCATATATTTTAGGGTTTTTTTTACCGTATCCACTTCCCTCTACTTTATCTACATTGATATTAACCATTGGATTTTCTACAAATCTGGTTCTTTTGGAGTTTTGGTGGTCATTTGACCTTGTTTCAATTTTATACAAAAGGGTTGTCTATGATTTCTATTACACTTGTCAATCTTGAGTGGGTGTTTGAATTTAGACTTGTCCCTCAAAATTTTCCATGTTTTATTCAATGTCAATTTTCTATAAAGGTTATGTGAGGAATATTTCTCCACAAAGGGTTTTACCTCTTATTTTTTGTATTATTGTGTGATGCATTATTTTATCCAATTAAGATATTTGATTATCAAAAATAGAAGTAAAGGGATTGTGTTATCAATTTCATCACAAGTCAAGGAATATGTGAATCCTTCTTAGGCTTAAAAGGGGTCCATTTTTGCACAAAGTTGTATTTCTTTGAATTATTTGCAGGCTCATTCTCTCTCAAATTTCTAGAATGGGGTGGTAATTGAAAATATTAGTCATTTTTATAAGAAATTATTGCTATATATTATATGTAACTTGGATGATATTCATGCATGGTTATTATATAATTTCAAAATTATTTAAATATGCATTGAATATAAGGTAATTTCTAATAAATATGGAAATATTCTCAACATATTCATTAATATTTTAATGCAGATTTAAATGGCTAATGCTGAAAACATGAAGTACAAGTTCATGGGACTATATCCAAAAAGTAATATTAGCATAGACTAGAGCATGATTGGAGACACAAATCTTGGCCATTTTAATATTGAGGAATTCAAAGAAAGCATTTTAGAAGTAATCCAACTTTTTATGTAAGGAAAATAGTGAAGAGTTCCTACTTTAGTGTAATTTCATAATTTAATCATGGAATGTAGAGAGAACCATAAAAATGAATCAATAAGGGTAATATCAATAGATAGGAGATATTTAATAGACTTTTTAATGCTTTTATCACATAAAATTTTGGTATACTATTATTATTAATAATGTATTATACTATTAAAGATAAATATTTCGCATTTTGTGATCAAGGACTAGAGAATCCTATGAAGACAATCAATAACTTGAGGATGAAACATCCTAAGTATTCTACCTCAAATTTCCTAAATTCCTATATAAATAAGATATCATCAACATGATTAATGACTTAGTAGCTTTCGTAAGTAGAGTATTTGGGATCAACTCAACCTAAAATTTTGAGAATTGTATGTTCTATTATGTGGAGGAGATCCTTAAGGGATATAGAAGGTTCAATTGGGCCCAAATTTTCAATGACAATCTTCACAAAAAAATCTCCATGGTTAAGTAGACTAGGATGTTCTATATGACCTCTTACATTATAAATATACTGGCTAAAAGCTTTAGATATAGGGGTTTGACATGATTGGGTTGATTTCACAATGGTCCTAATCAACATAAGTTTTATGAATGCTACCCTTAGCTTCAAATGTATAATGCAACAAAATATTACAAGATAGTAAATTATGCTTTCATCATGCTTATGGTAATAACACTATAAGGAGATTTGAATAGGATACTTTTCTCCTCTAGTATGGACATGATTGAGGGGTTTGGTTAATAGTTTATCTCTTTGAATAATTTTACCTACCTCCCTATTGGGGGATTCTTAGGGGAACCCTATATATTTACCAAGTACCATAATGATAAGATAGTACTATTGGAGATGAATATGCAAATTTGTACTACCAATAACTTACCAAGATTTAAGCATAGGATAGTAATTACTTATGGTAATAAAATATTTTTAATGAAGATAAAGTTAAAGAGCTATATTTGCGGACATATCCATGAATATTAGAAGGGAAATTTTGTGCTAAATAGAAAAGGTGATGGATAAAATTACTATCCAAATATAGGAGGACCTAGGATCTTGTGGAAATTTTTTGAGGGAATTGATCCAACTAAAGAGGTAGATGAAGAAGTTTTGAAGCAACAATAGAAGTTATAACTCCAAAGAACCCACTCAAGAGTTACCCTTAGATTATTTGGATTGGAGTGCCTAGACTTTGGAAAAGATCTAGAATTTTTTAATCAGAAGTTTGCTTGGATGGCTATGTATCAACATTTAACAAACACAGATGATGTTTAGTGTTATAAAGTTCATGTTGAATTCGGTCTGCTAAATAAGGAAGTTACTCCTATCCTAATATATTTTGTCAAGTTTTCTATTAAAGATAAATCAAAGGCCAATAGTGTTATTGATAATATTTTTTTTGTTTTAGTGCTTGCTGGCCAATTTCTAGATCTATTTAAAAGTGTACTTTTGAAGCATGCCCCTTATATTGCCTTATATATTGAATTTGTAATTTAATTCTATGCAATCTATATTGTTGTAAAATTCTCTACTTTTATGTATACATAGAAAGGCTCATAACTAATTTAGTTGGAGATAGATGATGAATATGTAATAAATATTAAATGCATACCAAATATTGAATGCTAATGTAATCTTGTCTATTTATGTTAAGACAATATCCAACATTGATCATGTCCCTTTTTTTTAACCTTACCTGTAAAAGTGTATTATTCTCTCATTGTACATGGGTTTAAAATAAGAATTGTTGTAACTAGGTATTTTTGAAATAAATACAAATAAAAAGTTGAATATCATTTCTTTACTAGTGGTTTCTTATTTTTGAATGATTCATTTTCTTAAATGAGTAGACCAATTTTATTTATAATGATGATGAAGTGTGAATATATTTGATAGATCTATGGTTCATATCATTTGTGGCTTGTTGATTGTAAGTTTCTTTGCATGGTAAGTTTGAACCTTGTTTTGATATTAATTTAATTATAAATATTTTCTTAGTTATTCTAGAATTGGGTATTTATATAAATTTTCATGATCATATTTTGTTTCATTAACTTTGAAGGTTGAACTATTCTTGTGGTATTATGAGATACTCTCTAATTAAGTATGAAATGCTTTCTCTAAGGGATCCATCTATTTCAAGTAGCACATAATTATTTTCATTATCCTTAGGGTTTATTAACTTAATTTCTAATATTTAAATTAGTTTAGGTAGAAGGCATCACCCAAATTATAGTATCAGATGTTGAATATTATTTTTAGGTCTTTCATCTGAAAATATAGTTAGGGTTTCAAGCTATTTTTATATCATTCAAAAACCCTATTACTCAAACTCTAGTGAGGTAATTGTAAGACCCCTTGTTAAATAGATAAAAATTAAACAACTAATAATTTTTTGCAAACTGAAGAGTTGACTATTGAATTCTTGGGGTAATATTTCTAAGTCCTAGAGCTAATATTTCCTTTCATTGCACATTGTGATGTAAAGAAACACATCTCAACAAGACTCATAATATTTTGAGTAATGAATTTAGAAAAAGTGACAATGAGCCCATTCTCTACATAAAATGATGTGATGGTGATATTATTTTTGTGTGCATATAATATATTTTTTACAAATAATGTTGATATCCTTGTTGTTCAATTTAGAGATGCCATGAAAATTTAGTTTGAGATGAAAATTTTAGGGTTGTTAAGGCATTTTATAGGCATACAAGTGAAGAAAATGAAACATGGCTTATTGAAACTATTAAAATATACAATAGAGATTTTTAGGAGGTTCAAAATGAAAAATAGAAAGTCTATTCCAAAAAAAAAAACCATATGTCTTAAATTATATAAATAAGATTATAGCAAAAATATGGATCCAAACCTATACAAAATAATTTTTCAAATATTAATGTATTTGACAAAACTAGACCTAATATAATGTATGCAATGATTTTTATTTCAAAATTTATGGAGAATCCAATGGAGACACATTGGATAGTAGCTAAGATAATCTTAAGGTATGTTTTTTTATTATAAAAGTAGGGAAAGGGTCTTAATCCCAAATATTTAAAATATTAAAATAACTTTTAGAAAATAGTTGAAGGTTAATGTCTGCCCAAAGAAATAGAAAAGGAAATGTAGGCCTAGAGAAACAAAAAATAACAAAAAATAGAGATCTTAAGAGCCACACTACATGAAGCAACTAATAGATCAAGTCCTAATCATTCAAGAGTGTATCGAGGGAGCTTACCCATTCCTCTATATCTTTCTATTTAGCATCATTTTTAACTTCCATAGACTCCTCCACATTGCCTTTAGCCTTTTTTTTTATTAGTCTTTGAATGGAAAAATCCAATACCTATAATATCCTTCTCCATAATGCCATGAGTTAGCTTAATATTCTTAGGAAGGGTATTTTCTAGATGAATAGACCTACCATTAAGACTATTACACACAAAATTTTCAAGCTCTAGTACATGATTCTGTAACTTCATTATGACATCCTTATCTTTACCATTAGTGTTGTGTTAAGGAATTTGATGATGGTAAGTATCCTCCAGGTCATTATCATCATTTGTAGGATTAGGGGAAGGGGATAGAATAATTCTACATCTCAAAGTCCAATCCAAAAGTATGATCATAGCCCATATTGACCTCATCATCAACCTATTCATTAGTACATTCATTGTCTTGTATCTCCTCTGATTCTTGGGCTACATCCATTGTCATGCATCTCCTCCAAGTCATGGTCCAATTCAGCTCATCAAAAACCTTAAAATTCACAATACTAAACATGATTAATCATTTAGTCCATGTGTTAATAAATTTGGAAGTTAACTTGTCATTGTATCCCCATGTGGTCTGAAAAAACATGTGAAACCACCTCTTTGGAAGAGCTCCCAAAGATAAATATTCTACTTTAGAGCCGTGTAGGAGATAGGTTTCATGTGGAATCTTAGTCCACTCATCTTAGAAAATGCATACACCCACCCAAAATATAAGAGAGCTGAGAGATCCAAAGGAAGGAAGTGCGGAAAAAAATTGTAGTTAACCCCTTTTCTATAAATTTGAATATTATTTTTAGCATTTGAGTGGATGTGTAAATAACGTAAGATAGAAAATTGTCATCACTAGGGTTTAGGACCTAGGACAACAAAATTTCTATACTCCACATTCAAGGAAACCCTAGAGATCTCAATCCAATGAAGTAAGGGGAAAGGGATATGTCAATAGGGTATCCTAGGGTATGTTTAATTATTAATGAAGGCTTCAAAACCAAGCTAGGGCTTGGAAAAATGTATGACATGAAATATCTAATGAAAAAACCTAGTGATGCATGAAAATTTAATAAATGGCCTATAAATGCAAATAAATCAGAACAACATAGTGGAAAAGCATAAAGGAGTACTAGGAAACTTGAGAGAGCTTGGATGGAGACCTAAAATGCTAAATAACCTTAAAAAATTTCCCATTGGGACTTATTCACAAAGCTAGGTGAACTAGTCCTAGATTTGGGTTTTTCTAATTGAATAAGTTTATGGAGAAAGGGTATCCTAAATTGTAAAAATCTCAAAATTGACCCAAACTTGAACTCATTCTCTAGAAGTAGTGAATGAGTCTAGTTAGGGGTTTTTGGAGCTTCAAAGTCTCAATCTAGTCTTCAATGTCTGATCTTCTATTCCCCTTTGTTTCCAGATCTGAAACTCTGATTTTGGGACTGTAGGTGACTTTTAATTGAAGATGGAAACCTTGTAAATGAGGGGAAAATTCCAAAAACTTTTCTCAATATTGTAACATAATATTCAATGGTTCTTTAATGCTCCAACATAATTATATCTGCAATCACACAAATAGAGAAAAAGTGTTGATTGTTAGGGTATAGGGGTTTTCCTTGGTCAAACCCCATTTAGGTAATTAAACCAAATGATGAAACAATAAAAAAAGGACATGAAACATGAACAATGATAACTTGAAAGATGCCTTATAAATTATGTCATGTAAATCTGAAACTCAACTTGAAATGGCCATGAAGGATGTAGATCTTGACCTTGACAATAGGTGTAGAACAATGTTGTATCTTGGATCTTTAATGCTACATCACAACACTAGATCAATAACATGTTTGATGCTTAATATCCTTGACATGATGATGGATCTTTAATTTTTGCAACAATTTATGAATAATTATACCCTTGAATGCCCTTGAATGCTCTTTTAAACATTTGAATGCTCTTGTGAACTCAAACATGCTATAGTAATTCTCTCACAAAAGTCTTAGGTGAAAATGGGTGAGAGAAACTTGTATTTATACTTAATTATGCAAGAATTCCTAAAATTAAAACACTACAAGTCGACATCAGATCTAGGAGGATAAAATCCATTAAATAATTTTAATTAATTTTAATTTTCAACCACATGGGACTCATTTGCCCAAGGTGGCGAATGTGCCCCATTAGGCATAATTTATGGGACCATTTTCAAAAATTCTTATGAAGGTGTGAAACTAGGTTTGGGACCCAAAAAAGTAGGTGGGACTCATTTTCCCAAGGTGGTGAATGAGTCCCAAATCACTAAGTCTGAGCCACACAACCTAAAAACACCTGGATTATGATTGGATGTTAATTTTTTTTGGGATTATTCTCGAAAAGATAGATTAAATGAGGCTTTTGGATGCAAAAGAAGGATAATTAAAGCATAATAAAACCCAATTATTAATTATAACCTTAGAAAGGTGTGAAAGTGTGTTACAACAGTTTCAAACGCTTCAAATAAGGCATGATTAAGTTACATTTTTATTAAAAAGAAGTTTATTGGGTTTAGTTAATTTATAAACCCTTAGAAAAGTGTGAAAGTGTGTTACAACACTTCACAACACTTTAGGAAGGTACCATTTAAACACATTAAAAAACTAAGCCAAGGCATCCTTAAGAACAATTTCAAAAGGAGGGCCCCATGATGTTTTTGAACACTATATTTATCCCACACTTTAGTGAGAGGATGAACTTGCTTTGAAATCACACTAAAGTAGACATTCAAGAGGGGTCCAATTGTACCAATGTGGTTGAAAAAGGATGAAAAAGATCAAAGGAGGTGGCCAAGCCCCTAGAATCTAAGATCCTCCATTAAACCAACATGGGAACAAAATGAAATGCACTAGGTGTATGATATGTAGCAAAACAAGATACACAAACATACAATGCCAAAGACATTAAAAAGGAAGAATTAGATAGGTGGATCTAGATTTGACAAAAATGCACTCACTCTCGGGCCATGAAACTTTAGTTCATCTATTAGGTGAGTATCCAAAAGGGGTGAGACACATGACTATTATGTGCCCATAAAATGCGAGTGGATAATGGAAGTCATGCCTTCATTTGGCTCCCATACAACCATACCAAATCTATACCTAATGATAAATTTGATAAGGCACCACACAATAATGATCTTCGAGCTTCATGAGACAAGGAGAACTTCATATGCTTGGAGCTCATAAAAAATAATGGACTTTGATCCTCATGAGGCAAGAAAAACTTTGTATGCTTGGAGCTCATGAACAAACAAGATGGCTCCACAAGCATGCAAGGTGTGTTATGCAAGGTGGCCATATAACCGATAGTGTAAGGTACATTAAAAGGGGATTTTCTTAGTTCATGCAAGGTCTCTTCTTAGGGAACATTGTGCCTAATGTCTCCAAGAGAGGAAAAGTCAAAGAAATATCACTCTCATAGGAATTCAATCCCAATGACACCACCAAGAAAAGGACACATTGCAAAATTAAATCGCACCATGAAACATGAGTGTCGATGTATGCCCCCAGTTTAAAGTGGGTGGTAACACCATTATTGTAAGAAATTTCTTTAAATTAGAAGAAGACATGAGAGATTACTCGGAAATCCCTATGCCAAGTCATATGTTTCCAATAAGATACTTCATGAATAAGTATGTCACATGCGAGTCAACTTAAGGAATTCCTTCCACATCCTAAGCTTTCTCTTATATGCACATGAACGGTGGTCAACAAGACAAAAGAGACAATGACAAGTGACATACAAGGACAAGGCTAACTAAAAAATTTCTCCCTAGTTAGTGTAGGATAAGGATGAGCTGAAAAAAATGGAAATAAGTATCAATTAGAGGAACTAGGTGCTTCAACACAAGGAAGAGCACCATGATTCTTAGCTTACATTCATTAGTAGAATGGCCATGAACTCTATGATATTCACAAAATGAATTATTGTAGTAAAATTTCTTTCATGTTCTTGGAGGGAGGGATATCAACCAATCTCGGAGGAGTATCGATAAGATACCCTCTTGATTAATGGTAGAATATGTTCCTTTTTTTTGCAAAAAATATATCTCTTTCTTAGCACTAGATGTCATACTTACACAAGGCTCTTTAGATTGTTATATTTTTAAATCATCTTTACAAGAGGGTGTAAAATCTACCGAAATCAACTCATTAGCAATTTATGTGATGAAATTAATGTTAAGAGAGGACTTCTCTATTTCTATTAAAGGATAAACATCAAGAACACTAGTGTCTATCAGTTCAGGATGCACTACTATTAAGGTTGTCTTAGAAGAATCTTTTGTTAGAGTGTTGATATTGAGTGAAGGCTTTCTTGATGGTTTGATTTATATCAAAGGACAATAACCAAGACCATAGGTTGTTTCTTACATGTTAGGCTCTATAAGGACACAAATACCTTGATCTCAAGAACCACATCCTTTTCCACTATATCCTAGTTATTTCATAGGTTCATAACCTCTTTCGTAAATATTTTTTAGCTCTTTAGGATTTAGAGGTTGTTGATAGTCATTTTCATTAAAGTTTATTGTGTAAGTTTTTTCTTGTAAAGTGGTTAAGGTGGATTCTTTCAAAGGGTCTTCCAAATTTGTGTTGAAATTACTGCTTTTTTCTTTCCCTTTTCAAGCTTTTTGTTTATGATCTTGTATTCTCCCAAGAATATTGGTTCAAATTCTAATGAATCCCAATCATCTTCTAATAGCTTTGTGATTTTCTCAATATGTTTTTCTTTGTATTTTTGTTGCATAGGTTCCACTTGTGTAGTCGGTGTTAATGTTTTCAAAGGATTTTCCTTTCTTTTCTCAATGTTCAAATACTTATTTGGGTCAGGGTCAACTTCAAGTGTGTATACTTTTATGTTGTAAATATACTTCATTTTCCAATGAAGAGTAGAAGGCACCCCATTCATTTCATGAATCCATGACCTTCTTAAAAGAAGATTATATGAAATATTGTGGCATAACATGGATTAGTGTCTCTAATGTGGCCTTTCCAATTGTAATAGGAAAAGTGATCACACCAAGTGGTTGTTTTCCTACATTATAAATCCCTTTATAGATAAAGATTCAGGTTGAATTTTTTATTTATCCACACCAAGCTGATCCAAAAGGGATACAATACACACATTAAGGATAGGCCCATTTTCAACAAGCGTTATTTTCATCCCTAGACAATTATGTATAGCTATTATCATGAAAGTATCATTTTATTTTTGTACTTCTAAAGGAGGGAGTTCAATTTGGTGGAAAATAATGTCAACATTTATTCCTTGAATCATGACAGCTATGTCATTCGAGTTTGGACTAGAGGGAACCGCAACTTGTTACAAAGTTGTTTGAATTATAATGTGATAATTAGGTGAATTACATCCCATAGGGATATCTTTGCAGGAGTATTCTTAAGTTGTTCAACAAGATCATACTCCTTCCCACTATGCAGATTTAAATGACGAGCATTGGGAAAAATGGAATTTGGAAAAGGGAGGGATGTTGAATTTTTTTTTCTTTGTTGTATATTGTTTATAATGCTATATGTATGAGCAACAGTATCATGACTCGATTGTTGTGACAAATTATTCTTAGGTGGGTAAAGGACAAGTTCGGGTTTACTGTAAGTTGGAGGGTTGTGTGAAGGTGGGTAAAGGATTAGAGGACTCTTAGGATGTCCTATAGAGTATGTAGGAGTTCCATTAATAGAGGGGGATATAATGAAAAATTATGCATTCATAACCTAAATAGTCTTGGTTTGATGTATTTCAAATAAAGGGAAATCTAGTGTCATCTTTTCACCATCATCTAAGGAAGGAAAAATGTTGTCATTTTCTTCCACCTTGATATCCTCCTTAGGAGGAGTGTTTCTAGGAGAAATACAAACCAAATTTTATGGAAATTCAAGGATTGGTTCTTCCAAAATGACTTCATTGCAAGAAGGGGCATGATCGATAGTTGTATTTTCTCACTTGTCAATGATGGTGTTTCTTTTTTCAATATTTTTTTCTCTAGAAGAGAGGAAATCAATATTTTCATGACTTTCATCGATTATATTTTCTAACATCAAAGTGTCTTCTTCACAACTATGAGAGATACTAGGAGAAGAACAAATGTGATTTTCATGATTATTTATTATTTCATTCCTTTGTTCCCTAATGTTTTCCAAAATAGGATAGGTAGGGAAAGGAACATAAAGAGGGTTGTTATAGACCTTAAATTTTTTATCATTCAAAACCAACATATCCTCACATTAAATTTCATCCTCCAAAATATTATCACAAGAGGGAATGATGTTGGGAGATGAATGTACAATAGTTCAATTTTCAATGGTTACTTGTCGTATTATGTTATCATCTATGGCTGTTTCATCTTTTTCATTATTTTCTTACCTATTAAGAGAGGTAGAAGGAGAGAAACAACTAGGATTCTCAAATCTCTCATTGATTGGTTCTTATAACACCAAAATATATTATTTTCCAATAGGAGAGATATTTCTAGATGAATGAATATGATCATTAGGATCATCCAACGTTATATTATCTTTCAGTAAAACACTCATAGGGAGGGGATATGGACTTTTTCCTAGCATACTTAGATAGGTAAGACACTAACATTGTTGGACCTAGAATAAAAATTTCTTCTAACCATCTCATGCATTGTTTAAAGAATGTAAACAATGTATATCCAAAGACGGAAAGTACTTTTATCCAATGGTTGCAAAAATTTAAGAAGGCAAACAATGTATATCCAAAAATGAAAAGCAATCTTATCAAACTTATGCAAATATTTATGAATGTGAACATTGTGTATGAAAAATTGAAAAAGTAATTTTATCCATATTATGCAAATTTTCAAAAATGCAAATTGTTTTAGATCTTATGATGCTTGCTATTAAAATGATTTCAAAAATGACTACCCTAAATTGATGTTTTTGACCTAGATGCATAGAATAGTAGTTACTGAAACTTTCCAAACTTATAGTATATGTTACCAACAAGCTTAGGAAGCATATAAATGAGGTTTTGAATGTTGTTCAAGGCAGTTTCAAATTTGGATTGAGAATGATTCACCCAAAGGGGTGTATGAGTCCCAATTGGGTTTTTTTTCAAAATCTTCAAAAAATAATAGTTTGTTTTTATTCTTTTTATGTTGTATGATCTATAAACTAAATGAAAATGTAAATTTTATATGATTTTAAATTATTTGAGATGCAAAAAAGAAACCTATATGCACTTTCACTAATGCAAAATTAGAAACCTTAGAATTCCAATTAACTAATGCAAACCCTAATGCAATGTTAATGCAAGAAAGATCTAGGATGGTGATGCAATCCAAATCACAAAATGAAATTTTATAAATGCAAGTTCACCAAAATGTAAGATATAAATTTTTTCATCACTAGGGTTTAGGACCTAGTACAAAAAGCTTTCTATACTCCACATTGAAGGAAACCCTAGAGATCTCAATGAAATGAAGGAAGGAGAAAGAGATCTAAAAATAGGGTATCCTAGGGTATGATTAATGATTAATGATTACTAAGGGGTTTACCACCAAGCTAGGGCTTGGAAAAATGTACGACATGCAAGGTCTAATAAAAAAACTTAGTGATGCATGAAACTTGAATAAATGGCCTATAAATGCAAATTAATCAAAACCACAAACTAGAAAAGTACAAAGGACAGTTGGAAACTTGAGACAGATCGGATGGAGACCTAAATTCTAAATAAACTAAAATTTAGGCATATTGGGACTCATTTTCCAAGTTGGTGAATAAGTCCTAGATTTGGGTTTCTATACAAGAAAAGGTTTCTTGAAAAAGGGTATCTAAAACTATAAAAATCTCAAAATTGACCTAAATCGGGACTCATTCACTAGAGCTAGTAAATGAGTCCAGTTAGGGTTTTTTGGAGCTTCAAAGTTTTAATATATTCTTCATTTTTTTCTCTTTCTATTCCCATTTGTTTCCAAATCTGAAACTTTGATTTTGGGGCTATAGATGACTTTTTAGTGAACATAATAACCTTATAAATGAGGGGAAACTTGCAAAAAAAATTCTTAATCTTGTAACCTAATCTTAAAATTTTCTTCATGCTCCAAGACACTTAGATCTGCAATCACACAAAGAGAGAGAGAGAGAGAGAGAGAGAAAGTGTTGATTGTTAGGGAATAGGGGTTATCCTTGATCAAACCTCGTTTAGCTAATTAAATCAAATGATGAAACAATGAAACAAGGACATGAAACATGAACAATGATACCTCGAAAGATGCCTTGTAAATGATATCTTGTAAATCTACAACTCAACATGAAATGGCCATGAAGGATGTAGATCTCGACCTTCATAATAGGTGTAGAATAATGCTTTATCTTGGATCTTCAATGCTACATCACAACACTAGCTCAATAACATGTTTGATGCTTGATATCATTGATATGATGATGGATCTTGAACTGCTAAAACAATTAATGAATAGTTATTCCCTTGAATGCACTTTTAAACACTTGAATGCTTTTGTGAACTCAAACTCTCTATAGTAATTCTCTCACAAAAGTATTAGGTGAAAATGAGTGATGGAACCTTGTATGTATACTTAATTATGCAAGAATTCCTGAAATTACAACACTACAAGGTGAAATCAAATCTAGGAGGATAAAATCCTACCAAGAGTTTGAATCTTTTAATTTTGGGCCACATGGGACTCATTCGCACAAGGTGGTGAATGAGTCCCATTAGGCATAATTTATGAGACCATTTTTTAAAATTCTTAGGAAGGTGTGAAACTAGGTTCGGGACTAAAAAACCTTGGTGGGATCCATTCACCCAATGTGGTAAATGAGTCTCATATCACTAAATTTGGGCCACACAACCTGAAAACACCTGAATTATGATTGAAAGTTGATTTTTGTTAGAATTATCCTCAAAAAGATGTATTGAATAAGGCTTGTGGATGCAAAATAAGGCCAATTAAATCATAAGAAAGCCCAATATTAATGATAACCTTAGAAAAGTGTGAAAGTGTGTTAAAAAAATTAAATAAGGCATGATTAAGGTAAATTTTGATTAAAAATAGGTTTATTAGGTTTATTTAATTGATAAAACCTTATAAAAGTGTTAAAGTGTGTTACAACAGTTCACAACACAAGTTAGCAAGGTACCAATTAAATTTATTTGTTCACAAGGGCCTAAGACCTAATGTGAGTGTGTTAAACACATTACTATACTAATTAAAGGTATCCTTAAGCCCATTTTCACAAGGAGGGCCCAAATAAGTGTGAAAATTTCACAGAAAAAAGTTTTCAACACTACAAATAATAATAAATATTATTTATTCTATCGGGATCATCTATGATGGAAGTACAATGGCTATCATAAAACATAACCCCCACCTTCTTGTGGGAAGTAACTATAATGACAAAATTAATGATAAAAAGAAGGTGATGTCCCTTTATATAATCAAGAAGAGGGAATCACACAAGCAATATGGAGATATCCAAGCTATATCTAGGAGTGAACTACCAAATGTGAGGTACATTATGATTAACACCATTAGAACTAAAATCAATGCTCTCCCTATAATTAATAAAATAATTACAAGGAAATATAGTAAAAATATATAACATATAATCCCTCATGAGAGCCTTGGGTATATGATTACTACAATCCATGTAGATCCCTTTCCCCAAAGTAGTGGAAAGAACAAGCCACAACATATAAATTAGGATAGATAAGCATAGATTTCCCAAAAAATTCATAAAATCCACCAAGTCACCATAGCCAAACTTAGAGTGAGTAGTCATATCAAGGGGGAAAGTAATTAATTCAAGTCTATCCCAAGAAAAAATGTGATGAATGATTCTCAAGATATTTGACTTTGAATTCAATTATCCACTTAGTGTAAAGTATACCTATGTTGCAAGCCAAGTATGTGGAACCATTAACTTCCCTCAATATATGACCAATTTGAATTGAATGAAAATATTTAAGGCCCACTTTGTAATTTTCAATTATACTACATATCTTCGAAGGAGGGGGCTTATCATTGGGGAGGATATTCCAAAAAAGTTGAAATTCACCTTCAATTTCCACCTTAAGTAATCCCAACTGTAGGAGCTGAATAATCCCCCAATGGGCATCAATAGTTTTAGTCTTATTGTTGGAATTAACACCAATGGCCTACCAAAAACCTTCAATAAGGTTCTCTTGATCATATCTTATGACTCCCATAGTAGTAGCAGTCCCATGTTTTCCCTTAGAATAACCATCAAAATTGAGCTTAGCCTATTGTATGCATAGAGGTCTCCATTTTGACATTTATCTAGAAAATATATTAGCCCAATTAAGATAAATTAGGCTTTGAGATATTCCCCAATTATTTTTAACCTTTAAATCTATAAAATTAGGAATTTTTTGTAGAGGGTCTAATCACTAGAGAGGAAAATTTGCCCAAAATATTATTCTTGATGATCTGGAAGATGGTTTTGTTATTTTGTGAATGATCCCTAAAGACCTTTTGTTGCTTTCTTTCCATAGCTACCAAGAGACAAGACAAGGAATTTGTATCCAAATTTCACAAATGATAGGGTGTTTGAGAGGAGAGACTAAACACCAAGAAGGAAATACTTTATATGGATATGGAAAGACCAAGGAATATAAAAGAGGGTTAAAACCTCCACCCAAACCTCTCAATCAAGAACACAATGAAGGGGAAGATGATCAACTATTTCTTCCATGTCGAGAAAAAGTTTACATCTATTAACAAGTTGGAATTCCTAGCAATTTATCTTGTTAATGGTAAGGATATTTTTATGCATGGTTTCCCACAATATATAGCTAACTTTAGGAAGAACCTTTTAATTCCAAACTGATTAGGTAAAAAATATAGGGTAGACTCAAATGCATAAACAAGCGGATTTACCACTTATTTTTATAGGTCCCTAAACACCTCAAATTATGTAAAATGAGATGCCAATAACAACCAAAAATACAACCTAACTATTATAGCAACTATGGGGGATACTTTTAGAGCATAAAAATATATGTACCTAGCCATAAAGTTGTTTTTTTTAAGCTATGGAGGACTCATTCTCCTTCAATGGCGAATGGGTCCTTTTACAGTTTTGAAAAACTTATTTTAGGATCCTATTCCTTGATTTATGCACTCTTGAATTCCCTATTATTAGCTTCTTGAAGCCTATATGTAATTTTGTAGAGCTCTTTCCATGATCTTACACTTTGAATGACAACCTTTTACAACTTTACAACTTTGACAATCTTGCTCCAAATCTTGTTCAATTTGATCTTCAACCTATAAATCTACAAAAACACACTCAAGGGATGAAAAACTTGTTGATTTGTTAGTGAATGGGGGTTTTCCTCAGTCAAACCCCTTTGTAGGTAGTTAAACCAAATGATGAAATGAATTATGAAATATGAAATATACAAATGACATCACCTCGGATGATGTCTTGTGAAGAAAATCTACAAACTAACATGTAGTGGCCATGAAGAATGTAGATCTTCGATCCTTGGAAATGATGTGAACAATATTTGCAAATAAATATTTAATGTGGGTATGTGCAGGACCATCATGGAAAAAATAGACTCTTAAGTGGCAATAAAATTCAAAAAATCAAAGTTAGGCAACTTGATGTAAAAATTTGAATAATTTATCTATATTATTTTAGAAATATATAACAAAAGAATTTGTACAAAATTGAAAGAGTTTTCTAAACTACTAGGTTTATGTTTTTTTAAATAAAATCTATTTGGTGAAAATTTGAAATTTCAATGCAGTAGTACTTAAATTTCAGGGAAAAATTAAGAAGTAGGTGTTTGTCTGACCACCCTAACAACAATTAAATGATAATATTTTTTAATAAGATTTTATATATAAGTAGGGGACTCACATCCCGATGTGATGCATATTTTTTTGTAATTTTTTTCCAAGTAAATAATTAATTATGAAATTTTTATTACAAATTTTAAAAAATATTAAAACTCATATGTCTAACCACCTTAACTTGGTCAAAACTTCATGAAATTCATTTTTTCTAATCCTATAGTATGTGAATCATAGAATTGGATGCATGTTTTGGATTCAAAAAATGTGATACCATTTGAAAACGATAGATGTTTTTCAATCAACCTATTAATCAAGACTTTAGTCGTAATTCAAATATAAAATGAATAATAATTATTTATTAAATTCAAATTAAAACATAATTTATATTGATGGAAAGTTGAGAATCTCCTTTAAAAACCCTTTTCATTTCATCAATTTTGGTTAAAAAAAAAGTCATCAGCCACATGGGCCATCATATCACTTAGATATCGCCACTTTTTAGCCCATCATGATCCTGCACATACCCATGCTACATCCACCTCTTAGCTCAACAACATGAATGCATGCATCAAACCCTTGACATGATGATATGACTTCGAATTGCTGAAATGAAATCTTGAAATTTTATTTGAAATTCTCTAATTCTTGAATGCTTCATAAACTTGCTAGATCTTGTTATGAGGAACAATGTTAATTAACCCCTTATTTATACTTAATTTGAAGATTAACCCTAAAATTCAAAGAATTGAGACCAACACCAGATCTAGGAAGAAACATATTTAAATTCCAACCAGAATGAAATTCAAAAAGGGGTGTCTCATTAAGGGAGGACCCATTCGCCACCTTGGACGAATGGGTCTTGGCTAAGTTTCCAGCACCAACCTTTAGGGGACTGAAAGAATGCTAAACACTAATTCTTGTGAATTGAGAAAGGGGGTTCCTATTAAGGGAGGACCCATTTGCCATCAAGGGTGAATGGGTCTTGGATAAACTTATCAAGACCAAAATTTTCCCAATGAAATAATTTTTTAATTAAATTATGATTATCGGGATAGATCTTCAGGAGGTGTGAAAATTAAGGCTTAAATTTGAATTAAAAGGGGTAATAACTCTAATTAACGATAATTAATTAAGAAAGTGTGTTATAATACTTGAAAACACTTAAACATGGTACATATTATGTATATTTTTATTGAAAAGGGACCCATTAGGCTCAATTAAGAAAATACATCCTAGAAAAGTGTGAGAGTTTGTTACAACAATTTACAACACCTTTGCAAAGGATCAGTTAAGGAATGTTTTAGTTAAATAAAAGTCATATAATAGTGTGAATGTGTACAAAAACTTACAAAACCACTCCAAGACATCATTCATTCAACTTTAATTTCAATTATCAAACCAAGAAATGAAAAGGCTTGCTATTTTTGTTACTACACAAACCAAATTCAATTGAACCCACAAACATATTTATCATCAATAATGAGAGTGTAGGAAATTTAAATAGAAAAGTGCCTTGATGGGTTGCAAATATAGTAAGAAATATCTTTTGAATCAATCTCACAGAGGCAACAAGAACTAATAAACTTGTGTAGGTGATCCAACAAGCCTTTCCTATCCAATTGATCCCATGTTTTAGAGCTTATTTTTCTAAGAATATACTCAATTATTTTACATGAAATACAATGTCCACTCTAGTTTATATACTCATAGATATTGGTTTCAAAATGACAAGAGAGGTGTTCTCTATGTCAAGCCAAAATTTAGTCACCAGAAAGGGGAACCCCATCAACCCACTTTTCAAACAAAAAATTGACAAATCTACCCTTTCCTACACTCAAACCAATCCCCTTTTTAGGAAATTATGGGTTTTTATAATTTGGTTCCAAATAATAGAGCCCTAGGGTAGGGCAGTAGAATGGAGGAAAAAACTAGGCTGACTATTGTTGAGGTATTTAGCACAAATGAGGTGAAACCATTCTTTATTAGTAGCTATCAAATTCTAGCCACATTTTGTAATGAGAGTTTTATTAAACCACTCCAGTCTTTGGAGGCCTAAGCCACCAAGGTGCTTAGGTTTACAATCCTTGTCTCATTTGGATAATGATATTATCTTTCTATCCTCCACCCCCACCCAAAGAAAATTCCATTGATTTTTTTCAATTTTCTTAGCCATTTCATCAAGGATTTTAAACAGAGATAGAAAATAAACAAGAATATTTTGAACGGGGGATTTAAGGGAAAAAAAACTACCAACTTGACTAAGAATCTTACCTTTCTAGGAAACCAGTTTATGTTGAACTCTTTCAACATTATTATTTTAGTAGTTATTGGACAACACTTTGGTAGTAAGAGGAAAACCAAGATAATAAGAAGGAAGGAAGTCCTGATTACAACCCAATATATGGACTATTTTATCTTTAATAATGTTCTCTAAACTAAAGAAATAAAGATTTATTTTTTGGTAACTGATGTGTTTCCTAGCAGTAGCAGCATATTTTCCATGGTATTCATCCATATATTTTATTCCATAAGAAATACAACACTAAAAATAATAGTTTTATTAACAAATTTTTGATGAGAGGTAGGGGTAAGCTAGGAAGCAACTCTAACCCTTATCAGTTTGTTAGAGGTCATAAGGTGAAGAAAGTGAAGCCCTAGAGCTTCATCAACCAAAAGAAAGAGATACGAGGAGAGGGGGTCCTCTAGTCTCAAACAACTAAAACTATAGAAGCTACGATAGGGGAACCACTCACCAAAATTTAATAGGTTGGGTGGGAGATACAAGAATGGATAATTTTAAGAAACGTCTTTGCAAAAACCAAATTCCTTAATATAAAAGAGGAAAGTCCAGGGAAGATTATCATAGGTCTTTCAAACATCAAGTTTAAGTAGCATGATAGGCCTTTTTATCATTTCTATAAAGAAAATGAGTTTGTGGGTAGTGAGGACAACATCGAGGATCTGTCTTCCTATCACAAAACCTTTTTGGAAAGGGGAAATGCAACTATGAAGAAGGGGTTTGATTCTATTAACTACCAATTTCAATAATATTTTATAAATAATCTTGAATAAGCTAATTGGCTTGAATTCCAACATGGATTTGGCATTAGATACTTAAGGAAGTAGCACAATGTAGGTTTGGTTCAAAAAATTTATTATCTAACTAGATCTAAAGAAGTATTTAGTGGCAGTGAGAAGGTACCATGAGATGATATCCCAATCAACTTGAAAGAAAGAAAGAAAGGGGATCCCAATCCGAACCAAGTTCCTTGAAGGTGCCAAAGGAAAAAATAGACGCTTTGACCTCCCTCAAGGAAACATCTTTGCATAATTCCTTATTCTCTACCTCATTGAGGATTTTATTTAAAAAATTCACAAACTTATCAAAGTTACTAGTCTCTGGAATATTAACTCGATAGATTCCTTTAAAGGATACAATAACATTAGAAATGTCACTCCTCAGAAGCAATACAACCATCATCAGGAATAAGTATGCAAATTATATTTCTTCGATTGTGTTTAAGAATAGACTGGTGGAAAAATATGGTGTTCCTATCTTGTTTCTTGATCCATTACACTCTAAACTTTTACTTCTATAATAATTCTCTTATTTTAATAATGTCTTGTCATTCCAATCTAAGCCTTCATTCCTCAAATCAAGAGACAAAATAAATAGCTCACAAACCCATATAATCTTGGATGATTTTTAGATCTTTCATATTTTTTTTATTTTTTTAGAATAAGTTCCAAGAGGAGAAGCTATTCAAGTGCTTAGATTTGATCTTGATAAGCTTGATCTTTTGGGGAAGGGTAAAATTAGGGGTACCATGGAATGGGGTATTCCACCATCTATCAACCAAATATTTTAAATCTAGATAAGACTCCCACATATCTCATATCTAAATGTGTAAGGCCCCTTCCTGACAATCTCCTCTCTAGAAAGGAGAAGAGAACAATGGTCTAAAATAGCTCTTGGGAGGGAAGATAGTGAGATATTAGGAAGTAAGTTCAAGTTGTGAGAAATAATAAATTTATCTAGTTTAACTTTGATGAGGTTCTTGTGAAATTTTCAATTCAAGAAAGTGAAGGATGTACCCTAGAGCTCAATATCCATAAGGCTACTATTAGCCAATAGATCATCCATGTCACCCATACTAAAAAAAAACTCATCAAGACCTAAATTTCTCAATGAGAAAAAAGTAGTGTTGAAGTTTCCCCCCACTAACCAATAAACATTAGGAGAGATATTTAAGCTTCCAACAAAACAATCCCAAAGTTGTTTCCTTATAGTTTTATTTTTCGGAGCATAGACATTAGCAAGATCCCATTGCATATTGTGGGATGGTTCCAAGAAGGAAACCATGAGAGAGATTTTTTTTTTTTGTCAAACAATGTGACATTCAATTGTAGAGGGTTCCACATGGTTTAAATACCCCTTGAATCACATTCAATAGAGGAACAACTTAATTTCATAGAAGGCCAAAATTTAGAAGCTATAAGGGAAAAACTAGATTCAAGAGAGGTCAATACAAGGAAGAGGAGATTCATTTTCTTACCATAGCAGAGTTGATTTAGAATCAGAAAGTGATACCCATGTATAGTTTTGAAGATGAATTTGAGAGTGAATTACTTCATGCAATGTAGAATCACGAGATCCCAAGGATCTAGAAGCTTCTAGCTCAACTATAACTATTTTGAAAGTGAAAAAAAATCTCTTTCCCTCTAAAGAAGCCATCGATGAAAATTTTGCAATTTTCATTTCTCTTATTTCAGCCCTAATACCGTCATAGGATAAACTCATGGATTTGGAAATCAACTTATCAAAAACCTTAAAATTCACAATACCAAAGGGTGACCACTCCTTTAGTCCATGAGTTAATAAATTTGGAATTTAACTTGTCATTGTAGCCCCACATGGCTTTAAAAAAACATGTGAAACAACCTCTTTGGAAGAGCTCCCAAAGATCAATATTCTACTTTTGAGCCTCATAGGAGATAGTTTTCATGTGGAGTCTTAGACCACCCATCTTAGAAAATGTGTACAAACACCTAAAACATATGAGAGTTAAGAAATCCAAAGGAAGGCAGTGATGAAAAACATAGTAGAACCTTTGAACCCTTTTCTATAAATGCTAATATTCTTTTTAGGATTCAAACGGATGAATAAATAACAATAAATACTAGCACTCGCACCCTAATCAGGTGCAATGCGTACGTCGATAGGCTTAGGAAAATGTGCATGATTATTGTTTTCCAACATCAGATTGGAGGAGATCCCGGTGGGGTTCCCCCACGTAATAGCCTATCGGCTAATATAGGTGCAATTCTAAAGAAACATAAAAACATTTGTTCCAATTCTATAATCCTACACACAATACAATCGTGGAGACTATACCATTAGTAGCAATCATTTAAATTCTAACAAATATTTTATCTTGACAAGCATCTTAAATAATACATATTTCATTAACATACCAATTAAGAAATTTAGTTGTCGTTGGCAGACTATTAACAATTCAGCTTCAATCTATCACCATTAATACATTCAAGGGCCAAAATAGATACCCAATTTTCAAGGTAACTCACACATTCAAGAGCCCAAAAATAAACCCAATAAACCCTTATAATTCCATAAGCCATAGATTTCAAACTCAATGTGGCTTGGTGTTCACAATATTTCATATTGATTGATCACCCAATTAAGAAATCAATAACTCCCTTTGAGTAAAATTAACCAGAATTGCACAAAATAGTTTGACTAACCTCCATGCTAACCTCTTCCAATAATGAAATTCAATAAATCATGATTGAGTAGCTATTTTGCACAATTAAAAGATGTATTTAACCCCTTTGTATCCAATTCATGATAGTTTCTCAACCAAATAACTTAGTATTCACTATATCCATTCAATAAATCAAAATTGTATGGTTGTTGTTCCCAAGTGGTCATTTGAAAGTTACTGAATCTTTTTTTGTCAACTACATTAACGAATGCCAATATAACTCAGTGTTCACTTTACTCTATGCCAAGCTGCTCTGGCCACTCCATTCAACAAACACAGTTGTTATATACACCCAAATGAAAATAAATTTACTAAAATTGATCAAAATTGCACAATATGACTCAACCTCACAATACTGCATTCCCATGTATTGTAATCAAGCCTTTAAATCATTCAGAATTGCAAAGCTATTTTACCCAATTACAAAATTGAAACACTTTTTAGGCCGAATTCACTAGAATCACACAACTATTCATATAACTCGGTACTAAATTCATATAGACAATATGGAAGTTAATGCAATGGAATCACTACTACAAGCACTAGCTAAGAGAGCCACCAGAGATTTGAAAGAATTTAAAAATGGCACCATCTAATTGACTAAAGCCATCTATATAAGGAGATCTTAGCCTTACTAATCTTTCATATCATATAATCCTGAAAATTACTGAATCCCTTTGCATCAACTTCATTAACAATCGCCAATATGAGTCACTATTCTCTTTAGTCAATGCTGACCTGCTATGGCCACTCCAATCAACAAATCAACATCACACACCTCTTATATACCCAATGAAAATAATTACTAAACCTAATTTCTTTTCTCAAATTCATGAGAATTGTACACAATATGCCTTAGCCTCGCAAAACACCATGCATCACTATTATACTCAACCCTTTCAACCATTCAGAATTGTGAAGCTGTTTTTTACCCAAAGAGCCAAATATAGTTACCAAACCACTTTATAGGCTATTTCATTGGAATTGCGCAATGTTTCATATAGTTTAGTAAAACAATAATTTAGAAGACATCAAATTTAATGTGGTGGAATAACTGCTGCAAGCCCTAGCTAAGTGAGCTAGTTGAGATTTTCAAGCATTTAAAAATGGTGCCATCTATTTGACTAGAGTTATCTATATAAAAAGCTCTTATTCTGCTAGACAATCATATCATATAATCTTGAAAAAGGAATACCTTGTGCCATTTGAAATAGGGATTGAATGAACACATAGTTTTCACCCCAAAATTATATTCTTACCAAAAAAACTTAGTATTTACCGTAATCCACTCTAATCAATCCATTCCCTCTTTAAAACCCAATTAAAAGATCATTGAACCCCTTCAGTAAAAACAATTCAATGAAACATCCATATTATCATAAAACAATCTATCTCAGATACCCCAATAATGTATATTAATAGTTATCTACATTACAATTTATGCTTCTAATTTTAGGAAAGCAATAAAACAAAACAAAACTTTCTAAAAGCTCAAAATAAAAGCTTGCCCCTTGATTATTACTCCACATCTGCCACAGTGCACATTATTATCGTGCAAGCCTATTTTTCAGATTCCTCATTTAGCATCACCAATTATCCCTATTTAAAATGATGGAAAAAATTCACATCTCTCACAACAATCTTTTCCAATAGTATTGGAGATAATTTTTTTTGTAGTGTGGCAATCAGCATATACTAAAGGTTCTTAACAACTCTACTAGTTCGTTTTAGGGGGCATGTTTAACAAACCAAATACAATTGCCAAATTCTTACTTTGGTGTCAGAGAAATAATTATTTGTGTTCCTCTTCAATATCATCAAGTGAATGCCATGAATCTAGAAAATACCATGTTGCCTTCATCTCCCACACCAATTTCTTCGACGTTGTATAAATCTCCTATGTCTGTGAGGATTTGATCTATCTCCTACATAAAAAGCATGTACCATTTTATGGCCTTCAATCTAGCTACATCCAGGGATCTTTTTAATTCCTCTATCTTTCATCAATGTCCTTACTATTTGAACCTCACCCCACCTGCCCACTTCTACAGAGATGTCTAAGAGAAGAACATGAGTCACAATACTTTTAGGATCCAAATAAAAAAGGAGCATTGTTGTATATATGCCTAATCCTATATTCATATCTGATCTACAGGCACCAAGAAAACACAACCATACAACCACCACAGGTTTAACTAGCATCTTAATGATAAATTTTAGGGTGTCCTCAAGATAGCCAGCACAAGCAAGAAGGTCAACCATGCACACATAATGATCAACTTTAGGTTTAATGCAATAAGGGTTACCCATGTGATTGAAGTACGTACAACCCTCATCCACTAAGACTACATGGCTGCATGCACATAGAACACAAGGAAATATTGCAGTGTCAGGATATGTTCCAGAATGTTTCATTAATCCAAAGATATTGAGAGCATCCTTGGAAAACCCATTTTGTGCATATCCTGCAATCATTATATTGAATGAGATGACATATCTTCGAGGAATTCTGTCAAATAGTTCACATGCTTTGTCTATGCTTCCACACTTTGCGTACATGTCTACTAGAGCATTTCCAACTCTAACATCTAAGTTACAACAACCTTCCATTATACTTTGATGGATGTCCATACCCTATTCCAGAGCTCCCATTTTTCCACAAGAAGGAAGGATACTAGCAAAGGTTGTGGACTCTAGCTTTACACCTGCCAATTGCATTTGCTTGAAATTTTCTAAAGCCTTTTCAACAAATCTATTTTGTGCACATCCAACAATTATTGCATTCCATGAGATGACATCTCTTTGAGGCATTTTTTCAAACAGTTCACATGCCTTATATATGCTTCAACATTTTGCATACATGTCTACTAGAGCATTTCCAACTATAATATCGGACAAAAATCCCCCTTCCATTATGCTTTGATGGATATCCACACACTATTCCAAAGCTCCATTTTTTGCAGAGGTAGGAAGGACGCTTGCAAAGGTTGTGGAGTTAGGATTTACACCTACCAATTGCATTTTATTCAAATTTTCTAAAGCCTTTTCAAAAATCCCATTTTGTGCATATCCTACAATCATTGCAGTCCATGAAACCCCATTTCTTTGAGGCATTGTTTCAAACAATTCAAACGCATTTTTCATGTTTCCACATTTTGCATACATGACCAACAAGGAAATTGCAACAACATTTGAGGAAATTCCTATATCATTTATGCTTTGATGGATGTCCATACCTTGTTCCAAAGCTCCCATTTTGGCACAAGCTTGAAGGATGCTGACAAAGGTTGTGAAATTTGGCTTTACTCCTGCTAATTGCATTTGCTTGAATGTTTCTATAGCATTTTCAACAAATCCATTTTGTGCATATCTTGCAATCATTACAATCCATGAGAAAACATTTATTTGATTCGAAAAGCCTTAATGCCTAGTCAAGATTACCATTTTGTGTGTATCCTGCAACCATTGAATTCCATGAGGATATCTTTTTGAGACATTCTTTCAAACAACTCACGCACCTTGTCTATGCATCCACAATTTTTATACATGTATACCAGAGCATTTCCAACCGTAATATATGACAAAAAACCCCCTTTCATTATCCATTGATGGATATCCATACCCTATTCCAAAGCTCCCATTTTGGCATAGGTTGGGAGTAAACTGGAATATATGAACTAGTCGGGTTGGAAACCTGTTCATTGCATTTGGTGAAATAGTGTGACTACCTCATGAGGATACCTATGTCTTTTGTACACTACAATAATCATATTCCATGAGATGATGCCTCATTCTTTCATGTGGTCAAAATATTTATGAGCGACAACCAAACTCTCTCACTGGACATACATGTAAATAAGCTTATCATGAAAAGTTGTGCATAGGTCAAAACAAGCGGCTCCTCTTCCACTAGAGCCATGATATTTCTCGCATGCCCATAGAAAATTAACTCCACAACATAGAAAACAAAAACAAGCCTCACGGCCATCCAAAACCCCAAACTCGCCATTTCTTTGATCAAACCATAAACCTTGAGATTTTACCACTACAACTTTAAGCTTTCAAACCAAACAATAATTACAGACCAGTTATTTTGAAACGTTCAGGAAAGAACTTAAATAGGACAGGTTAGGTCGATGATTAAGGTTTGAAAGTGATTGATAGAGGTGCACCCTTTTGGCAGCTATTATTTACCATGTTACATAGGTGGTCCTGCGAATCCCCATCACTATTGTGTTGCTCTCTATTATTGCAAATAGCTGAGATCTCCCCAGAAATCGTGAACTACTCCCCGATGGCGTCAGAATGGGGGAGATCCCGGTGGTGTCTCCCCACATAAATAGCCTATTGGCTAATTATTTATTCTGACAAGATCACCCACGATGGAAGTATAAAGGCTATCATAGCACATAACCCCCACCTTCTTGTGGTAAGTAACTATAATGGTTGCATTGATGATAAGAAGAAGGTGATGTCCCTTCATATAATCAAGAAGAGGGAATCAATCAAGCAAGATGTAGATATCAAAGCTATTTCTTGGATTGAACTGTGAAATCTGAACTAGAGTACGAGTAACACCATAGGAACTATAATCAATGCTTTCCCTATAATCAATAAAATAATTACAAGAAAAGATATTAAAAATCTATGTGATGTAATCCCTCATGAGATCCGTAGGGATATGGTTAATACAATCCATGTAGATCTCTTTCCCTAAAGTGGTGGCAAGAACAAGTCACACCATAGAAATTAGGATAGCTAACTATAGATTTCCTAAAATATTATGAAAATCCACCAAGTCACCATAGCCAACCTTAGAGTGAGTAGTCATATCAAGGGGAGCAGTAAAAGTCAAGTCTATCCCAAGAAAAAATGCGTTGAATGGCTCTCAAGATATTTGAATTTGAATTCAAGTGTCCACTTAGCATAGAGTAGACCCATGTTACAAGCCAAGTCCATCACACCATTACCTTCCCTTAAGATATGACCAATTTTAATTTGATGAAACCTTTAAGGTACCCTTTCTAATTTTTGATTGTACTACATATTTTCCAAGGAGGGGGCTTGTCATTGGGGAGGATATTCAAAGAAAGCTAAGAGTTGTCATAACCCAATTTTTATTGTATATTTATTATAATATGGTAAATTAAATTATTAAAGAAATTTAATAAATATTAAAAGGAGATTATTGAATTTTCAAAAATTGAATGAAAGAAGTTGACTGATGTTGACTTTGTGAACATTTGGAAATTATTTGTATATGTTACCGAGAATGTTAAATGTACCTTATTGCATTTACACACTTATTTGGGCACTCTTAATAAATTGAGCTCATATATTCCTTTATTTCCCCTTTAATCCATCTCCAAGCATATTTAATTACATTTTTGAAAAGGGAAACCCGACATAAATTAATGCCTACACATAACACTTCACATAAATTAAGGGAAATTCAATGTGAGTTTGTGATATTTGAATTTAGGGAAATTGAGGATACATACCTATAAATACAAGGTTATTTTCAAAGTTTCACCTAGAATTTCATTACCAATTTTATGAGATTTCAAGAGAAATTTCAAGTGCAATTAAATGTATTCAAGAGAAAATATTTTAGAGTTGTCTTGCAACATTCAATATCTATTAATTGTGTAATAGTATTCTTGCATCATGCATGTTTTTTGAGCTAACATTGTGATTTAAGTTTTAGGATCAAGTTAAGAATTAAAAGTATCATTTCAAGAAAGATTCAAGTGTTAAGTTCTACATCCAGTTCAACCATTTCATGCAAGTTGAAGATCTCTTAAGATATCCATTATCAAGGTTTCAATCAAGGGTTTATTGAGCTGTAACATAGCTTTGTTAATTCTTCATTCCCTCTTCCATGCATTATTTCAATTCAAGGTTTGATTACCAAAATGGGGTTTGACATAGGTAAACCCCTATTCACCCCAAACAAACATTTATCTCTCTTTTTTGTGTGATTTAATATTTAGGTTGAAGAAGATTACATAAATTTTAAAGAGAAAGATTTACAAAGTTCTCAAATTTGCAAAACTTGTCAAAATTGTTGTCTTCTCACAAAAAGCTAAGATCTCGAAGCCATTTTTCACATTTTTACTTTGAAGCCTAGTAAAATTAGACGATTTGGATCTATATCAAAGGCTCCTAAAATCTAAAGGAAAACCTTGAACTTGGACCAATCACCCAGGGGTGAACAAGTCCCAAATATACTTCAAGAAAGTACTTTTGGTGACTTGTACACATGTTTCTATTGGACTAAAGGGAAAACTTAGAGGGGAGGGTGAATCAATGTTCAAAAATATTCCAAATTCATCCATTCAAAGCATGAAACCATTTAATCATTTCATTAAGGAAAAGATGTATGCATTGAAAGTAAATATCTATAACATCATGACACACAACTTTTTTTGTGGAAGCCCTGTTAGGCAAAAAACCCTAGTGGAGATTAATCCACAATTTTGAGTACTCAAAATATAGTGTATACAAAAGGACTACTCTTGCATTCAAGCGCAGTGCCTAGAGCTCACTTCTCAAAAGAGAAAGGATTACTACCTACAAAATTCAGATTAAAACCATATGAAGGAACCATGCACAATAATAGTTTTGGTGAAGCTCACGAATCTTATTATGGATCTGCTTTCTAACTTTCAACTTTGCTCTACCTTGTTCTTATTTTTTCTACTCTTCGCATCACTTATGATCAAATTCACCTTACTAGAAGAACCTAGATGTATAATAGTGATTCGAGGTTTCCTACATAGGGACCTGATGTTTAAAAACATAAAAGTGTGCTAATGAATGCAAGATATAGTGACTAGGAACAAGCTATTGAATGCAAGATTGAATTTAATTGTTTTCAATTTTGAATGGAGTAACAATGTTCTTAAATACAATTAAGATAATTGACAATACAATTTTTCAATTTTTTAGTGAGATAAGATGATGCAAGAAAGAAAAAATCCAACCTATATGCACTTTCACTAATGCAAGATGGAATGCAAGAATGAATGCAACTTAAATGAATATTCAAAAATATCAGCCTCACCAAAATGATTAATAGGGAAATAGATTCTTTATAGGAGACCATATTTCTCCTAATAATAATTCGAGGATGTCGTAGGGTCCCAAATTGGATTGACTATCAACACAAAGGTGAGTCAATTCTTAACAATGAATACCTAGGCATATTTCCTTAGGCTTCAAAGGGTGCACAACCAAGAAAAAGCTTGGAAAATACAACTTGATATTAAACTGAAAAAACATAGCAATGCAATCCAAATAATGGGTGCAAATGAGAAAATTAAGTAATAAGTTAGGATGTATGTACTTGGGAAGTTTGGAAATGTGATAAGGATTATAGAAATGCAAAAATGTTATCAAAATATGTTAGGGAGGACTAAGATACTGTTATTGTCTTTTTAGTCCCACTACTATTTTTTGGGGAAAGCACAAAATCTTTGGATGTCAGAACATAATCTGAAAGAATCTATACAAAATACCTCTAGGAGGACTAAGATGCCCTTATTGTCTTGTTAGTCCTGATCTAAATTTTTGCAATTCTGGAATGTGATCTTGAGGTTCAAGGTCTACAATTCCTTCTTCTGAAATCTTAATTCATGAAACTTCTAGATCTGGCATGTAGGTTGCCTTTCGTGAAGATAATTTTTTTTGAAAAAGAAAATTTACAACCTTACAACATTTCACTTCAAATGATCTTAAAGTCTTCAACCAAAATATGCAAACATCAACATATAAGAGAGGAAAAACTTGTTGATTGTTAGTAAATGGGGGTTTTCCTTGGTCAAACCCCTTATTGGTAATTAAACCTCGGAATGGAATGGAATAATGAAAGGAAATGATGAATGAACAAAGTGTTATTTTGGAACTCACCAAACTCTTATTATAAAATCTTCAAACTTCAATGAAGTGGCTAGCTTGAATGTAGATATTGAATTGAATGAATTCTTGATAGATCTTGACTTGAATTGCTTGCTTGAATGAAAATCCTCCATCACAAATGTTACCTCAAAATTAAATATGATGCAAGAATATATTTGACATGGTGCTCAAATCTTGATGATGGATCCAAATGCTTGATCAATTTCTCTTGGATGCTCTTGTGAACTCCAATTTTCTATTATGAATTCTCTCACAAAAGTATTAGCTGAAACTAAGTGAAATAACCTTGCATTTATAGTTATCCATACTTAATATCCCAAAATGACACCACAATAAATTGACATATGAATTCATTGATTAAAGGAGGATAAATATTTCCAAGATTTAAAATTAAATATTGAAAATAACTTAAGGGGGACTAAGATCCACTAGGTTGCATCTTAGTCCTAAGGCTTCAAACTTGAGGCATAGACTCCAAAAAGGGGCCTTTTAAGGTGAACTTGAAATCAGGGTCCCAAGTCCTTTATGGGAAAAATATGCCCTAGGTGTCTTATTAGTCCTAGTCTAAAAATCAAGGACACACAATTAGAATCATTAAATTATCATTTACCCTTTGATTTTTACCGAGATTAGCCATAAAAATATATAATTCATTATGCTTTTGGATGACAAATATGACCAATTAAGACATAAATAAGTATATAAACAAAGCAAGGTGGGCCCCAAAAACTATGAAAATGCAAGGGTATACATTTTCCTACACTACATCATGGTGCAAGAAAATGACAATAGTACTGATAGTGATATGGTTTCCTTAGATTAAAATGATGAAGTTACATTATAATCTCCTTCACTAAGAGATCATGAAACTAGGTATCCCTTAAAATACTCTCTTGAGCCTAAAATTATCATCTATCCAACCTCACAACAAGCACAAACTAAAAACAAACCCACCCTCATCCTTCAACCACCTAAGAATAATATGTCACAACAATCGAGTTACAATATTGTTTCTCATGCATATAACACTAGGAATAACCCACAACCAAGCAAAACAAGTCCAACATCCCTCCCATTACATCAACCTATCTTTCCTAGTGGCTTCTACTATTCATCATAAAATAAATCATGCCTACAATAATAGTGTATATAATTGAGGTTGACCTTGAACCAGAAATTTGTTTGAACATTAAGAAAAAATGGAAAATCCTTTCAAAACATTGACACTAACTATACAAGTGGAACCCATGCAAGAGAAATACAAATACAAGCATATTGAAGAAATCACAAATTTATTGGAATGTGATTGGGGTTCCTTATACTTCAAACTTGTATTCATTGGTGAATACAAAAACATAGAAAAAGAGTCTGAAAAGAAAAAATGAACCAATGGTAATTTCAACACAAAACTTAGACAAACCTACAAAAGAATCCATGTCAACCACTTTATAAGGAGGATAAAATTACACAACAATATTTGATGAAGTTTAAACAACTTGGATATAGTGGAAAAGGATGTGGTGCTATAGAATAAGGTATACATATCCCTATAGAGCCTAACACACGAGGAATGGCTAATAGTCTCGGTTATTTCCCTTAAAAATAAATAGTAGCATCAAAAATATCTTTTTTTAATATCAACTCTTACAAAAGATTCCTTCAAGACAAATATAATCTTGGTGCATCATAAACTAATAGATACTAGATCTTGCAATACCTCATTAAATATGTATCAAGTTGATACATGGTTTACTCATTAAAATTAATAACATTAGTTGCTTCTCCTTTTCATGTAAAAGCTGTACAATCATAGCACACTCACTATTACATGTTTAAAATTCATTAAAAAATATTTTCTTGTTGCAAGGAGCAGCATATCATCATCCATCTCAACTCATCCTTGTCTTGTACAAGGTTGGAGAAATGGGGTACGTAGCCTTTTCCTCATATGGAACTTGTAGTTATATATTTTGTCTAGTTTACCGCCTCCCATGTATAAATAGGAGAAAGCTTGGGATATGGACAAAATGCCTTAAGTTGTCCTACATGTGATATACTTTTCTCTCTATGTTTAGCATTACATTTTGGGGGAAACCATTTATTCATGATGTAGTATCATTTGGCATAGGGCTTTCCAAATAATCTCTCATGGTGTTTTAGTAGTTATCATTTGCTTCTTTAAAGTAATTTTTCCTCACATGGTGTTTAGCAATTTGTTTAATGTGGCAACATACATTGGCATTATTCTCTTGCATTTCAATTAGAACTCATGCTTCATTGTGTTGTCTTCCTACTTCATGTGATGCATATTTCTCTTTGTGGTGACATTGGGTGTGATGTCATTCAATAGTGTGACTTATCCTATCATACTATATTCCTCTTAGTGGAAATGCCAAGCAGAGTGCATTCCCTAGGTTTTGAATATTCTATTCTTCAACTGGTCCTCTCTTTGAGACATTAGACATGATGTTCGCTAAGTTGAGACCTTACATGAACTATGAAAAACCCATTTGAATATACCATACACTATTTCACATTTACAATAACCATTATATGGCCACCTTTCATAACACACTGTTCTCACCCATGGAGCCATCCTGTTTGTTCATGGATCTTAGCATACAAAGTTTTGTTTTCCTTATGAATCTTGCTATTCATGTTGTGTGAAACCTTATCAAATTTATCAGAAGGTATAGCTTTCAGATGGTTAGTACACACGGGATAAAACCATAGGCATGACTTTCCCATACCTAATTTCTTGTTTGTGTGGGAGTATACCAAGTGTGTGTGTGTGTGTTTCACTTCTTTGAGGGCTCACATAGTACATACTAGATTCAAATAGCTTTTATGAGTGTACATTTTTTTTCATAGTGGATATTCTTCCACTTGTAAATGTTATTTTGCCAAAAAAAATTAGAACAGGTCCACATCATGTCCAATAGAATGTGGAGGTTTGCTCCACCCTTTTCTTTTCTTTTCTCTTTCTTCCTTATGTCTTTGACAATGTATGCTTGTATCTTGTTGTTTCTCCATACAACATTCACATGTTTTCTTCTATTGCTATGTTGGTTTTCCATAGGATCTTGATCCTAGGGGATTGATCATCCTTGATAAAAATTTCCTCCTATCTCACTATAATTTGTACACTTGGACCTCTCTTGATGTCAATTTGTCTACTTTAGTGTGAGGGTATGTGTAGGATCATGATGGGCCAAAAAGTGGCAATATTTAAGTGATATGATGGCCCATGTGGCTAAGACTTTTATTTTTACCCAAAATTGATGAAACAAAAAGGGTTTTTAAAGGTGATTCTTATCTTTCCATCAATATAAATTATACTTTTCTTTGAATTTAATAAATTATTTTTATTCATTTTCTATTTGAATTACAACTAAAGTCCTGATTGATAGGTTGATTGAAAAACATCTATAGCTTTCAAACGGTATCACATTTTTTGAATCTGAAACATGCGACACATTAAATGCTTCACATGCTATAGGATTAAAAAAAAATGAGTTTCATGAACTTTTGACCAAGTTAAGGTGGTCAGACATACCAGTTTTTTATATTTTTTAAAAGTTATAATAAAAAAATCATAATTAATTGTTTACCTCAAAAAAAATTACAAAAAAATATGCATCACATAGAGAAATCAGTCCTCTACTTGTATATAAAATATTATAAAAAAATATTATCATTTTATTGTGGTTAGGGTGGTAAAATAGACACCTACTTTTTATATTTTCCCTGAAATTTAAGTATAGTTTCTCCACTGAAATTATAAATTTTCACCCAATAGATTTTTTCTTTTTTTAAATAAACCTTGTACTTTAGAAACTACATTCAATTTTCTACAGATTCTATTCTTACATATATTTGAAATGAAATAGATAACTTATTCAACTTTTTACATCAAGTTGCCTAACTCTAATTTTCTAAATTTTCATTGCCACTTCAAGGCCTATTTTTTCCATGATGATCCTGCACATACCCATGAGTTTGACAAAATTTCATCCTCTCACTAAAGTGGGCGCCAAATGTAGTGTAGAAAAATGAATCCCTTTATATTTTCACACTTGTTTGGGTCCTCCTTGTTAAAATTTGGCTTATTTATCCCTTAATTGGTCCCATATTGTTGATTAATTTATTTTCAATATATCTTGTTAGAGCTAGTCATTTATTATATGATTTATGATCTAAGTTGTTAAATATGTTGGTGAGTTTAATTATTGTATCCTAATGATGTGTTTCCATGTTAAGTCTATGCTTCTATTAGGTATATGGCTATGATGGTTCAAAATAAAAAAATAACTATCTAACCAATTTTATGAGATAAATCAATCATTATATGGTCAAATATTTTTATGTTCCAACAAAGTGTGTGTATTACAAAAAAAACACGACTTTCCCACATAATTTATATTGTAATGGTATTTTTGTCTTGTGTACCTAGTTGAAAAATTTGGGCATGACATTATTAAGCTAAAACTCCATGAAGATAGGTGTGTATATAAGGCCCATGTAATTTTTCCAATCCCTTAGTGGGATTTCTACCTATTTGGTTACCTAAGAGGAGGAAAATACTTTAGGTTCACATTTTTATTTCTTTTAGTTTTTCTATTCTGGTAATGTCATCTAGTATTGATAGTAATTTATGGGTTTTGGGTGATGGTTTCAGCTATGTGGTGGTGGTTTCAATTTTTCTATGGTTCCCTTTTTAAATCCTTGTTTATTTGTAAATGAAATGATATTTAGCTATAAAATTTTAGCCTTAAAATCTTGTTTTTAAAATATTGCAAGTTTAAAACAAATTGCCATATTGAATTCCAAAAGATCATATATATTTTATAAAATTGATCATTATTGTAAGAGATAAATTCAATAATAATTTAATTACAATCTAGGGTATGTGCAGGATCTTGATGGCTCAAAAAGTGGCAATATGATGGGTATGTGATTGACGACTTTTTTTAACCCAAAATTGATGAAACAAAAAGGGTTTTTAAAGGAGATTCTCAACTTTTCACCAATATAAATTATGAGTTACTTTGAATTTAATAAATGGTTATTATTCATTTTCTATTGAATTACAACTAAAGTCCTGATTTTTAGGCAGATTGAAAAAAATCTATAGTCTTCAAACTGTATCATATTTTTTTAATCCAAAACATGCGTCACATTCTATGCTTTGTATCCTATAAGATTAAAAAAAAAAAAAAGAATTTCATGAAGTTTTGACCAAGTTAAGGTGGTCAGACATAGGATTCTTTATATTTTTCAAAATTTGTCATATAAAAATTATAATTAATTATTTACTTGGAAACAAACTACAAAAAAATATGCATCACATCGAGACATGAGTCCTCTACTTTTATCTAACATCTTATTAAAAAAATATATAATTTATATTTGGTTAGTGCGATCAGACAAACACATATTTCTTATTTTTCCCCTGAAATTTAAGTACTACTGTATTGAAATTTTAAATTTTCACCAAATAGATTTTTTTTTTTTAAATGAACCTAGTAATTTAGAAACTACATTTGATTTTCTACAAATTCTATTCTTACATATTTTTGAAATAATATAGATAACTTATTCAAATTTTTATGTCAAGTTGCCTAACCCTTATTTTTTTGAATTTTTCGCCACTTAAGGGCCTATTTTTTCCATGATGATCCTGTACATACCCTCCATTTTAATAATTTTAAGTTTTTTTTTTAATACCTACTTGTGTCACAAAAAAGTGTAGTCTTCGGCACTTTTTCACTCATTTTGGCCTTTTCCATTGGATTTTGTCCTATTTTACCTTGATTTAGTCTTGAAAGATTGCAATTCAACAATAATCAAAAAAATTTTTGTGAATGGTGTTTCTATACCTGCACAAACACAAAGAAAAAGAACAATATTAGATCCAAATGCAAGATAGAAGCAACATTCCCCATGAAATTAGATTGAAACATCAAAATAAGAAAAGAAATGAAGAACAACACAATGAAAGCAACAAAGTCCTATTCTAACGAACAAACTATCAATCCCATGGGGGAATTAGTACCATTTATAGGTAGGAAATGGCCCTTTCTCAACAAATTTGTGTGATTTGATGATATTTGATGTTTATTCTTTAATTCCTTAATAAATGTTTACCAAAATCTTAAAAAAACTATGAAACTATGATGAAAATGGATGAAGTTAGAAGTGAAATTGAGTATAGAAAGCTTGCATGGATTGTAGATGATTTTGTGCCCCTCAAATAAATATAGAATATATCTATTTAAAGGAGAGAAGGATAGAGGAATATGAAATAAGATGAATGTGTGATTAAATATAGACTAATGAAATTTTACAACTTGTCAAGATGTGATTGGAGGAGGAATGAGCACATTTGGTAAATGTGCACATAAATGCGATTAAAATTTGAATTTCATGAAATGAAAAGTTGGAGGGAGAGGAATTGAGTAAATGCCACTTGGGTCAAGGAAAAGGACATGTAAGAGGCCTTTAATGCCTTATTGGATGTACTCACCCCTTTTGGAAGGATTTTTCAAATTTGAGGAATATTCCCTTATTGATGCCAAGTTGAGGGAAAATAGAGGAATTAATAAATCAATTAAATTGATTTATTGGTGTAAGTTGTAGAATCTAGAGGATTGAAGTGATTAGGATTAAGATTAGTCATTATTTGACTAATTTAGATGAATATTATATGATTTAACAATTTCAACTTAGATTTTAGGATTTATTTAAATCAAAGTTGAGAGGAATCATGATTTTAGATTTAATTAAGAAAAGATTGATTTATTTAATTAAAGAATGTGATGTTAGATTAAATCAAATAAGATTAATTTATTTAATTGAAGGAGATGAATTTAGAGATTAATTAAATAAAGTGAATTATTTAATTAAAAGTGGGACTATAAGATTAAATAAACAAAATGATTTTTATTAATTAACATAAGTGGATGACTTAATGAGATAAAAATGACTTATTTAATTAAGAGAGGGAATATGATGAGTTTAATCAAAAAAATATTGTTCAATTAAATTGAATAGTAAAGGGGATGATTTAGGAATAAACGATATTAGTAAGATCAAGATCAAATGTCTGTATATTTTCAGTGTCTACCTTTTATCTCTCTTTGAAGCAATACATCTCTTGTGTTGGTTCAAAGATTAAACTGCCAAGATCAAAACTCAAAAAAAAACTTTTTTTTTATGCCCCATGGCTGCACCAACGAAAGAATTATGTTGGTATACTTCCCACTCAAGAGATCAAGCAAAAAATATTATTTTTTCGATCGATATCACGATAAAATGAGAGAGGAGTGGTTCTACTAATCAAATGACAAAATATTATTCTTTAGAAAGATCATATATTTGAGATACACATTTTTGATGATGTATGGTGTAGTCATCAGCCATGGGTAGCCTCATGTATATTTTGAGATATCACACCAATTTGGGATATAAATGTTAGTAAAGATAGAAGAATAAGAAGAAAATAATGATGATAAGAGGATCCTAAAATTCCATCATCTACGAGACCTTATTAGAGAAGATGATGATGATAATGATTTTTTATTTTCTTTTTTCTTTTTTATTTTTTTATTTTCTTGGAAATGATGATGATGATTTTCTTATGAAGAATTGGGATTTTAAAAGGGCTAACTTACCTTATGTTTGATAAAAACATAGATATGATACATCAAGGTATAAAAAACTAGGATGGCATTATACGTAGTACGATGGAATTCGACTCAAAAAAAAAATAGGAGTATTCTTGTTCACACTTGACATACGAAAACCTCACTAGGATGTACTTCAAATATTTCAAATATCTTAGAAAAAACATGGAAAGACATAGTCTTCCAATGTAATATTCAACAAGGTAGTTAAAACAGCCTCCATACATACGTAACAAAGCAAGTATTTTTCAAAGCTATATTACAAGAAAGTCCAACAAGAACAACAATCAAAAGATAGTGATCAATTCCCCATTCCTTTCTCTCTAAATAATTTTGATTAGAAATCATCGAGAGGTCATTGAAATGAGCACAATAAGATAGATCAAATAATATATCACATGAAAAAACAAGCCAATATTCTTCATAACCCTAGCCAAGGGGATGTGTGTTGTTTAGGATAATAATCCAAACTGATTTCGCCAGAAGATAATGCCCATTGTAGGAAGGATGCATCCTAGGACATGTTAGTGGATGGTGGAAAGTTTTTTTTTTTAGGATAAGTATTCAAAGTGTTTTTTCAATAGCTAATTCCCATTGTAGGAAGGATACATCCTAGGACATGTTAGTCGATGGTGGTAAGTTGATAGCTTGTTTGAAAATTCCATTGATATAAGGTGGATTGGCATGTTTGCAAAAATGATCAAGAGTTTGATTTTGCAATTAAAAGTTTTCTTTTGCTGATTGTTATGGTTGTTTCTATTTGTTTTCCCAAAAGGATGAAGGTGATGATTGATTTATTATGGATAAGATTTTTGCGGGTGAAAGAAAAATGGGGTGAATGCACAATTTTGGGTTTTCTTAAATATTTGGATGCTTTTGGTGTTTTGAAATGTTTTGTGATTGTTTTTTGATTTTTTCGAGATGTTTTACAAATGTTTTGATTTTCAAAATTTCTAATGTTTTTGTGTTCTATGAGATTTTATAAATCAAAATTGGATTTTTTGTCTTGGGGGCCAATCAAGGACTATTTTTACCTATTTGTAAGCTCAGAGATGATGTAGTTCAGATTTAATGGTTTTGATGTTTTTTTTCTGAATTTTTATCTATTTTTTTATTTTGATATGCTTTTGATTTTTTTTTGGATTTTTGCATTATTTTGACGATTAGGATATGGATATGTGATGATATCACTACTCTATTTTGTGATTTTTATTGAAAACAAAGCTAGGGTTGATTGATTGGATTGATGGATGGGTTTGTGATGATAACATTATTGAGGATTCAAAACAATGCAAGGATAGCATTAAGAAACACAAGGATTGGGAATGATATCCCAAGATGATGATGGATTGGTTGGATCTAACTGACCAATATTTTGAAGTTTGATTTGGAACGAAATTGTTTTGATGATTCAGTGTGATGTTGAAGTATACAATAGATACGACTTATATTGATTATTTGGATCAATGTTCGATGAAACATAAAGCTTGATAAGGAACATCGTCTTGTCAAAATATGCCGTGGGCTAGTGATTTGGCTTCTTTTTTTTCTCACAAGTGCTTGACCAATTTGATTTTATGTTTTCCAATGTTTAGATCACCACATAAGTGTGAAGATATAGATCAAGATTTATACCCAAAGAAAGATGTAAATAGTTGCCCCTAGTGTCTAGTAATGTATGGAATGCCATGGGTGGATTCTTAGATAGATAGATGGTTGGATGGATATGGTAAGCATGCAAAGGGTGCCAAGGATTATCATGTGAGAAGATAAGGTGCTCAAACAAAGGATGCTCATTTGGATAATGCATCATGGCTCACATAATGTTGGATCAAATAGGATCAATGAAAATGACCCATGTCAAGATGTAAACAAGTTTGAAGTGTGCAAAATTTTTTTATCAAGATCAAGATAAGGTACATAGATAGTAATGGGTTGGATAAATGGTTCATGGATCAATGGATTTATTATGGATAGTATATATGGAATGTTGGAGTTTATTATGGATGGGATAAGATGCTTTCACCTAAAAGTGGTGCATGTAGATGCTCAATCCGACACATGATTCCTATTTGCAAGGTTTTTATTATGGTACTTTCCCAAAACACCTCCCATGTGGTTTTCATTGGAGGACAATTTTTGTCTTTACTATTTTCAAGATTTTATTTTTTGTTACTTTTTATTATTTTGCATTTTTGCTGAACGATTTTAAGCTCATGCTGAACCACCTGGTACTATTGATTTTGATGCTTCTATCATAATTTTCCATCAATATACTGCTTGAAGAAGCTAATTTGCTAAGATATATTCACTTGAATGTAACTTTTATGAATTTTGTTCTGCTTTGCTGATACTGGAGTTAACTTTGTCTTTGTGCACACATCACGATAGTGTGCCTTGTGAATCCTTGTGACGAAGGGTCATTTCCAACACATGGTCAATGTGAGAATTTGGTATCATGTGTGGAGGTGGAAATGGACTGTTTTTAGGAATAGGATATGGATTGGTTGACAACTTGGAACTTTTGACTCTCCAAACTTTGGAAGATGAGAAATGATGGATGGATAAGAAAATGTGCATGGAATTAGGACCAACAAATTTATATACATTGTATGTTGCTTGAGATGCCTTATTTTTACTTTGTGGACATCTTTGATGGATACTTTTTCCTTGCTTATTTTTTCCCATAGTTTCTTTGACTAATGGAGTTTGATAGGGATAATATTTCATTGTATTCTCTGGTATCCATATGTATTTGATTTTTCCTTGGTGTTTCACTACTTATTTTTCTTTGATAAAATTATTTGTGCTTTGATTCAAATTTTATTTTGATGTCAGTCCAAATTCATGGATGGGCTGATGGGTGAATAAATATTTTTGATGTGGATGGTTTTAGTATTAAGATCGGTTTCATCATAAGGATTCATCATGCTCCCTATATTGATGTTTTCTTGACATGAATTTTCCCCTGGTTTTATAGAGGTACCATTGATTTCTTTAGATCCCTTAATTATCAAATAACCAAGAGCTTGATGCTTAGGATTGCCAATAATCTCTATTGGTTCTAAGATACCTTGTTCATGTAGACCTAATCCTTAACCTTGATAATTCAGCTACTCATTTATTTTTATTTTCAATAGGATATGATTTACCTTGAAAACAAGGTGCTATTCCTTCTCTACTCTATCATGGATCTTCAAAGGTTGAATTATTTATTGATAAGATAGTTTTCTCTAAAAGTGGTAAGTGATCCAAGTTTATAAGTGATCTGATCCTCCATATGTGGGATAACTCCATGATTTATATATTGGGCTTGATCTTGTGAAATATAAGATTTTAATGATTCTTCAAGTGATGTTGATGATTTAGTGTCCACTTAAAATTATTCTTCATGATTCATTCTTGAAATGTTGTCACATGATGTTTCTGATTTAGAAATTTTATAGAAGACTTCTTCAAGATCTATTTCTGATGTCAGCACATGATTTTTTTGATTTAAAACTCCTATAGAATCCTTCTTCATGATCTATTTCAGATATTTCTCCATAGGATTTTTCTGATTTACAAATTTTGTAGAAGCTTTCTTCATCATCTATTTCGAATGTGTCTCCAAATTTTTCTATATATTGGTCTTGTGTACAAATGTTAAGAGTAGGAGACTCTTGTTCCTTGGTAATGATGTCAAGAGTATGGGACTCTTATTTTGAATGAATATCATCTGCATGTCCATCCAAACAAAACTTCTCATGGGTAGATGGAAGAGTATGTTATATATGGATATGATCATTATTTGTGACATCTTGTATAGATTGGAGAGTGTTTATTAGATCATTGTAGTATCTAAAGTTGTTTGTGGGACATGAAGATGATAAATATTTAGGATGGATGACATTTTTGATTTGATCCTAGATGAACCTAAGATGACTTTTTTTACAACACCAAGGTAGTGAATAACATGCTTTTATCTAAGAGTAGTTCAAACCAAAAGACCAAGGTTTGCATGGAAAACCATATGACCAAAAGATACCAAGCACTGTGTGGGGTTCAATTGGAATTAATCTTGATTAATGAATTGCTTTTACCACATCCACTTCTTGCTTAGTTTTTCAAACTGAATGTCTATGTCTTAATTCCTTTTTGTTCCACAATGTCCATTATGTGAAGATCAAGGTTTCAAGAGCATCGTTTCCTAATTTTGACTTTAGTAAGATAAAATTATGATGCAAATCCAAATACTTAGAAGTCTCTAAGGATGAAATCTCTAGGGAAAGAAAGAGATCTTGGATTCATCAAAGGTATTTTTTTCCTCTAAAGGGTTTGAAATTTGATGATCATGTATGAGTTCTTTTTTCTAATGTTTAGGATCCAAGCAAAGGGTTTTTGATTCCAAGAACATGCACAACCCTATGGATAATGAAGGAAATATTTGTTGAGTTCCCACATGGATGAATCTAGCTATGCTTAGTCTTAGCAAATGATTAGATTCTTCACCACACAGGATCCCCCTTATAGTGCAATCGCTTCTCGAGTTAGCCAAGCATTAGTACCCATGAATCTCCCATGGCATACTTCTCATCTCTACTAGGAATCGTAGGAATGTGGGGTGGCTTCAAATCAGTTGTTCTTAAACCAACAAATAGATAAGGATTTTGAATTTTACATAATTGGTTCTTACTCAAGGAACTCACTTAGAAAGCCACACGAGAGGCAAGATCAAATCTTGAAAAGAGTATCGCTTTCTTATCCATAGGAGTTCCTATAATGATGAGCTTTCCTCAATATTCAAATTTATGTACTTGTTGGGAGAAGCTTGGCATTTATCTCGTTACTATTTTGAGTGGTTCCCTTGGGGTGAGTACTTTTTTCCATCAAGACAATCTCTCTAAGGGTGAAAAATAGCAAAGGAGTGTACATGTAGTTTGACCACCTAATACATTTCGGTGGGAGCACACGCAATACCTTTTCTTCACACTCACAAGGTTTGTTCAATTTTTAGAAAACCCAAACCTAAAATGTGCATGTAATCTTTTAGACAACCTAATGTCACTTGAAAACTATTTTGATTCTCAAGATCGTTGAGAAGTGAAAGAGAAGTACATAGGCATTTGAAAATAACAAGATTTTTTAAAGAAGATTGCAAAACAAAGTAAACACAAGTTCGTTTTAGACCTGAAAAGTAGTAATGCATTCATTTTATAGCACCAAGATGAAGTGTAAAGTTTTCTTGTTCAATTTCAGACCAAATCAAAATATAGTATGTTTCTAAGGTTCAATTTTAACCAATTTTGGAAATTCTTCAATCACTTATTAATTTTAAACCCAAATGGATCTAGTTGGCCTAAAATAGAAAAAAATGCAATAAATGGATGCTTAAAGCTATTACAATAAGCATTTAAAAATTATTTTTCAAGTTCAATGTCCAATGCCTACTTTTTGAACTTAAAACTGTTTCATATTTTCTGGATTTTCTCTGCTTTGCTTCCCCGTTATCCCAATGTGAGAGAGGCTTCCACTGATTTTTTATTTGAATTTTGAAATTTAAGTCATATGTTATCTTGCAATATAAATCAAATTACATTAAAAAATTAAGGAATACGTGGTGTTCTTTCTAAGAAATTGTCCAATCAAAACTAAACATCAGATCTGCTTAGCAAAAGAAAAAGTAACAATATTGAATCCTCGATATGTATGTAATCTATAAAATCCTAAATAATAGTAATTAAATTGTGTATAGATCATGTAAAAGTTTTTTCAGATGTAGATATAATTCAGATTGCATAAAGTAGAAATCATAAAGATTTGGTAGAATATTGAGCTTAAGATTCTCATAAAGTAGAATATCTAGCTAAAAGTTCCAAGAAACTCACTTCTAATAAAATAGATTCTATAAGCATAAAAAGGCTACCAATCTCTTTTCTAGCTAGCTTCATGAATGCATTGACTCTGTAAAGCTACCGAGCTGTGTTCCAATGGAGAAGCCAAAGTGGAATAGTTTTTGAAAAGGAAAAAATAGGTTTTACAGGGACCTGAAACCACAAAGTTAAAACACCAAAAGATAGAGCAAAACAAGTCCAAACAAATAGATAGTTGTCCGAAAAAGGAAATGACAGCAGAAAGAGACAACAGGGTCCAAAAAAAGGACCGCCAAAAAGCTAGAAACAAACACCACTGCACTACTCCAAGGTGTTCATCAACTCCTTGGCCTCCTTTTCAACATCCTTCATATCCTATAACCCCTGCTTGAGGATTTGAACCATATGTGAAGAAATCAGGGTCTTCCTCTTCGTATTAGCCCGGGTGTGAGTCAAAATCCCTTCAACAGCAGATCTACTGCAACCTCTGTCCGCATCCAAATCCACGACCAGCGAGCCCTTTTGATTTTTTTCGAGCTTTTCCACCATAGCATTGATGATAATGGTGCTATGCTTGGCAATTTTGTGATTATTCTCCATAGTGGCCCTAATATTTTGCCCAATCTTGGACAAATTACACTCGAGCCTGGTCAATCTTTCCTCTTGTGAATGCTATCTTTTCCTTGGTAAGGGGGTTTCCTGTCCCTCATTCTCATTACGACTCCGGCTAATCTTCTACTCCAAATCCATGACTCTGTTGCTGAGATCTCTATTACGACATTTCAAATCACAAACTTCCTTCTAGGTCCACTTGAGAACAGTGAAAAGGCCATACATACTTTTTTTTGCCACACTCACAATGTCCTCAGTCTTGAGCTTATTTAGGGCAGAATTAATTTCATCCTGATTAGGGGAATCATTAGGGGTATTCCCAAAACCTCCAGATGCAGGGGCACTAGGGGCCGACTCTTTACTGACCATAGGTTTATCAGAAAGAATTTCCATAGAATTCCCAGAGTACGAGACTAATTTCATAACTGAGGTACCTTTAAAACTAGAGACCAAACCCGGGGTAGGGCAGCCAGGAGACGACTGGGGATTAAGACAAGGCGACGAGACAAAACTCAGGATAGGCCAATCATGCAAAGGCTACAGAATAGGACATGAAGGCCAAGCAGAATCCATAAGGTCATTCCGACAAGATAGGGACTAGGGAGCAATGGTATTAGGACCAATAGGAGCACAAGCAGGCTGGGCCAGGGGGTCATTCTCCCTGCTACTTTCAGTATCCTCATCATCGAATTACCCAATATCAACAATTTTAGGCAAAGAAGGTAAATTTTGACAATGCTCATAGATGAGCCTGACAAGACCACAGTGAATAATAGAAGTCCTCCTAGGGTTTCTTTCAACTTCATCAAGGAAATTCTTCAAAGAAGAGTATAAGTAAAAAGGAAAAGAGATACGAACCTTGTGACATAAATGGTTCAAAATGGCAAAGTGATAACCATATGCCCTGGTGAAGCATCCGTCAACCGTGATATACTCCATTATTACTCTTAAAACTTTCCTCCAGATAGATTTAATGGACTCCACATCAAAGTAGCTATTGGAAACCTTAACCAACTTAACCTTTTCCTTGTCTTTTTTAGAAAATATTATGACCGCTTCATCAGAGAACCAACGGTCATGATAAAATTTCATGCCCTTAGTCGAAAGACCAAAAATGTCACTGATTATTTCCTCATTTAGCTTAACATTCCTACCAAACAACACAATCTCACCATTTTTCCAATTTTTGGAAAAATAGTCTAGCATCCTCTTGTCAGTACCATGGAGGTTTTCCAGAAACAAGACTAAACCTCCCTTTTCAATTCTTTCCTAGGCTTTAGCATTCTTTCTATGCTCTTGAAAGCTGCTCAGCTCCACATGTTTTCTCTTTCCCCCCATCTTCAAAGCTCTGTTATACCACACCCTACAGTTGCTTTGGGTCTCGTTTAAACATATTTTATCAACACCCAGAAAGCATACCGGAGACTCTTCTTGAAAAAGAAAATGATGTCGGTCCCATCAAATCTAATGAAATCAACATACCTAATCTTTATCCTCTTCATCATGACAAAGACAAGCTTCTCTTCCATGCATTGAATCATAATAAATTAGCGCTTTCACCTCAGAATGGAGGTAGTCATTCTTCCTCCACGTGTTTTCCCTGCCCCTCTTAACCCCTTCATTGGTGAAATAATCAGCCACCTTATTGGATTCTCTGTAGGCGTGGGACACTTTCACTTTATCGAATTTACTTAATAAGATTATTGTATCTTCGATCCAATTTTTAATGGTCCACGAGGGAGGGGTAAGCCCAAGAATGCAATTTATAATATTCATTGAATCACCCTCCAACCAAAGACATTTTGTGTTCATCTTGAAAGCTAAGTTAACCGCATGATAAGACCCTACAGCTTCTGCAACATGATTAGTTTGGGTGTCGATGTCCACAGCAAAAGCTGCAATAAAAGCCCCCGAGTTGTCCCTTAAAAGACACCCACCGCTAGCTTTCCCAGGGTTGCCTTTAGCAGCACCATCAAAATTGGCTTTCAACCAACCCAAAGGCGGCAAAGACCAACTAGCATTCTCCCTCCCACAAACATCAGGCATGGGGATATTTAACGTTGCTAATTTAGAATTCCACTTTTCAGCCGTAGCAATATCGAAAGGAGACCAATTAGCTTTATCAACCATTTTTCTTGGGATTAAAGATAAATTTTCCTTTATTTCCCTTACAATTTTTTCATGCAAGTCCCCCTCCGACTTCTCTTTTTCCCTAAACACTCTGTTGTTCCTTTCCTTCCAAATATTCCATGACACAAAAGGTAGAACAAAAGACTAGAGCTTTCACACAAAAGGATTTTTTGAAGGAGCTTTCCATTGCAAGAAAAAGTCTTCAACATAAGCAGGGAAATGCAAACCAAATCAAGAAGCTCAAAAATTTTACCCCAAATGTGTGAAACAAAAGGGCAATGAAGAAAAAGATGATTAACAATCTCAGCATCATTCCTGCAAATGTAGCACCTATTAGGTAATTGAATTCCTCTTTTTCCAGGATTGTCCAAAATGATAATCTTATTCTGTAGCATTATCCAATAGAAAATATTGATTTTAGGAATCAAGTGATTAATCCAAGCCTTAGCCTAGAAGGGCGGAGGCTCCATCGGACTAGCCAGCATAGAAGTAGTAGAAGAAACTAAAAAAATTCCAGACGGATTGTCTAACCAAACAACAAGATCATCCACCTAGTGTTGAGCTAGTCTTAGGGCCCTGAAGGCTAACTCAATCGGGCTAAGATCCTCACTGATGGTCTTCAACTCAATGCAACCCCCATTCCTCCAGAAATCTTTAACCAAGACCCTGAATTCCCTTTTAAAATCATCCATCCATTTACTAAATTTCTCATCTCTGATTAAAGGATCTTTAAAAAGCCATTTGTCTTCCCAAAACCTAACATAATTTCCTTTTCCAACCAGCCAACCAGTTCCCATTTCCAGCAACTTTCTACCTCTGCTCATATCATTCCAACAAACAGACCCATGAGGTAAAAAAGAATTTATAACCTCATTAAGAGACTTACAGTTACTAAAATATTTGGCTTTTAAGGTATCTTGCCATTCCCCTCTCAAAGTAAGAGTTCTCCAAAGCTATTTAGCAAGAAGGGACAAATTCAACACTTTAATTTTTCTTAAACCTAGGCCCCCTCTCGATTTAGGTCTACAAACCAGATCCCATCCAACGAGTGGCATTCTCTTCTTATCCTCCACACAAGACTAGAGAAACCTTTTTTGTATTTTTTCAATGGCCTCAGCATATTTAGCAAGAATTTTAAATAAGCTAAGAGCATACACAGGGAGATTTTGCAAGGACGCCTTTAGAAGCTGGATTTTTCCAGCTTGACTAAGAAGAGCTCCTTTCCACCCTGACAGCTTCTTATTTAATTTTTCAGCCAAAGAGATCCAGAACGATTCCAAGGGTTTAATGCAAAGAGGCAAACCAAGATAGGTTGATGGAAGGGGCTCAATCCGACATCAAAGAATCCAAGCAAGTTTAACTTGTCTATGCTTCGGAGTATTGAGGAAGAAAATTGAACTCTTAGCCCTATTAACAACTTGCCCAGAAGAAAATTCATAAAGATTCATAATTCTTTTGAAAGTCTTAGCTTCAGCCACAGTAGATCTTCCCATGAGAATGGTTTCATCAACAAATTGTTGGTGGGAATAAGTTAGAAGAGAAGAGGAAGGTCTTAAACCAGCAAGGGATCTTTGATCAATAAGCTTTTTAATATTTCTTCCCAAACTCTCAGCCAAAATTGTAAACAGAATAGGAGAGATAGGATCTCCCTGTCTGAGGCCTCTAGAAGTCTAAAAAACCTCAAAGGTGACCCGTTCACAATGACAGAAGAAGTAACTAACAAATCTAGCTGGTTCACCATTTGAATGACTTTGTTATTAAAACCAAACTTGGCCAGGATTTAAAAAAAAAAATTCCACTCAACTCGATCATAGGCCTTGGAAATGTCCAATTTAAGAATGAACCCTTCAGTCTTCGATACCATTAAAGAATGTAAATTCTCATGAACAGTAATAACAGAGTCCAGAATGTACCTACCTGGCACAAAACCATTCTGCTGCGGAGCAATCATTTGAGGAAGCACAGAAAACAATCTTGTAGTTAAGACCTTCGAAATAATTTTATAGATAGAATTGCACAGGCTGATTGGCCGAAAAGCTTGAATCTCCGAAGCCCCAGGTTTTTTTGGAATAAGGACCACAAAAGTAGCATTAAGTTCTTTCAAAAGACATCTTGATCCAAAGAATTCCTTGACAACATCCTCAAAATCCACCTCAACAATTTCCCAGAACATTTGGAAGAAGAATAAGGGAAAACCATCTAGTCCTGGAGCTTTGTTGCCATCAAAAGAGAAAACAACTTTCCTAATTTCAGCCTTGGAAGGAATAGCAGTGATCATAGAATTTTCATTGTGACCAATCACCTGGGGTATAGCCTCAATCGAGGAATCTTGAGCTTCAGGAACAATCTCTCCATTACAAGAAAGAAGGTTGCTGAAAAAAAGGACAACCTGTTTCTTAATATCATCTTCCTCCTCAAACCTCGTCCCATTAACATCAATGTAAGTGATTCTGTTAGTAGCCCTATGTTTTGAAGCAAACAGATGAAAAAATCTGGTGTTCCTATCTCCCTCAGTCAACCAAGACACCCTAGATCTTTGCCGCCAAAAAACTTCCTCTTTAGCAATGATGTCATGCAATTAAATGAGAAGTTCATTTTCCTTTTCTCCGTAATTATCAATGTACCCCCATTTCTGGATTTTAGCCTGGATCTCCTAAATTTTACCCTGAATTTCCATCTTAGTTCCAAAAATATTCCCAAAGGCATCCTTTTTCCATCTCCTCAAATTAAATTTCACTTCCTTTAATTTTTTAGCAATCCTAAACATAGTTGTGCCAGTAATATCAATATTCCACCATCTACTGATTTCCTCAAAGATTCGAGGATGAGATAGCCAAAAAATTTTGAATCTGAAAGGGGAGTTCTTTTTCACCTTAGTAGGATCCACCATTAAACAAATGGGAAAATGATCAGATCCAACCCTTGATAAAGCTCTCAAAGCAGAAAAATAGTCTATAAACCATTGACCAGAAACAAGGGCCCTATTGAGTCTCACTTGGATCAAGTCAGGTCCTAACCTCCTATTAGTCTAGGTATAAGAAGCACCTTGCAGGTCAAGGTCTATCAAGGCATTATTGTTAATGACGTTGGAGAGACCTGAAATACTATCCCAGTTAATTTGAGAACCCCCAAATTTTTCATCATTCAGGAGAGGAGTATTGAAGTCTCCCATGACCACCTAGTGCTCATTAGCAAAACATTTTTGAAAACCAGACAACTCACACCAAAAGGAATTTCTAGCATTCTTACAATTCGGGGCATATATATTGGATTGAATCTAGCAAAAAATGTCTCTTATGTGGGTAAATCTGGTGGCCACTAAATTACCATTCTCCATTAAGGGCTCACCTTTAATAAACAACTTGTTCCAAAAAGTAACAATTCCCCCCGAAGCACCCGTAGAACTATTTCTGTGAGCCCTACAATTTCGAAAATTTTTAAAGCATTCTACTTTATCTTTAGGCATTTTTGTTTCTTGAACAAGAAGAATATCAGGTTTGTGGTCCTTAACAAAATTTTGCAAAACATCCTTTTTATGACGGCTATTCAGCCATCTTATATTCCATGACATGATTTTCATTTCTTACCTAGGGATTGAAGTAACTCTGGGATGGTCATTTTGATCTCATCCGTAATATCCTGAAGGTTGCCTTGTTCCCTTTGCCATTTTTCTGATCTCCTTCACTAGCAAGGCTTAGTATTCCCATAGTTCGCCTTGGCCCTAGTTCTGGTGATCATTCCACTTGAGGTTTCCATCCTCTTTTTTTTTTTTTTCCTTCTTTGACCTTGAATGTGAAATAACCTCCTCCCATTCAGTCTCATCTTGGCTTTCCAGCTCTCTTCCTAATTCTGAATCCTTCTTAGGAAACAACCTCTGATCCCAAGGAAGGGTTTGCATTAAGCCATTCTTGGCTTCTGGAGTATTGACATTAGGTGTTTTCATTTTCATGCTTTGGGTCTCATCAGTTTCCCTCACAACTTCCAACGTGGTGTTCTCCAGTTCTTGTTCCCCTTTTGAGCAAGGGTTATCAACATGAAAGTGAGAAGGGACAGGTATTCCTATCTCTAGGGACAAGCCCTTAATGGGTATTTCCTCTAGACTAGGTACATTCATACTACTAGCCATCACCAAAGGTGAAGGTGAAACAAAACCCGTTTCTTCACCTCTTATTTCAGCCTTCTTCTGAGTATCTCGAGCTCCCTCCACAAAATTAGTTTCTTCCTTTCTATCCACCTGTGGTGAAATCAAGTATTTAGGATCCTTAGGATCTGAAGAGCAAGTGCTATCTAAACCAGGGCAAGCATCCTTTTGCGAACATCTATGGTTCTCCTTCAAATCTTGAGCAGAAGTGTGTCTTTCAAGATTCTCCTTCGCACCTGGGACAGAAATTTGCTTCCCCTCCTCAGATTTTTTTCTCCAAACAGTCTTAGGGTTGGAAACTTTCTCCTTTTCACTTTTATTATTAATTGGGCACTTTTTCACCCAATGCCTAGACTTTCGGCATTTAAGGCAAACAAAGGGTGTGGTCTCGAATTCAATAGCTTGCTTCCAAACCCCTAGCTTGCATTGGATGTCAATCGAAGAATGGAGATCAACATTTTGAGAAACCCCAACATAGATTCTAGCAAAGACCAAACGCTTTCTAGCCGCGATCATTGAGTCAATGGACTAAAGTTCTCCAAAAGAACTAGCAATCCCATTGAAAATATTCGTATTACAATACTCCAAAAGAAGACCAGGAAATCTAGCCCAGACCAACACCATTTCAAAGATGGAGTCAGACAGATCAACCCTAGAAGACCACTTCTTCAAGGCCAAGGAAGAATTTCTGATAACCCAGGGGCCACCGCTCCTTACAACCCTGGAGTCATCTTTGCAAGTGAACTGAAAGGCAAAAAAGAATCTAGGGAGCGCCACCACCAAAACCAAACCACTGGTTTTCCATTTATTCTTAACAAACTCCCTTAAAACTTCAATATTAGGTCTAGGACCCAAAAATTTTCCAACCAAAACATTCTCCATCTTTGCAATATTATGGTCTATGATTTCATCTGGCACAAAAATAGAAAACTTTCCAGACCCCGGGTCAGAAAGAATATGCATAGGGGGAAAAGATGATTTGTCATTTGGCTTAACACCAAACAACGAAGACCACGTTTTACCATTTTCATCCCCTTTTTCCGATATTTCCACGGCAGCCTTGGATTCTGAAATTCCATCCTTTCCACCTGGGTCCACCTGGACTTTTTCGCGGACATCCTTTTCGACAGAGCCTGACTTACCTTTCTCAGAACTCGAAGAAATCTCTGCATTCGCCTGAGATTCCCTCGAACCCCTGCCCACTACACTGATCGAAGATTCAAAGCCAGACTTTTCTCGCTCGCTCGCTCGTGTTCCCGCTCCCATGTTCCTCTGTAGCAGCCAAAGTGGAATAGTTAATATTGACTACGTCATAGAGAATTTACGAGGTCGTATATTTGATGGTTTTAAAATTTAATATTTTTGTGTTGTTGTGTATCTCAAGAATAATTTAATATTGACTTCATAATAGGTAGATAACATAGATAGTAAAACAATATAAATTGCAATCAATGCAAGCTCTGTGGAATGGATCTGCACCCCACACATCTAGAAATTTGTGCCACTCTTAGAGAAATTCACGTACCTTAATTTATTTCAGCTACCAAATGAGATATGATTTTCTTAGGTACTTCTATGGGAACTTTCAATATTGAAATTGTAAGATCAAGATTGATTTCTATTACAAAATCGTTTCTTTTAAGAAAATGCAAAAGCGGATTGAAAAAGCTTAAAATTTTGCATGACATTGGTAGCTTGGACTTGAGTTCCAATAAATTTTCAGCAGTGAATAGTCATCAAATTAAAATAAATATGGATTTTATGTTATTTGGTCTCACACTATGACTAAAGGAAAAGCTCCATGGTAGTGATATAAAGCAACAATTATATTAGGTATATAATGCAGCAATTTAATGCAGCAATTTTCTCAACAATTATATCAGCATTAATTATATCAGCTAAATTCCAAGCAAAGATTGCCCCTTTTCCACAATTTTTAAATAGATCCAGATCGCCTCTATTGCACAATTTAAATTTTTTCTTTTATTTCCTGAAAAAATGTGAATTCTCGATTCCATAATTAAAAAAATATGTGGATTTATTAAACTCGTACCTTTCAAACTCACATCAAGAAGATTATTTATGTTAATGAATTCTGAACGAATGCTATAAGTGACACCTTAAGAAAAGAGATGTCATCTTTGTGTCACATTTAAAATAATACCATGGGCGCCATATCAAATGGGAGTTGGTTTTGATGAAGACCTTCGATGCCAAATCTAGCTATCCAAGGGAAAATTGGTAGGCTTACTTTGGGGCTTGCTAAGTGTATGTTGTTGGTGAATACTAACAAATGAATGAGCATTCCTCAAAGCATGAGGAAACTTGATTGTTTGAAGAGACATGTGTTACACATTGGCACATAAAGCAACTTGATAGTTTGAAGATATATTTTGACCAACATTCCTCAAACCATAAAGAAATGAAATAGATTGAAGAGATATTTTGAATAAAAGAAAATATTTTTCAATGATTTATAGGTCGCACACAATGCAGTGGTTTCTAAAGAATTGATTATTATAAACACATTGAATAAGTCTTTTTCTCAATTAACATGAACTCCTTGTACAACTGTTTGAAAGGTTGGATAATCTTTACGAATGATTAAGGTAAAGGAGACTAATGCCTCAAAAGTTGATGCTATGTTCTATTGTTTGCTACATCGAACAAAATAGAAAATTAATGCTTTACTTCCAAGAAAACTAAAGGTTGTAGACCTTTATGTAGATTTTTTCCTATAACAAAAAAAACAGAGTCACAATGAGACTGAATGAAACCGGTCAATGATCTTAATATCTAATGCCTGCCATATGCTGACTAGAGTAAACTAAATGCCAAGAGTCATGAAGCAGTCCTGAGTCTATTGGTTCAAGGTTCATTTGAACAAGATTTCAAATTTGGGAATTCATAAGAATACCACAAAAGATGAAGAGAATTTTAGTTATGTATGGAAAAAGAAATTCATTAATAGAATGGTAGAATGCAATCATAAAAAAAAAGCACCAAAATTGATTCCATCTATTTATAGCAATAATCAATTGCATTTCTAAAAAAAATTGCAACTCTTGCACATAGAATAAGATAAACTATACCATAGACAAATATCATTAACTTTTAGAAACTTTGTAGTGGAATCATAGATAAAGCCCGTTAGCATTTAGAAATTTTCTAGCAAATGAAATCTAATGCTTAAAATTGTTATATCAGAGAAACTCAATCTAAATCAGAATGCTAAAACTTGAATCTAATGCTTAAATTGTCATGTGTTTGGGCCCTCCTTCTAGCACCAAAATATGAATGGTGTTTCTATACCTGCAAAAACACAAAGAACAAGCACAATATGAGATCTGAATGCAAGATAAAAGAAACATTCCCCATGAAATTAGATTGAAACATCAAAATAGGAAAATAAATGAAGAACAACACACTGAAAGCAACCAAATCCTATTCTAATGAACAAACTATCAACCCCATGGGGGAATTGGTACCATTTATGTGTAGGAAATGGCTATTTCCAAAATCCTTTGTGTGATTTGATGATCTTTGATGGTGATTTCTAATTCCTTGATGCAATTTTCCCAAAATCTTGATAAAACCTTGAAAATATGATGACAATGGATGAAGTTGCAAGTGAAATTGAGTACAGTAAGCTTGCATGGATTGTGTCTCCCTCAAATCAATAGAGAATATTTATATTTAAAGGAGAGAAGGATAGAGGGATGTGAAATAGGATTAATGTGTGATTAAAGATAGACAAATGGAATTGTGCCACCTGTCATGACGTGATTGAAGGAGGAAAGAGCATATTTTGAGGAATGTGCACATAAATTCTATTAGATTTAAATTTTAACTTGATCAAATTACAAGTTGGACGGAGAGAGGAATGCCATAAATTTAACTTGGCTCAAGGAAAAGGACATGTAAGAGGCCTTTAATGCCTTGTTGGATGTACTCATCCCTTTTGGAGGGCTTTTCAAATTTGAGGAATATTTCCTTATTGCTGCCAAGTTGAGGAAAAATAGATGAATTAGTAAATCAATTAAATTGATTTATTGGTGAGAGTTGCAAAATTTAGAGGATTGGAGTGATTAGGATTAAGATTAATCATGATTTGATTAATTTAGATAAAGATTAGATGATTTAACAATTTTGACTTAGATTTTGTGATTTATTTAAATCAAAGTTGAGAGGAATAATGATTTTGGACTTAATTAAACAAAGATTGATTTATTTAATGAAAGAAGGTGATGTTAGATTAAATCAAAATAAATATTTATTTATTCAATTTAAGGATATGACTTTAGAGATTAATTAAATAAATTGAATTATTTAATTAAAAGGGGGACTATAGGATTAATCAAAGAAAATGATTTATTTAATTAACATAAGTGAATGACTTGATTAGATAGATTTGATTTATTTAATTAAGAGAGGGAATATGATGAATTTAATCAAATAAAGACTATTCAATTAAATTGAATAGTAAAGGGGATGATCTAGGAAGAAACGATGTTAGTAAGATCAGGATTAGATGTGCATATATTTTCAGTGTCTATAGTTTTACTAAGGTGTTGTGAAGTGTTGTAACACATTTCCTCACTTTTCTAAGATAATTTCAACATAATTCACCTAAAAAACACCCTTTTAACTATTTCCAAGCCTTGTGCCAAGGTGCTGTAAAGTTTTGTAAGGCATTTTCACATCTTCCTAGGCCTATCATCCACTAATTAAACCTTTTCTTATGCTAATTTGTTTTGTTAATGTAATTTTAGGCCCGATTAAAGTGTGTTTCGAAAGGCAAGGCTAATAAATGTCATTAATCACTATTTTATTCCCAACCACCACTTGGATTTTCCCAAGTGGACTAGGTCGCCAATTTGGGTCACCTAGTGCTTTTAGGAAAAAAATTAAAAATTAAAACAATTTGTTAATGTGAATTTTCCTCCTAAGCCCTAAGGTCAACCTATCATGAATCATTTTTTGAGAAAATTACAGTTTTTCATGTACAAACAAGGGTTTTCATCCTCATTTTTCTCCCTAAAAAGTTTAGTTTTTCACCTTCACTCAACCCACACAAGTACTCTTGCACTCAAAATTCCAAAGCAAGCAATCAATCAAAAGGATTTCACAAGCAATCTCCATTGGAGCTGATCCATGCATGTTGCAAACACTTCAACAAAGGATTTGGTAAGTGTTTTCTTTTTCATTCAATCATCCTTTCATTTCCTTATTTATCATTAAGATTTGATTATCATCAAAGGGGTTTGACTAAGGAAATCCCCTATTCTCAAATGCTAATCTTTGTCTCCTCTTTGCAAGTGTGTTTGTAGGTGTTTTTGTTAGTAGGTTTGTGAAGAAGAAAGGTATTAGAAATGTTTTCTCAACTCATCAAAGTAATTTAAGTAAACAAAGCCCTCGTTGAAGTTTGGTTCTCTTTGAGTATATAGAGCGAAAAGCAATCAAGGGACAAGTCATTGCAGATCAGCTAGCAAAGGCTCTAATATATGAAGACAACCCATTCATATCAGAATTTCCAAATGAGTCCCTTTTCCATGTCGATGTAGTCGACCACTTGAAACTATACTTTGACAGTTCCCACACACAACATGGATCAGGAGCTGGTGTATTATTCATCACCGCACAAGGGGATTGCATACCGAGGTCTTATAAGTTGGCATTCCCCTGTATGAACAACATTGCAGAGTACGAGGCTTTAACCATAGGTCTCAAAATTGCAACGCAGTGGTGAATCATGGCATTAAAGGTTTATCGAGACTCACAACTTATCATCAACCAAGTCAACAGTGAATACGAAACTAAGGATGATAAGCTTACAACATACAAAAAGGTGGTAGAAAGCCTCAAGGAATCATTTATCGACATCACCTTTGAGCAGATATCGAGGGAAAACAATAGAGCGACAAACGCAATGGAAATAATTGAACCCTTGCTAGATATCCCTCACAATGTCTCAAAACATGAATTCCTAGTAGATCAGTTTCTCGTACCCACTTTCAAGGTACCTGAATCAAAATATGCATGTGAATTTGTTGGTCTAGGTGATCTTTGGTACCATGAAATCTACACCTATCTGAGATTAGGAGTCCTCCCAGCTGATATTACCCCAAACCTCAAGCGAACCTTTGTCAAAAGGTCCTTACGATTTGTCATCATAGGAGAAACCCTCTTCCATAGAAGCATCGATGGAACCCTATTACGTTGTTTAAAACCTGAGGAAGCCTTAACTGCTTTAACGAAGGTACACAATGGCACATGCGGTTCCCATTTGAGTGGTATGAGCTTGGCTAAGAAGTTGCTGAGAATCGGCTAATACTGGCCGACAATGGAGAGAGAAGCACATGACTTTGTCAGAAAGTGTCTATAGTGCCAATAGCATGGAGACCTCATTCATGCACCAGCTCAAGAATTACATCCTATAGTTACACCTTGGCCATTTTCCCAATGGGGGCTCAATCTCATAGGTAAAATCTCACCCACCTCATCCAATGGCCATAAGTTCATCATCACCGCCACCGAATCTTTCAGAAAGTGGGTCGAAGCAATTCCTATGACCTACATCATTGGAAAACAGATATCCAAGTTCATCCTGAACTACCTCATTTGCCGATATGGTGTTCCCCAATCCATTATCTCTGATAATGAAACACCTTTCAAGAATTAGGATGTCCGTGACTTGTGTGAACAATTCAAAATCCAACACCGCTTTTCCACTCCATACTATCCACAAGGAAATGGCCAAGCAGAAGCTACCAAAAAAAACCATTCTAAAATCCTCAAGAAAATAGTCAATGACTCTAGTTGTGACTGGCATCTACAGTTAAATCCCCCCTTATTGGCCTACTGCACCAGCATTCGCACAACAACATGCACCACCCCATTCTCCCTGGTCTATGGATCAAAAGCCATCCTCCCTATCGAGATTGAGCTTCCGTCACTAAGGATATCTTTACAAAACCTCATCACAGATGAGGAATATAGGGTTACAAGATTAAATGATTTGGAGTTACTGGATGAACAACACATGGATGCCCTCAATCATCGACAATTCTACCAGAATCGACTCAAATGGAGCTACAACAAGAAGATCAGGCAACACACCTTCCAAGTTAGTGACCTTGTGCTAAAAGAGAACCAAAAGAATGTACCAAACCTGGATAGCAAAGGAAAATTCAAACCCAACTGGTGGGGACCTTTCATCATCACTACAAGTTACATGTCAGGGGCATATCAACTAGCAACACCAGAAGGCGAGCCTCTGCTGGAGCCTCTGAACAACTCTCATCTCAAAACGTTTTATGCCTAAGAACTTGCAAGGTATAGAAACAAAAAATACAAAAACATTTAGAAAAGTACTGAAAAAATGGTTACCTTGATGAAAACCTCGCAAACATGTGTCTTGGCGACAACAAAAAAATAATAAAATGCAAAAAATCCAAAAAAATTACAAAAAGGATTGAAAATAGTAAAGAAAAAATCATCCTCTAGTGAAAACCACTTCGATGGCACTTTGGACAAGTACCTTGGGGAAAACTTGGCAAACAGGCATCAAGTGTAAATAAAGCAATCTCTATCCACCAACATCTAGATGAATCACTCATCCATTCCATGACATTCCATTTATCCTCCATACACCCATTCACTCACATCCATACCATAGCCTGAGCTGGTGTCCATATCATATTCCACCATAGTACTACTTGGCATATTCCTAAGGTCAGTTTGTCTTGCCTTTATCGAAGTAGTCTATTGCTTAAATATTGAGGGCATGTCCTTGAAATTGGCAGTGGATTAGAGTTGTGTATATCTTTTGTGCTCTTCCCAAATTCATCAGAAAAATCCAAAAAACATTCAAAAAAATTCATCAAAACTCCCAGAAAAAAAACATCCAAATCATCCAAAATCCAAAAACATGCCTAAATATCAGAAAATCTTCAAAACAAATTCATCATTGAGTCTTGTCAGTCTTTCACCTTGTCCGAACTATGTCATCTCTGAGCTTGAACGTAGGAAAGGTTGATATTTGATCATCCCCCTAGATAGTTAGGGTTAGTCCTTAGGCATCCATTGCATTGGCAATCCATTCGCCAGTCTATTTTTACATTTAGGTCAGTCCTTAGGTGTCCATCATAATGGCAATCCATTTTCCAATCTATCTTTTCATTAAGTCAAGTTTGTCGTCAGTCGAACTACGTGGTCTCTATGTGTATAACGTAGGCAAGGCTAATCTATGGATCAGCTCCTGAGACCCCTAGGATAGGTCTTTCAGTTAGTATGTTCGTCATAAATCTTAAAAATACCAAAAACATTGAATAATGTGAAAATACCAAAAATAGCCTCAAAACATTTGAAAAAACCAAAATGGTGCATCCATTTCATCTCACTTTCACCTTTGATTTTCATCACTCCTAATAAAACAATCGTCACTTTCACCCTTTGGTGAGTCAGTCAGAAGCAAGTTTAGCAAGTTCAAAAAGTGAACACTCTAATTGTCAGAGTCTTGAAAGTCTAAATCAGTGAGTCAACAAGTTGGTCAACTCGGAATATCAATAACTTATCACCAAAATCAGTCCCATCAAAACCCTGATCACAACATGTCCTAGGATGAATCTTTCCTGTGATGGACATAAGCATCAGGTACCCCACAGTAGTTAGTCTTGGCTAGCAGTATGAAGAACATTATCTTGTTTGTTTTACTTTATTTGGTCTTTTTGACTTATCTTATTTTACACTCATTCCATGGACCTCTCCATGATGCCTAAACAAATCAAGTTTAGAGAGAAAGGAATGGGGCAACAATCATTCTCTTTTTATCTGTTGTGCTTGTTGGATACCCTTGTAAAAAAAATTCGTCATGCATACTTTGTTTTTTTTGTAGGAAGGATGTTTTAGGTATCTTGTTGACCACATAAGAAGGCTTGCCTTCTTATGTTTTGGCCCGAGATGTCTACAATATATGAACTACATTTTGAATAATGTCATGTTTGTCAAATGTGAACAAGATTACTCCTATCTATTTGACAAGTCAAATTCCATCACACTAGGCGCCATACCATCCTGGTTCTTAATACCTTGATGCATCACACCTAAGTGTGTTATCAAACATAAAGAAAGGTATGCTTTTTTCCCATCCTTGGATAAGAAATACATCATCATCATTCGTCATCATATCCAATAAAGTCTTACTGACTAATAGACTTGTTGGACTTCTGCATCTTCTTGGATTCAAGGGTTGATCCCTCTCACTATTCTATCCTATTTCACACTAACAATGCATCCATCCTACATCCACACTCTTATCTTGCATAATCATGCCATAGCCATCTCTTGCATAATCACATCATCTCATTTTCATAATCATTTAAGTTGTTTAGGATAATATAAATTTGTTATTCTAAGCATCTTCCAAACATTTCATTTCCATCATCATTATCATATAGATCATATTGTCTAACCATCCATACATCCATTTTGAACCTCTTTATTGTGAGATCGACCTCAAATCAAATCTTTTCGCTCAATCTTTCGAGGGGGCAATGTACTAACGTATTTCTTTTCACTAGGGCATCCGAAAAATCCGAAATTTTTTAAATTTTGATGTCAGCGGCATCATTCTTTGAACCAATGCAACAAGTACATTGCCTCAAAGAGGGGAAAAATTTAGACATACAAAATTAAGATTATTAATTAAACATCACATTTAATCATTCTCCCTTGTTTAATTAATTAAATCAAATTAATTAATTAATCTCGTATAGTTCCTGATTTAATTAAATCACATATATTAAATCACTCATATTCATTTCTTCTCATTTGATTCAATAAATTAAAATGATTTAAATCAAATGTCACCTCCTAATATCATCCAAGTTAACTAATCTAGATTAATTAACTTCTAATCATAATCAGTCATTCTCTAGCTTTTGACTCAACTAGAGTCAAATGTAAACTCTTAACTAACCCACCCACTTACACAATAAATCACTTAATTTGATTTATTAAAACATCCATTTTCCCTCACAAGGGCATATTCCCAAGGAATATGCCCTCATTAACTCTCATATTTGAATATTTGGACAAAGGCAATTCCCCCCCAAAACCCTCAACCAGATTCATTTATTGCAAAATTCAAATTTGAAATTGGCACATTCGTCACCCTCTCAAATCTTGACAAGTGGCATCTTTTCATTGGCTTATGAATGATCCCACATTCATCGAAATCTCTCACTCTTCCAACCTTGAATCTATAAAATGCAAAGCATTTCTCCAAAACAACTACAACACAATTTGACAACACACTTTATACAAGGTCACTCTCCTCATTTTAGAATCAATCTTGCTCTTCATCATCTATCATCTTGACAATATTTCTTATCATGGATTGGGAAAGGGCTTCTTGCGACACAACTAAGTAGCACCAATCCAATATGGGATAGGTTTATTTCGTGTTTTACATTCTTTGTTCATCTTTTTCATTTATTTGCATCTTGAAACATGATATATTATCTCATATGGATGTTGAATATTTGCTTTGTTTTGAAATACTAATCGTGCTACTAATGGTGTATGTTGATATTTAAGCATTTGTAGATTTTCATGTCCACATATGGAATCTGAACTAGACACTTGCGACCTAGTCCCTCTGGGCCTATTTTATGAGGATTTTCACATTTTTAGTATTCATTTGGTGGAAACCCACTCTGACAGATTTTCCCGACAAGTGGACTAGGTCACCCAACTTGGCATGAGTCTCCTTGTGAATATTTTTGATAGATTCCAGAACATTCTGAGACTCCTCATCTGCAACTTCAAATACCTAGGTACACAAGTCCTAAACTTTCCATTTACTTTTTTTATTACATTCATTTGGGACATATAGGTTAGATAGTTTATATTTAGTTTACATTTCTTTGTTTACATTTCATAAATTAATTTAGCATCATTTCATTTTTATTTGTTAGCCACACAACACGCACTCATCACAAACCCTATCCAATCTCCCCCCTTTGAATGAACCTCACCCAAAATCATATCACCAAAGCGAAAAGAGAGTCATTATCCACCAAGTTCTTCTAGGGTGAAAAACCCAGGGAGCCTAGTAAAGGGAATCCTCTTTCCCTTGTTTTTATATTTGTTTGGAGGTTCAATACTTTATAAAGAAGGTATTTTCCCACCAAATTTTAATTTTAGTATTCAATACAATACAAGCTAGGTGAGCCATAATAATGGTATTTTAAAATACCTAGTTTCAATTTTTCTATGCTTTCCTTCTAAATACTTGTTTGTTTATAGATACAATGATATTTAGCTATTAAATTTTAGCCTTAAGATTTTATTTGTAAAATATTGTAAATTTAAAATAAATTACCATATGTGATTCCAAAAGATCATATATTTTATAAAATTAATCACTATCTATAGTTCAAAACAAGGTATCCCTTTACATTCTCACATATGTGTGGGTCCTCCCTATTAAAATTTGGCTTATTTATGGCTTAATTGGTCCTATTTTGCATCCACAATCCTAGTTAAATGCATTTTTCTAAGGATAATCCTGACATGTAATAAATAGTAAATCAAAATTTAATTTTTTTGACTATATGTTCTTGATTTAAGGATCTGCGACCATACACCCCTCTAGGTGCATGGGTCCTCCCTAGGTCTCAATCCTAGATTTCAAATATCACATTGAACATAACACTTCATGAAGTATGTTTCTTGATTTAAAGCCTCTAGGACTCATATGCCCAGCCAAGTGTATGACTCCCGCTTTAACCTAGGACCTATTTTAATTCAAAATTCTATGTGGGATTTTATTATCGTTAGATTCAATTTCTCAATGTCAGTTGTAGTGTTGTAATTTCATTAAATTAGGCATAAAAAGTAAAAATAAAATGTTATTTCACATAGTTTCATAAAAGAAAAAAACTAGGAATAAATCTAATATCCTTCAAGTATTCATGCAAGAGTTTACAAGAGAATTCAAGAGAAATGAATCAAGGATTTGGAGCTATATTCAAGATTCAAGCATCATGCCAAAGTATTCATACATCATGTGTGCTTGTGAGATGACTTTTTTAATGTAGGTTTTATGATTTACGAAATAATTAAAGAGGAATTTTCAAGCATTTTTTTTCTATCCATTCTTGTGGTGCTGCTTTTTTTCTGCGTGCTCTTGCTTTTTTCCCGATGCTCTTGCTTTTGCTGCATTACTCTTGCTACAAAATATCACTACAAGATTGGTGCAAGAGCACGTGGGAAAAAAAGCAATCAACACCAACCAAAAAAAAAGAAAAAAGATTAGTTCATTTTTCTCTCCGTCTTTGATCTCATTCTAGTAATGAATCTAAAAATAGTGAGATGTGAAAGGGATAGTTTAAATTCATATTGAAATTAAATACCTGGTTGCCTTAGTAGATAGATGTGCAAATTTTTAATACAAAAATATGACACAAAATTGTTTGATCAAATTCCTCTATCGAAAATCTATCGCAGGCTGAAGAATTTTTGTCAGATGTTGTTTTTTTAACTACTTTAATTGATGTATATACAAATATGGAAACACAAATTAGCTTGTGAAATATTCTATTTAGGTTGCAGAGAGTCTTGGAATATAGTTAATTATTTTAAAACTAATTTTATTATTGTCTTTTCATCTTCAAAATCCAATAAAGGGTTGTGGTCATAAAGAAAAAATAAATATTGTAAAATAGGTGTGTAGAGGGAACATGAAGAGTGATAGCTAAAAAGAAAGGCATCAAATAGATTCAAAGGAAAAACTGTGAGAATAGGTGTTTAAAGATGGGGTGAATAGAGAAGGAGCATGTGAATTTTTGAATGTATCCTTTGTTAAGATATGCAAACATCACATGTGAAGAATGAGAGAGGTCATGGGTGGAAGAATATAGGCCCATTGGGAATATGAAAGAGTGAGGAAGGATGTTTGATATTACTTTTATTTGAAGAAATCATGCTTTAAAAACCAAGATAGAAAATTAAAAGAAGTATTGAAGAGGGTAGTTAATTTAGTTGACCAAGTGAATATTAAAAGGAAACATGAAGAAAAATAGAGGGAATGTGAATAGAAATAAGGAAATGCAATAAATGTAAATGAAGAGACACAACCTCTTATAAATTAAAATATAGATAAAATGATAATGAGGGGAAATAGAGGTTAAAGAAAGGGTGTTTGGGGATTATTCCAGGGGGATACAATATAGAGTTTAGTAGCAACATGAGCACAATGTTTAATGCCATGTAGCAAGGGTAATAGAGGGATTGAAAATGTATATACACATAGCCTTAAGGAGGTTGTTAGGGCCAAGAGGGAATGAAACAACTATGAGAGGTAACATAACATAAATTACAGAAGTAAAGGGTGACAGTAGGAACAAAGGATAGAGTATTAGGTTTGAATAAGAATGTATATCAGAATGGCATGAGGACTCATTGAACACAAGAGAGTAATTATATTTTGCAGATGTATTTGAATTAAATAGTTTATTTTAATCATTATTTTAATGAATGTGAATTTGGGCAAAGAATTACCTGCGAATTTGTTTTTTGTTTTGAGTTAGTGTGTTAGAGGGGAGGACCCTCTTGCATCAATTGGTATCAGAGTTGGTTGTCCTTATTTTGGAGAGTATAAACTAGGACCTATGGGTGTGCTATGGATAGATCATTGATGGGGAGGTAGTTCACACTTACAAGAAAGTGTGTGAAGAGGTGGAGAAGAAGCTCAAGAGGGTTTCTCTGAGTAGAGGAGTCTTGAGAAAAAAAGAACTTGAAGCTTTAGAGGAATTTTTTTTTAGAATGATGAAAAATTGAGAGTGATTGTAGTAGATAGGTGAACAAAAAAATTTAGGGGAAAGGAAATTCTCTTACACTTCTAGGGTTTTCACCTAAAATGAGAGAGACCATTCTACTCTAAAACTTGGAGCTCATTTAAAATAATTGCTAAATGTGATTAAATTGTATCTAAAAAGAATGATACAAATGAAATAAGATGAAAATGTAGATGAAATATTGATGGAAAACTAATGAAATATAAATTGTTTGAAAAAACCTAATGATTTACAAAAGGATGGATTAAATACAATACAAGAAAAGATAGAAGGATAGATAAGAAGAGTGCACCTAGAAATGAACAAGGGTTGAAATGGAGATTGTAGAAGCCTCTGATATTATAGATAAATTACTTTATAGGACAACTGGGACACTTATGCCAAGCTCGGCGAGTTAGTCTCAGTTTTGGGAAACTGCTTTGGGGTATGTTTTAGTCAACTAGGTTTTTGAATCTTCAAAAATTCTTGAAAAATCATGTAGTGGGACTAAGTATCCATTGTTTCTGACTTAGTCCACTCCAAATTTTCTAATAATTCGAAGGTGGAAATTGAAGACTATAGTCTATAATCCATTGTTCAATGGAGATCTAGGTCTGAATTTGTAAAATCAACTATAAAACAAAATATAGTTTGGTTTCTAATGTGGGGTTTACCTTGGTCAAACCTCTAGTTTGTATTTAAACTTTGAAAGAGATAAGAAATCTGTATAAAAATCTTTCCCTAAGTGTGTCTAAGATTAGGAAATCTGAAATGTGATGCAACCCTATTCTAGCTTGTGAGAATACAATGCATAAATGAAACTAGAACAATGCAAGACTCATTCCAAGAGACCCTAAATGACATTAGAAATGAATTTTAATGACATGTAAACCTTCCTTAGGCTGAAGATAGAGATAAAATTAAAGATGGAACCACTTTAAAAACAATTCTTTAAGTTGATTTGATGGCTAGTTGCACCTCCTCAACCTAAAAAGGGATAGAGTCACTACCTTGGGTGACTTAGTCCCAATAGGGGTCTTTGAGGTGGGATTTGTGAAATTCGAGTGATTTAAATTAATTGTTTGTCAGGACTTGTATGATTTCTTAGGTGAAATAAGCCTCAAAGTCAAAGATAACGAGTCTCAGGGGCCGTTAAATTTTGTTTTAGGGGGTGATCGATGCAAGAGTGTCTAAATTAGGGCCAAATTAGGCACAAATTTCTTCAAAGGCATATAATTTTTGGTGACACAATAAGATGGGTTAGGTTCGCTACAAGTTGATGGAAACCAAGAGAGTAGTGCATCTAATCAGCTCCACCATTGTGAGCCCACACTCATAATATTTCTACCTTATGTGTTTGGTGCAATATCACACAAGAAGACAAGAAATCAACACTAGCCAATAAAAAAGAAATATTTCACTTTTCTCTCCATTTTTGACCTCATTCTAGTGATGAATCTAGTGATAGTGAGAGGTGGAAGGGACAGTTTAAATGCAAATTGAAATTAATTTCTTGACTACCTTAGTAGACACCTGCCAAAAGATTCAATTAATAAATATAGCATAGAACTATTTGATCAAATGACTCTATCAAACATCTATCACAGTCTGAAGGAATTTTGTCAAATGTTGTTGTTCTATCTACTCTATTTGATATATATGAAAATATGAAAACATAGATTAGCATGTGGACTATTAAATTTAGGTTGAGAAGAGTCTTGAACTATAGTTATTAATTTTAAAACTCATTTTATTGGTGCGTTTTCATCTTCAAAATCCAATAAAGGATTGTGGTCATAAAGAAATTAACAAACATTGAGAAAAAATGGGTGTGGGTGGGAGCATAAAGAGTATCAGTTAAACAAGCACACATCAAATAGATTTGAAGGAAGAACCATGAGAAGAGGTGTGTAAAGAGGGGGTGCATAGACAAGGACCCCACAAATTTGTGAATGGATCCTTTGTTAAGATTTCTAGACATCCTATGTGAGGAATGAGAGGGGCTCTTAGGTGGAAGAAGAGAGGCCTGCTAGGAATATGAAAAATAAAGGAAAGACCTTTGATTTTATTTTTATTTGAAGAAATGTTGATTTAAAAACCAGAATCAAAATCAAAACAAGTATTGAAAAGGGCAGTGACTTTGGTCGACCAAGTAAATATTAAAAGACAACATGAAGAATAAAGAGAATGTGAATAATCAGAATACACCACAACAAATGTAAATGAAGAGACACACCCTCTTAGAAATTAAAATGTAGATAAAATGTTAAGGAGGAGTGACGGAGGTGAAAAAAGGGTGTGTGAAGATTATTCCAAGGGGCTATGATATAGAGCTTAGTAGGAAAATGTGCACAATGTTGAATTCACATGTAGAAAGGGTAATAGAGGCATCAAACTTGGAGATGCGCACAACCTAAATGAGGATGATAGGTTCAGGAGGGAATGAAGGAACTATGAGAGATAACATAGCATACATTTCAGACGTAAAGGGAAATAGTAGGATCAAAGCATAGAGTAGTAGGTTTGAATAAGAATGTATATCTAAATGGCATGAGGAGCCATTAGACACAAGAGAGTAATTTTATTTTTTAGATGTATTTAAATTAAATTCATAAAGTATGAGTTTTCTTTAATTTTTATTTTAATGAATATGAATTTGGGTAGATAATCTCCTATAAATTTCTATTCTATGTTGAGTTAGTTTGAAGAGGATAGGACCTTCTTTCATCAAGGCTATAGAAATATAAGTCAAACCCTAGAAACAAGACTCATATGCCCAACTTAGCATATGACTCCTAGTATGCCCCCTTTTCAATATTTTTGTCGATCTTGATCAGTCATTAGAAGATTCCATATTTTTCCAAGAAACCCTATAGCACGAATCATACGCCCAACCTAGTACATTAATCCTAGTGTACTTCAAAAATAAGATATTCACAGTTGTAAGCCTTGTTTTGGCTCTATCATTATACTAGGTTCATTTCTATTTGATCTCAGTTCATCAATCTTGTTTCATGCTTTCAAATTTCTAGTTCATATAGTGAATTTTGATACTACATTGAATTTCCTCCTTCAAAGAATCGCTTAATGGTGAACCCCCAACCAATTAACCAAGGAATCCACTAGATTCCTGAATTGAGTCACTTGGTTGAGGGATCTAGTTTCCTAATGAAATTTGATGAAATATAGAGGGTTAGTATCCCTTCATTATGGATCATCCAATCTATTTTATTCCAAAAGATCATATCTTTTATAACATTCATCATTATTAATATAGATAAATTCTATAATAATTTAATTACAATCTATTTTAATAAATTTTAATGTTTTTTTGAATACTTACTTTATGAAACAAGTATTTTTTTACCAAATTTCAATTTTAATATTGAATATAAGACAAGATAGGTGAGATATAAACATGATATTCTAAAATACCATCATTATCTAAAGGATGGTTAAAAAATTCAAGAATTATTATATATCTAACCTTGAATTAATAGAGAAAATTCAAACCATTCATAATCTTATTGAAAAGTATTATAGGCTTCCAAAATAGGAATATTGAATAATATTATCGTTTCGAGATAAAATTATAATAATGTGATTCATTATTCCCCAAATAAGCTTTTGGTTTTAGTATAAGGTGTTGTTGACTTTATTTGTAGAGGTTTTTTCTATCATGTAAAAAACCAAGAGTATAATTAAATCATTACAAAATTAACTTAACATTTTGTCGAGCAAATTATGAAATTTACTACTTGTAAAGATATCAGGATTTAAAGAAATAGAGAAAAAAAATTTAGGTATCAAAGATAATGAATTTTATAGTTAGGTCAAATTAAATAATATCAATTTTATGATAAATATTTCAATATATTTTTAGGTATAAGATTCATATGACATGAATAAAAAATTAGAACTTAACCTTATGTTAGGAGAATTTTCTAAGTAATTTAAAAGATAAGTTAGTAAAAATATTCAAATAGTTTTACTCTCACATGATTTTATATCAAGAAAATATTTTAGATTTAGATGTTTTCAATATTAAGCAAGATGATCAATATAATATTTTTCATTTAAAATGTTATGTAGATTGTGACCAAAAAAGATATTTTAGAAATAAAATAAAAATATTATAAGCAAGATCATAACAACCATTCATTAGTAACTTGAAAATTCATAGTTAAAATAAACAAATAATAAAAAAATTTACAATGCCTTGTTTATAAAAAATGAGCCTACTTTTAAACCTAACAAAGTATAAAATCGAGAAAAAACAAGTAAAACAAGATGTTTACAAAAAATATCACATAAATAAAGATAAAAATATAACTGGTACATTATAAGAATAGCTTTAGAAAGAATTAGTTTCATAAGTGATTGGGAGAAAACATGTGTAATCATGATGTTTCAAAATACATGATGTGCTTACATGGAGAAAAACGTATTAGATCTATCAAGTCCTTGCTGATAGAAAAGTCAATGAACTTCTTCGTTATTTATAGCATGAAGACTTATCATTTATAAGAAAATTTTATAAATGGGTGTGTCACCAAAAAGTTAGGACTTTGAAACTTTTTGCTCATTTGGACTTGTGCCTATGGATTTTGGACCATTTTCAGTCTATTTTTACACCTTTCCAAGCATTGTGACGAAGTGTTGTAAAGAATTTTCACAATCTCTTAGGCTTGTCATCATTTAATTAACCCTTTATTTTGCTATAATGACCCCTTAATCCTCGTACAAGACTTATATTAGTGTGTTTTATGAAGATAATCCCAAAAAACACAAATAATATTATTTTAATATCTGGAAAACACTTAAAAATGCCCAGGTGGACTATTTCACCACCTTGGGCGACCTAGTCCCATGTGCCTTAAAATAACATTTTAAGTTAATTTTTTTCAAGATTTAGGTCTCTCAAACCCTAAGGTCGGCTAGTATGAAGTTATTTTGGTCAAGTTAGGGCACAAATCATATAAATAAGCCTGAAAACCCAAATTTATCATTATGCATCATCCATTTTTCTTCTCCACCTCTCTCTCTCATCACTTCTCCTTAAGCAAGCTAGGGTTTGATCCTTCAAAGTCAACAAGACATCATTTCTAAAGCACACAAGGGTTGATTGTTGCAACAACACAAGATCTCTCATCATGGCAAGGTAACTTATTCCATTAACCCACTATTTCATATTCATGCTTTACATTTCTATTTCATTTTGGTTTGGTTACCTAGAAGGGGTTTGACAAAGGCAAACCCCTAATCCATAAAATTTAATATTTTCCTCCTTTTCTACTTTCGTGTTTGCAGGTTTAGGTTAATTGAAGGCATTGAAGAATTTTTGAAGACCAACCCTCGTATGCAAGGTCAAATAATCCACCAAAAGTCACTCCCAGGCTTGGATATCAAAGTTTCAAAAGTGAGAAAATATGAAGAATGAGGGTCCAAACCTAGGGCTTTTGTTTCCTCTTCGGAAAATCTAAAAATCCTGAAGAGGACTAAGTCACTAAGAATGGCGAACTATTCCCTCTAGATAGGCCATTTTGTGGTTTTGATAGTTTTGGACACCCATTTAGTAGAAAAAGGCTTCAGACTAGTTTTCGAGAATCTGGGACTAGGTTGCCCAGATTGGCATTAGTGTCCCTCTCGGCTTCTGGAACATTTTCAGCAGCATTCCAGACCTCCAATTGATCCTTCTTCCGATCCCAAGTACACACATGATAACTCCTTAGTTTTTGTATAGTTTTAGTGTATATTGTTAGTTCATCTTGTATATGTTTGCATACATTACTATGTTTTCCAACACTTATATTTCTAGTTCATTTCATTTAGATAGATACATTTCACAAACCCCCAATCTCAAACACCCTTCCTTTGAATGAACACTCCAAAACACCAAAACCACTAGGTGAAAGAGTGTCATTCATCCAAACGTTAGCTTCTAGGGTGAAAAACCCTACAAGCTCATTGGGGAATCCTCTTTCCCTCCTTATGTCCATGTTATTCGCAATTAATTCTTGGTAACCTAGCCTTCTTACACCTTATTTTATGATCTGAAATTATTTCCCCTCCTAGGATTAGCTTGTATTTCATATTGCATTAGTGAAAGTGCATCCTAGGGTTTCAAACATTGCATTAGTGAAAAGTGCAGTCAGGTTGCATATTTGCATCTTAGAACACTAAATCTCTTTGCATTTCTACATTTTCATTTTAGGTCTGCATTCCTCTATAAATAAACCACCTCTACCAGCCTAGAACTCCTAGAAATTTAAATAAAAAATCACCAGGAGGACTAGGTCGCCATTCTAGATGACTTAGTCTCTTTAGGATTTTGAAACTACCCTTTACAGAGCTGGAAACTCAATTTTTGAGCTTCTGTTTGGTGCCATTACATACTTGTACCAATAGTTTGTGTTTCTTTTACATGCATTTTATTAAAATTAGCATAAATTAGCTCATTTCATGCATTGTAAATTTTCAATTTGGCATTTACATAGTTTCATTTCTAAATCTTTGATAGTGTAATCAACGAATTGCCTTCTTTTACAATCTGAAAATGGAATTTCCTTTATCCTGCATTGTAAATTGTTTAAACATATTAATATATTCCTTTTTTCTTTAGATTGTTTATAAATTATTTAAACATGTTAAAGATTATTTTAATACATTACCTAGTTATGAGAGTCTAGTGAATAAAATTGTTTATAATTTTCCTAAACATAAACAACTTACTATTTCTCCTCTTTGTGAGGATGATGTGTTAGAAGTAAATAAAAAACTTAGATATTCATTCAATCAGAATAATTGTTCCCCTCTTGATACCTCTCCTTCCAGTGATGAAGGTATTTTATTAAAGGAAGGGACAATCATAGAGCATCATGACAATTTTTCTTGTTCTTATCCGCATCCCCTTTGGGAAAATAGTTTAACACAATAAAATGAAATTATACACATTTCAAAAGATTACCTTACCTAGTCTCCTAAACTATAATGATCAACCTTTCCCCTCTTCTAATATCTCTCCTCGATGCAAAGAAGATAGTTTTGTCTTAGAATATACCTTGCCCAAGGCTCATGAGACTATTGACACCTCCTTCCCTCATGCTCCTTCCCTTTGGGGTAATCTAGTTGAAAAAAATAGTGGATATTATCTTGATGTCTCACTCCCTCATGATGAAGCATATGATGAACCTCTTCCATGCTCTCCTACTAAGGTAGATGGTATGGAACAAGAGAATAAGACCTTTGACAATCAAATAGACTCCACTCTTACCCATCCCTCTCCTCACCATCCCATCATTGATCATTCCCCTATTAGTGATGAATTCATTTTAGAGAAACCAAGCCTTGAATGTGACACACATGAAGCTTGTTGTTCTTCTAAACTCTCTCCTCCTAGGGTGAATATCATGATGCAAACCAAGGATAACATTCAACCTCAACTTTTCGTCTACCCAGCTTCTAAACATGAATTCACTCTCTCCCCACTGAAAGCTAATGTGTCAAAGAAATTGAGTCTTAATACCATAACTCATACACATTACACTCAAAACAACCAGTGTTCCCAACCATCAACCTCAACATATTTACCTTCTTCTCCTCCTATTCTTCTAGTTTCCCCTCATCTCAATTCCTTCCTTAGGGAGTATGACCTTGTGGGCCAATTAAGGAATACTCAAACAAAATATCTTAATGGGACCTTATCCAAACCTCCCCTCACTATCACCAATTGATTCCAGATGTATTGAAAACAATTCTTCTCCCTTCTAATGTGAAAACCAATGACATTGCAGATATAATTCAAGGATTGAATAATGACATTGTTTTCCACCAAAGTGAGCTCACTCCTTTGGATATAAAAAGTAAATTTGAATCCTTCATGATCATATATCAATACAAAATCATTGGGATCAAGCGAACCCTTGTTGATAATGGCTTTGTTGTCAATCTCTTCGGTAGGATCCATATAGATAAATCAACCATCGAACCTTCCTCCTTGTCTATCTATGGATTTAATACTGTAGGACAAAAGTCACTTAGTGTGAACACTTTTCCTCTTATAGTTGGAGTGGCCACATTAGACACATCGATCCATGTCATGCCAAATGATGTTTCATCTAACCTCATTTTGGGCAAGCCATGGATTCATGCAATGAATGGTGTGAATTCCACACATAATCAAAAGATGAAGTACATCTATAACAACAAAGTGTACACACTTGAAACTGATCCTCAACCATACAATGTCCTCCACCTTGAAAAAAATAAATCCAAACCTTTCATGACTTCTACACCCACCAAACTAGTGGAACCTATACAACCTAGGTCTTTAGATTATGTTTTGGGTTTCTTAGACTTCACCCCTCCCCTAATGGGAGAAACCAATACCACAACCAATGAATCTCCAAAGGGAAATTATGTCTTATTAACACAAGACTCGATCAATCCTTTGATAGAATCCACCTCAACTCCTCTAGCCACTAATGCAAACAATGAACCATCACCTGATTCAAAGAAGCTAAAAAATATCTATTGACAAGGTTATGAGATCATGACGCAACTTAGCTATAGTGGAAAAGGTTGTGTTGCTAACAAAAAAGGTATCTGCAATCCGATAGAACCTAAAATAAAATAAACACATCATGGTCTTGTATTTTATCCTTTCATTAAAATCATCAAAACTTCCTTCACAACCACCACTCTTCTTCATCACCCTTCTCACCCCCCCTTTCAAAGTGATCCTTTGAAAAAAATAAAGGACTCTTTGCTTAATGCCAATGTCATCTCGCATCGTCCTCTTGATTCAAATGTTACACACTCCTCTAAGAGAGTGTATAATATCTCACAATCCATCAAGCCTTGTGTAGGTATCCCACCTTACACTAGGCAAGATCCTCCCTTGTTGCCCACCAAATGACCACCCTCTCCCCTCGATCAAGATGGTATCTTGTTGAGACTCCTCCAAGATCACTCGATCTCCCTCCCTCCTTGCACTCGAAATAAATGTTTCAACAAACATTCCTTTTGTGCCTTCTACCGAGTTCATGGTCATCGCACCAATTAGTGTAAGGCCTTGAGCAACACAATCTGACATATTAAGGGTTGTGGTGTTCTCCCTTATGTGGGGGCACCTCAATCCTCTTATTGATACAAAATTACCCTCCCTTTTTGGCTTGCTCTTGTCCCGCACTAAGTGGGGGCAAGAGGTTAGTTAGACTTTCTCCCCTCGTATGTCACTTGTCGTTGTCTCTTTCGACTAGTCATTAAATTTTCAAGAACACTTAAGAGCAAGCTTGGGAAGTGGACGAAATGTCTTAAGATTGACTCGCATGTGACATATAACCCTCTTCTTCATGACGCACCTTATCAGAACCATATGACTCAGCATAGGGCTTTTCGAACAAGCTCGCATGTCCTCTCCCTTTCTGCTTCTACTTTAAATAAAATTTTCACAACATGCAATGATTAAAAAATCCTTTAAAGTGGGGGCATACATCACCAAACATATTTCATTGTGCGATCTTCTTTTTCTTGTGATTCCTTCTCTTGAAAACATTAAACACAATGTTGTTCATAATTGAGACATATGATTTTTTCCTCTTTTGCATACAAGATGAGCCCTTCCCTCTCTTGGATACAAGATGAGTACACTCGCACTTTGCCTCTCTTGATGACATTACGTATAATGTTTCCTAAGTTGATACTTTGCATGAACAAAGAAAAATCCCTTTGAAAAACCATAATTTTAAAACATCACTCTCTTTTTTGGCACCTTATCAAATTTATCACAAGGTATAACTTTGGTATGGTTAAGCAGGAAACCCAACAAGTGGCGTGACTTTCTCCATGGCCACCTTTGTGAATACATACCAACCATGTTTATGTTTCTCACCTCTTAGGACTTCTCACACCATGAGTGCCTGATGTTCTATGGCCCAAGAGTGAGTACATCTATTTCACCCTTTCCATTCTCTTTACTGTAAATCTTGTCATTGCATGATCATGCATCTCATCCTACTATAATGCATTCACCCTTGAATATTTTTCGCATTGATATCAAGTTGACTTATAATATTGAGCACCTCCTTCATCTTTCTCGTTATTCTTCTTTTTCATTCTTAACCATCTACATTGGGCTACTTTAGTGTGACTTTGAAGAAAGTTCATACTCTCACTAAAGTGGGGGCTAAACGTGTCACCAAAAACTGAGGACTTTGACACTTTTTGCTCTTTTGGACCTATTCCTGTGGATTTTAGACCATTTTTAGTCTATTTTTACACTTTTGCAAACCTTGTGAGGAAGTGTTGTAGGGTGTTGTAAGAATTTTTCACACTCTCTTAGTCTTGTTGTCATTTAATTAACCCTTTATTATGCTATAGTGACCCCTTAATCCTCATACAAGACTTATCTTAGTGTGTTTTACGAAGACAATCCCAAAAAACATAAATAATAATATTTTAATCTCTGAAAAACACTTAAAAATGCCCATATGGATGAGGTCACCACCTTGGGTGGCCTAGTCCCATGTGGCTTAAAATAATATTTTAAGTTAATTTTTGTCAGGATTTAGGTCTCTAAAACCCTAAGCTCAGTTAATATGAAGTTATTTTGGGCAAGTTAGGGGACAACTCATATAAATAGGTGTAAAAAACCTAATTTATCATTATGCATCATCAATTTTTCTTCTCCAACTCTCTCTCTCTCATCACTTCTTCTCCTCAATCAAGCTAGGGTTTGATCCTTCTAAGTCAACAAGACATCATTTTTTATGCACTCAAGGATTGATTATTGCAACAACAAAAGATATTTCTTCATGGAATGGTAAATTATTCCATTAATCCTTTGTTTCATATTCATTCTTTACATTTCTATTTCATTTTGGTTTGGTTACCTATAAGAGGTTTTCCTGATGCAAACCCCTAATCCCTAACATTCAATATTTGTCTCCTTCTCTCCTTGTGTGTTTGCAGCTTTAGATACTTTGAAGGCATTGAGGACATGTTGAATACCAATGCTTCTATGCAAGGTCAAATCATCCACCAAAATTCACTCTCAGGCCCATATATCAAAGTTTCAGAAATGAGAAACTGTGAAGAGCCAAGGTACAAACCTAGGGCTTTCGTTTCTTCTTCAAAAATTCTAAAAATCCTAAAGAGGACTAAGTCGTCAAGAACGGCGACCTAGTCCCTCTTGATAGGCAATTTCTTGATTTTGACATTTCTAGACACCCATTTAGTAGAAACGGGCTCTAGATCAATTTTCAGGAATCTGGGACTAGGTCAGTGAGATTGGCGCAAGTGTTCCTCTTGGATTTTGCATCATTTTCAGCAGAATTCCTGACCTCAAACATATCCTTCTTCCAATCCCAGGTACACACATTCTAACTCCATTTTTGTATAGTTTTAGTTTTTATTATTAGTTCATCCTTTATATGTTTGCATACATTAATGTGTTTTCCAGCAATTAGATTTTAATAATTAGTTTATATTTCCAGTTCATTTCATTTAGATAGATACATTTCATAAACCCCCAATCTCAAACCCCCTTCATTTGAATGAACACCCAAAAACACCAAAACCATTAGGTGAAAGAGAGTCATTCATCCAAACGTTAGCTTCTTGGGTGAAAAACCGTAGAAGCTCAATGGGGAATCCTCTTTCCCTTATTGTGTCCATGTTTTTGGTGGTTCAATGGGTAAAAGCACAAAATTATTTCATATTTCCAACCAACATATCAACACAACTTAATTTAAGTATTTGTAACCAAAAATCAATTTCAATCAAATATATGATCTAGTAAGATTCATTATAGCTAAGTAAAATACTTCCACAACTTTCTCAACTAAAATTGGCTAAAAATATATGATCACCACTTTAAGTCCAGTTTACCAAAAAAAAAATATTATTTGGAAAACTTGAAGTTTCAATAACTCCTAATAATTATTTACAAATTCTCTTTTAAGAATCGAACTTAAACTCTTGATAAATGAAAGCTTACTAGTTTAAGTAATTAAACTCAATCCTTCAATAGTAAATATACCTCTAAGCAAAGCCTTTAATTATAAAAGTGACCGAATATAAATTCGACATATTTAACTTTAAAATTATAAAGATGACATATGAAGGATCAATTAAATAAATTTGAATTTAAAATTTTAATTATTAGAAAATTCCGTTTTGAAAATTTAAAGTTTAATTATTTATAAATTCCTTTTTTAAATTCAAATACTTTATACACTAAAATCAACCCTTCAAAGAATAAATACACCTCTGAACAAAGTCTTCAATTATAATCAAGATTCATACAAGCAATACTCCCATAAATTTCAAAGCATAAATGAAACGTCTCTAGTATGGGTCGTTCTGCATTTCTACAGCTGTTAACAAATGAAACCTAGAATTGTTTTCATCGTTAGCGAGCTAAATTGTTTCTTAAGTACCAGCTGTCAGTAGATATTATCACATTCAAAACTCCACATCTGTTAACAAACCAAAAGTAAAGAATTTCATTTCACCTCTTCTTTACAAACTGTTCAGAGTAAAACTAGATGTATCAAGAGATATTATTATGGAGGTTTTTATTGCAGTAAGAAATAATGATTAAAATAGATATCTCGAGAAGGTAATTATTCATATTATATATATATTAATATTTAATATATGTATTCTAGTAGAGTCACTACACAATATTATAAAATTAATATTATAAAATATCAATTTTAATTTAATTGAATTATAGTTATAGTTAGAATTTAATTGGAATCCTAATCATAATTTAATGCTAACATTAATCCTAATTAAACCTTAATCATTTAAGTGAACCCTTATCTAATCATAATGTTAATTTAACTAATGAATTAGTCACATAAAAATGAAATAGACACTTCCAACAAATATCTCTTGGTGTATTTTTTATATATTATTAAAATAATATATATAAGCTAGTAGCATTCGCAGTGGGACATGGGTTACAATTAAGGTTATGATTAAAAAGAGAATTAGGGTTAGGGTTAGGCTATGTTTGGGTTAAAATTGGTTTTGAATCCTAAACCTAATGCTAACCCTAATCGTAACCATAATTGATCCCTAACACTAATCCTAACCCAACATAAACTCTTATCCTAGTTGAATAATAACCCTAATTAAACCCTAACCAAAACACTTAGTATTAGGGTTAGGATTAGAGCTGAGTTTACTATAATGTTTAGCGTCAAAGTTACGATTATAATTAGGGATGAGCATTAGAAATTTGGATTGGGGTTATCATCACAATTACGATTATTATTAGGATGAAGGCTAGGGTTAGCATTAGTATTGGGAAATTTATTATAGTTAGGTTTAGGGATATAGATGAGGGGTAGGGTTAGGCGTGGGGTTAGCATATATGAAAAGGGCAAGGTTTAGCTTTACATTTGGTGTTAGGGTTAGTGCTAGAGATAAAATTATTTTTAGTTTAAGGGTTAGAGATAGAGTTTAAGTTAGAGTTAAGGTTAGGGTTAATATTAGATTTAGGGTTAGGGTTAGAGATATAATTAGGGTTATGGTTAATGTTAAAAATAGAATAAGGGTTAGGGTTAGGTCTATGTTTGGGGTATAATTATTATTAAATCCTAAACCTAATGCTAAACCTAATCATAACCTTAATTGATCCCTAACCCTAATCCTAACCCCAACATAAAACTCTTATCCTAGTTGAATAATAACCCTAATCAAACCATAACTAAAACTATTATTTAACCCTAAACCTAACTAAATTGTAGCCCTATTTAAACGTTAATCTAAAAGAACCCTAACCCTAACCCTAATTGAACCACAAATCTAACTCTAATTAAAACCTAATTATAAGCTTAACCAGAATAAGCCTAATTGAATCCTAACTGTAACTTGAACTTGACCGTAATCATAAAAATAACTATAAACCTAATTGAACACTAGCTCCAACCATAAGCCTAATTGAATGCTAACCCTTACTCTAATTGAACCTTAATGTTACGGTTAAATTAGGGTTTAATTAAAATTCTAGTTCAACCCCAATTATAAGCTTAACCAAAATAAGCCTAATTGAACCCTAACTCTAACGTCAACTTGACCCTAATTTTTTTATTAGATTGCATGAATCGAGTAGCACGACCCCCTATAAATTATAGTGCGCCTCGTAAAAATTTTAATATGTGACCGGCGGCATTGGCGCAACACACCCTCCGGTACCACGGGAGTGGGGGAGACTAGACCTCGTGACCAACATCCCACAACAGGAAAGATTTAGCCAACCGAACTAGGGCCCCAACCCCAATTAGAGTTCTATTGTAAATATTGGAGTTAGGGTTATTTATTTCTTGATATTAGTTTATGAATTTGAGATTAATGATAAATATATCAAACAAAGAAAATTTAGTATATATTTTTGTTGGTATGTGAAATTAAGTACTATTAGGGTTAACATTATTAATGTCTTAATATTACTTTATTTATTTGTTATTAATGAAAAATATTAAAAACAAAAATATGTATTTTAACCTAGAATTCTATTTGTATGTGAAATGAAGTATTATTAGGATTAAATTATTAATAATAAAAAAAATGAATCAAATCACCACAATATTTGTAAAGCTTAGAACTAATTATAAAATTAAACTAAACTTTAATTTCTAAAATTTATAGAGTATTTATTATCTAGTTTTGAAAATAATCATTTAAATTATTGTAATTATCTAATACAAATAAATTAAATTAAATTAAATTCTAATTTTTTAGAAAAAATCATCAACTATTAATTATAATTTTAGAATAAATTAAGAAAAATATATATGCATGCATATATATATATATGAGACTAAATTTTCTATTATTTTTTCTTGCCATCCAATTTTTTTCATTTTCTAAAATTAAATTGAATTCTAGCTTCGAAAAAATCATAAAATATTTTTTTAATTTTTTTGTTGAATTAGATATAAATATTTAAATTTAGAATTGTATTTCTATGTGAGATGAAGTATTATTAGGGTAAGAATTATTAATCATATTAAAAAATTAAATTAACAAAATATTTTTAAATCTTAGAATTAATTTAAAGAATAAACTAAATTTTAATTTATAAATTTATAAAATATTTATTATCTATTTTTAAAAATAAAGAGTTAAGTTATATTAATTATTTAATACAAATAAATTAAATAAAACTAAATATTATTTTCATAATAATTCAACAACTATTAACTATAATTTGAGAATAAATTAAGAACAACATATATATATATAAAGGCAATTTTTTTATTTCTTTGCACATAAATCATTTCTTTTTCTAAAATCACACTAAATTCTAACTTCCAAAATTCATAAAATATTTTACATGTCTATTTTTTATATTTTTGAGTTGAATTAAATTGTTCTTTAAATTTGAATATCCAATCATAAATAAAATAAATAATCAAATCTACACAATATTTGTAAAACTTAAATTTTATTTTAAAATAAAAATAAACTTTAGTTTTAAAATTTATAAAATATTCATTATTTAATTGTTCAATTCATAATTAATTAAATTATAATGATTATGTAATATAAATTAATTAAATATTAAACAAAATTACATGTTCCTTTCAAAATAATTGAATAACGAAAAACAAAAATTTAAATTTAAAAGTATTCTTTATATTGTCTTTTTTTTTAATTTTTATATGCAAACTTTTTTATATTGTAAAATTAAACTAAATTCTAATTTTAAAAAATAGAAATATTTGAATTTAATAAGTTTTAATTTTATTAATGATGAGGATAACCAAAAACTAAAAAGATTCAAAATAACAAAATAGATTAATTACAAATTTATTAATTTCGTCCTGAGGCAATCTAAGTTAAAGTAGAATTTTGGTTAACATTTTTGACTTTTTTTTAAAATATTGACATGCATGTGACAAGTTAATGCATGAAAAAGGAGAGTGGAGAATGAAACATTCAAGATGCATTTGAAATGACAGTTATGCATTAATATAAAAATGAAACGATCTCTAGTGGAAGAGTCGCTAAACAATGCATGCTTATATTCGCCAACTAGATTGTAATGCTGAAATAGATTTACTTTGCAACAATATTAAGAAGCTCTCTCGCAATGCGCATGAACTAAATAGATGAAAGAAGCAAAATTATTTGCAGGTGTAGATCCAAGCACTTCTGCCCAACCCAAATGCAAAGGTATTTGTTATTCTAATAGCTTAAATTTCAAATATGGGTGACTGAGTGTGGTGTATGGATTGTACTAATAGAATTTTAATGGATTCTTGTTGTGTAGTGGAAGCTGAGAATCTCGAAAACATTTGTAGAGCTGTAAAATGCATTCATGAACTGCGCAGTGAAATTGCAAAGCTACTCAGCCAATGTGTTAAGTTACTACTTACTATTTCCTTTGCCCTACACCTGCCATGGTGCAACCCTATTCTTCTGGTGCTTCTTTCTTGCAGATGTGGACGACAACGGTGATGTGTTAGATTTGGCTATTACTTGAACATCATTTATTTTTGTTTGACAAGAATTGTTAGGGTTCCACTGTAGGTACTTGTAACTAAGATTTATTTTAATAACTTTTATTCATTGTTTACCTTTCTGTGTAGGTTGTTGCCTTGGCTTTCTAAGAGAGCAGAAATGCTATCTTTTTTTTTCTGAAATTGACTGGGGACATTTTAGAGATATCCTTCTTGATGCATCTATTCAATTTTTATGTGAAAATTTGATTAAAAAATAGGTTCCTCCAAAAGAATATCTCTTGGCGTATTTTATATATATTATTAAATATATATATATGCTAGTTGTAACAACACAAAAAAATCTACACTCATCAATACTAACTATGAAAATTGCATGAAATTTTATTTGAACATCTATGAATATTTTGGCTTATATCTAATTATTTTTTAAAAGAATTTTTTTAACTTATATATTACCAAAAAATACAAGTGAATGCCCCTTAATTTAGAATGAAATGATTTCAAATATTAGACCATATATAGGTGTGGCTCTTAATGTAAAAAGGGAAATGAAAAAAAAAAAAAAGAATAAAGAAAAAACAAAGAAGTGGAAAAACATTTCCAATCTTCTCCCAACCTTATTTCTAAAGTAATAAAAGAAATTAAAAAATATATTTTCATCTCTACACAAAGAGGGAAATTAAAATAGCAATAAAACTATTAGTATCTATTCAACACTCTTATAATTTATCCAATAAACTCCAGCATGTGAATGAAGCTCCTCCTCTTCTCTATAGTCATAGGTTTATTGACGATCCACATGACATTAAGCCCTACAATATTACCAGCATCTTTAGTTTCTCTCTTGTACGAACCATCAAAATAAATAGGTAAACATTCTTCTCATTACACTGGAGGTATTGTTTGGCTATCGTTAATTTTCATCAAAACCCTAGATAAAATCAAATCAATGCCAATAGCAAGGGGAAAATTCATTAATAATTCAAAATTTGATTTACAGAGGAAAATATTGTAAATTAATTCTAGAATGAAAAATTTAAAGAAAAAAATGGAATGTACTTAATCATTTTGCTTCTAACACTAACACCCTTATTTTTCCATCTTGCTAAAGCCGGAAAAAGTAGAGATGAAATTGAAAAATTGTGAATGGTAGAGGTGTAAATGTAGTTTGATCACTTGCACATAGTAGTAATGTCAATGGGATTAACTTGTAAACAGGGAGACTATATATATATATTATATCTATCTACATTTCTAGGAGTCGCACACATTTGAAAATAAAATATTTTTTAAAGATATGAGAAACACTCCATCACATATCCACATATGCGATGGTAATCCACTAAAGATCCACAAACTCCCCAATGATAATGTAGTATGAAGTGGAGTGCACAACTACAAAAGACATATGCTCTCTGCCTACTTATTGATCTAAAACATAGAGATAAGTTTTGGAAGATGCCAACATGAATCTATGGTACACTAGAGTGCAAGGAATAGAAAAACATGCTTACCCTATTAGTGAGAACCCTAAGTTCTAATACTACAAATGTTTGAAATTATTTTTCTCCCGAGCCTCTCCTCATCCGTTAGACCCCCTACAGCCCTTACCTACCCATCAAGATCCTTTTTGTTTTGGGGATCCTCCCTGCACCAGAATGAGGTAGCTGATTTTGAATTTGGCATTTACTGTGGTAGGTAATTTCAAATTTTTGAGAGGAAATGTTTGTTTTAGACAAAAAGGAATGAAGGTAGATTATTCTGTAAGTTGGGAAAAAGTTGAGAAGAAGTCAAAGAAGAAGATTGCAGCAGCAAAATGTGAGAAGAACATTCTATGTGAGCTCCCAGTAGCTCCTCAACAACAACAGTTGTTTGTTATTTGTAAGCGCAATGATTTCTCTAGGTCAAGCTCTATGTAGCTCTTGGAAATGAATTGTTGATAGCTCCTGATTATTACCAGTTGATGGTTGAGTAGCTTTTGATCACTCGCACAAATTTGTAATAGTTTGTTTTCTATTTTTTCATTTCCAATTAATTAATAAAGAATCGAAGTTGCATGTATTCTTTGTGTTTCCGCATTTGAGATTTGGGTATTTCCAGCTTGACTAGAAAATAGAGCAACAACTCAGTGTTTTTTTTTTTGTTTTAAATTCTTGACATGGTATCAGAGCCATGGCCCCATTTCCTTGTGAGTTTGGGAATTTTTTTTCTAGGTGTTGAGTTTTTTGTTGTAACAGACATGCCTAGAGATAAAGCAAAGAGTTGAAAGCAACCACTGTCCTTGAATGGAAAAAACGATGATGTTTGGGCCAAGAATATGAAGACCATAATGGTGGTCAATGACTTTTCAGGATTTCTCATAAATGGGTTTGTGGATGTCACTGACCCAGCTACATTTGTAGCTCTCACAAATAACTAGAAGACCCAATTGAAAGAGCAAAGAAAGAAGGATGAAAAAAAATTGAGGTTGATCAAAGAAGCCTTGACAAATCCCATTTTCTCCAGAATAGCAGCAATTGAGTATGCAAAAAATTCTTGGGAAACCATTTAAACTGGGTACAAAGGGACTAATAAAGTCAAATCTGTGAAGCTCTAGTTACTTCGAAGAGAGTTCAAAGTTATTGAGATGAAAGAAAGTGAGTTTGTTGCAGAATTTCAAACAAGGTTCTCCGATTTCTAAAACAAGTTGAGAGAAAATGGAGATATCTTAGAGGAGTAGAAGATTGTTGAAAAAATCATTAGATGTCTACCCATGAGGTATGATCCACTTGTCATTACTATTGAAGAGGCAAAGGGAATTTCTACTTTGACAATGGATGAGTTTATGGGTTCTCTCCATACCCATGAGTAGTGCCTAAAAAGGTCTGCTACTTCTTCCCAAGAGAAAGCCTTTAAAGCTCATTTGAATGCAAGAGGCAGGGGGAGAGGTAGAAATGGCTCCTGAAGAGGTAGAGGTAGATCAGACAAGGAAATGATGGTGGAGAAAGCTCGGGATGAGCAAGAAGCCAAGAGGGAGCAAGAAGCTCTCAGAACAACTCTCGAAGAGGCACGAAGAACAACAATTTCAGTGGGAGAAGTTAGAAGAGCAACATTGAGTGCTACTACTATCACAAGTTTCGACATTATGCTAGTGAGTGTTGGAAAAAGCATGGTAATAAGCAAAAAAAAAATGGAAATGTTGTTGATTCAAATGTGGTTGAAGGCAATAAGTCCACAACCTTCATCATGTGCAATGTTGGTGAAGAAGGCAACCTTGAATTTTGGTATGTGGATAGCAGTTCTAGCAACCACATGAGTGGTAATGAAAGTCATTTTTATTTCATTGATAAAAATGTTAAATCAGAAATTAGAATGCAGAACAATGGAATAGTTCCAGTCAAGGGAAAATGATCTATCATGATCTACACCAAGCAAGGTGAAGAGAAGGAGGTTCAAAATGTGTTCTTTGCACGAGGGTTAAAGCATAACCTCATCAGTGTAGGACATTTGATCCAGAATGGATACAAAGTGTTGATGGAAAAAGGAAAATGTGTCATTTACGAAAAGAATGAGGGGACAAAGGTGTTTGCAGCAATACAAATGATAGAGAACCAAATGTTTCCATTGAATATTGAGATGTGTTTCCCATCTCATTCCATTGCAACACCTCTCATGGATGAAAATGTAAATTAGTACAACATGTAGCCCTCAAGAGGACCATTGAAGACCCCTCCACGCTATGGCATATTAGGTATGGAAATTTAGGCTATGCTAGTTTAAGTCTTTTCTCCAAAATAAAGATGGTTGATGGTTTTCCAAAGATAGTAGAGCCTAATGTTAGATGTGAGGCTTGCATTTTGTGCAAGCAACATAGGCAGCACATTCAATCAGAACACTCTACAAGGGAAAGAGCACAATTGGAGTTGGTGCACATGCATTTTGTAGGCCCTATGCAAATCACTTCCATTGGTAATATCAAATTTTTTATGACCTTTATTGATGATTTCAGCCATAAGACATGGGTCTATTTATTACAGCATAAGTCTGATGCATTTGATAATTTTGTATTGTTTAAATCCAAGGCTGAAAAAGAGAGTGGACATTTCATCAAGGTCCCAAGGTTAGATAGAGGAGGAGAGTATACCTACAATTGTTTTGTGATATTTTGAAGGAAAATGGCATAAAAAATAGCTTACAACCAATTATACTCTGCAGTAAAATGGAGTGGCCGAAAGGAAAAATAAGACCATTGTGGAGAGGGCAAGAAGCATGATGAAATAAAAATGACTCCTTATTGAATACTAGGGAGAGTCTATAGCAATAGTTGTACATTTGATTAATAGAAGTCCAACAAAGGCGATTCGTGACAAAATACCTCAAGAGGCATGGAAGAAACGAAGATGGACGGTTGAACACTTGAGATTGTTTGGATGTGTGGCTTATGCACACATGCCTAAAGAGAAAAAGGAAAAAATTGAATGACAGGGGTGTAAAGTGCATTTTCACAGGCTTTAGTGAAGAGTCTAAAGCGTATAGGTTGTACAACCTGGTCACCGAGAAAATTATCATTAATTAGAGATGTAGAGTTTTTAGAAGATCAATCATGGGATGGCATAAAAAATATCGAAAGCTCCTAACACCTCCCAAAAGTGCAAAGTGATGAAGAAGATGAAGATGAAGATCAACAAGATCTTGCAACAACATAAATTGATGGCTCCTGAGAGAGCCTAATCAGAAAAAATAAAAAGGGAAAAAGTCATAGATAGCCAGAGGATTAGCTCCTAACAACTCCCAAGGAACTCCTGAAAGCTCCCAATGAGCTCTTGACAGCTTCGAACAAGCTCTTGACAGCTCCTGACAAGCTCCCGACAACTCCTGAGATCTCTGAAATTAGTTTGTTCATTAGAGCAGCAACAACACTGAAATTTAAGACTCCACTCTCACCTCCCTAATGCCAAGAAAGATGAATATTCTAAGGGAGATCTACCAAAATGAATGTTACTATGAGGAATTTGCTGAGAGTGTGAATTTTGCACTATTTTCTCACAATGATCCAATTTATTTTGAAGAAACCATGAAAGAGGAAAAATGGTGTGAAGCCATGGACGAGGAAATAGATGCATTAGAAAGAAACAATAAATGGGATGTGATTGACGTGACTCCAAACAACCAAGCTATTGGATTAAAATGGTTCTATAAGACCAAAAGCAATGCCAAACGAAGAATATATCGACACAGGGCAAGATTAGTTGTCAAGGGGTACAAACAGTAGTTTGGAAGAGACTATGATGAGAAATTTTCCCTATTTCTAGGATAAAGACTGTGTGGGCAGTCATAGCTATTGCTTCCTAGCACAAATGGAAGGTATTTCAAATGGATGTGAAGTCCACCTTTGTTAATGGCATATTGAAAGAAGAGGTTTATTTGGAGAAACCTTTTGAATTTGAAGTTTCAAGCCAAGAACACAAGGTGTATATGCTGAAGAAGGCACTTTATGGGATGAAGCAAGCTCCATGAGCATGGTACAATAGGATTGAATCATATTTGATGAGCAATATTTTTAGAAAAAGTGATGGTGAGCCCACTCTCTACATCAAGGCAGAAAATTTTAATATTTTAATTGTTGTCTTATATGTAGATGATTTAGTTTTTATTGGGCATGATGATCTCCTCATTTCTGATTCTAAAGAGGCCATAAAAAGAGAATTTGAAATGATACATTTAGGTGTCTTAAATTATTTTCTAGGCATAAAAGTAAAAAAAATGCATGATTGTATTTTTATCTCTCAAGAAAAATATGCAAACTATATCTTGATGAGATTTAGAATGCATGAGATAAATCCTGCACCAACACTAACAACCATAGGTCTTAAGTTGAGCAAGGAAGATTGAAGCAAAAATTTGGATCCGACCATGTACAAAAGATTGGTAGGAAGCTTGATGTATTTGATAGCAACTAGGCCAGATATAATGCATGGAATGAGTTTGATTTCTAGATTCATGGAGACTCCAAAAGACACCGATTGGCAAGGGGGTAAGAGAATCCTAAGGTATGTGAACGGTACCAAAGTCTATATGATGTTTTGTACACATCAACATAAGAGTATGGGATAGTTGGTTACAATGACAATCATTGGGAAGGAAGTTTGGATGATAGGAAGAGTGCTTCGGGCAATGTGTTCCATTTGGGTTTGGGTGCTATCTCTTGGGCTTCCAAGAAGCAACCTCTAGTTTCACTATCAATAGCTTAAGTTGAGTATATAAAATAAAATACAACATTTCAGGCTATTTGGCTGAGAAGAATCATTGGCAGATTTGAGACAAGAACAAGAGCATGAAACAAAAAAAAATTCTGACAATGTTTCACTGATAGCTTTGACAAAAAAAAATGTGTTTCATGGAAGAAGCAAGCACATTGAAATCAGGTATCATTTCATTCGTGAATTGGTTGAAGATGGTAAAATTAAAAGGGAGTTTTACAGGTCTGAGTAGCAGCTAGTAGACATATTCACCAAGCCATTGAGCAAGGACAGTTTTGAGCGCCTAAGGGGCAGATTGGGCGTTGTTGATTTGGATCAGGATTGATCTTGTTTTGTCATCTCAAGAAAAAGGGTGATGTTTGTAATTTATCATTCTCTTGAGACTCTTCTTATCCATCATACCCCATGCATCCCTCACCTACTCATTAGGAGCCTGTCTATTTTGTGGATCCTCCCTGCGGCTCCTAACAACTTCTGAATTAAATAAGGTAGCTGATTTTGAATTTGGCATTTATTGTCATAGGTAATTTTGAATTTTTGAGAGGGAATATTTGTTTTAGAAAAAAAGGAATGAAGGAATATTATTCTGTTAGTTGGGAAAAATTTGAGAAGTTACAGAAGAAGATTGCTTCAATAGACTATGAGAAGAACATTCTTTGTGAGCTCCTAGTAGCTCCTGAATAGCAGCAGTTGCTTGTTATTTATAAGAGGAACAATTGGTCCTCATTGGTCTCTATGTAGCTCTTGATAGTGAGTTGTTGATAGCTCCTAATGATTACGATTCTGGTCGAGTAACTTCTAATCATGCCTAAAAAATTGTAATAGTTTGTTTTTATTTATTTTTTTGTTTTGTCATTTCTAGTTGATTAATATAGAATCGAAGTTGCATGTCTCCCTTGTGTTTCAGGATTTGAGATTTCGGTATTTCCAACTTGATTGGAAAACAAAGCAGAAGCTGTGTGTTTTGTTTTTGGTTTTAAATTCTTGATAGCAAAAACATAAGATTAGCAATACAAAAGGAAAAAAAAATTGATTTCAACAAACAATAGGATGCGCCTCTTTATTTTTTATTATTGCTGATGCAATTTTTAGAGGACTAATGTGTCACTTCCTCTTCCAGTACTTCCCCTTCTGTTACTGTCCATTCAAGAATTCAATTTCCAATCCAATTTTCATGGTGAGTTGTAACACAAGTAATCTAATCGTCACCACTAATCACTGCCATCATAGTTAGGGAGGAAGGAGGAGGATTTCAAATTAAATCTAAAGAATAAAAATGTACATGGATAGATTGATTCCACTAAAGAGTGCCTCACGATGTAATAATATTATTATTTATCTAATGACAGCATATGTATCCTCAATAATGACAACCTCATGCTTACACATCCAAAGTTGGTACCTCACCTTTGTCATAAACATGATAAAAAAATTTAATGATGCTATCAACATCTGTTAAATAAATCCTGGTCCATTTTCAAAACACGTTCTTTTGCAGATGTCAATCTGCAAAGGAATCCTGTTCAAATTTTGAAAAGTGAGAGCATGTGTTTATCGTTCATTACTTTTTACATATTTTCCTAGAGCATATGGAATTTCAGTGGATAATGAGTATATATATATATATATATATAATATTTATACTTATACTATTTTATCTAATATGTTATATAAATATATTATTATTTTATTAAGAAATAAAGTATATTTACAAATATATATTATTTTTGGTAAACAATATTTAATAAGTCTAATATTTTATGATGAATTTAAGTGTTTCATTCATTTGTTTTTATTCATCTATTCTCATTATAATCTTCCATTTTTCTCATTGGAAGCCACAAATAGATATTTTTTTGTCTTCTCTAAACTATAGTACATAAAACCTATCTATTATAATTTTGATCTTCAATTTTTTCATCCCCCATCTCTATTTCATCTCCTTTTGTGATCTTCATCACCTATATTGAAATCCAACACAACAAACACCATACTTACATAATGACTAAATTTATATGTCCTGATTGTATTTCCTTCAAGGTTTTTATGAACATAGAAAATCCACAGTGTGAATTGAGTAGTCATTGTATGCTACAAGATCATACATTTGGGGAATTATATCAAACATCTTCCATTCCTTGTCTCTATTTCCATAATTTTCATACATGTCTATGAGATGAAAATTAACTACAACATATTAAAAATATATATCCTTTGGGTTTTGATGGATGTTCATACCCTTTTGGAAAGATCCCATTTTAGAAAAAGAAGGGAACTTGCTAGCATTGGTTTTGGAATTTGGCTTCATAATTATGAATTACATTTGATCCAAAAGCAATAGACAGATAGAGGGAGAAAAAGCAAAGATTAATGGAGAGGTATATAAAAAGATCTAGAGAGGTTGAGAGTTAGAAGGAGCAAAAGGAAGAGACTGGTGTTGAAAGGTAAACGGAGACATAGAGATACAATGTTTCATCTTGGTATTTTTGGCACAAAAAATAATGAGCACATGATTCTACATAGAGGGGGGTAGTGAATCATTGTAAGACAACATTTTAGTTTTTAAAACTTAATAACCATAGAAATATCAATCACACAAAATCTAATAAAATATGCAACACAAGAACACATGATTTATGTGGAAACTCTTATAGGAGAAAACCACAAAAAAAATATTGTTTCATATAAACCTTCTTTTGTAGTGACTAACCTACTTCTCTTATGAATATTATTTTGTAGCAATGAACCTATTGGAGACACCAATACCCACTTTCATAATCTATGAGGACCATCTAGCTCGAGAAACCAATATCCACAACAAACCAACAACTCACCAAGAAAGAATAATCTCTTATCTTGAGAGGAACCAATCTCCCAATTCTTGAAAGGATGATGTTGGGTATGTGTAGGATCATCGTGGAAAAAACAGTCCCTTAAGTGGCAAAAAATTCAAAAAAATCAAAGCTAGGCAACTTGACATTAAAATTTCAATAATTTATCTATATTATTTCAAAAATATGTAAGAATATAATTTGTATAAAATTGAATTAGTTTCTAAATTACTAGGTTTATTTACAAAAAAATAAATTCTATTTGGTGAAATTTTGAAATTTTAATACAGCAGTACTTAAGTTTCAGGGAAAAATAAGAAGTGTCTGTCTGACCACCCTAACCACATTAAAATGATAATATTTTTTTATAAGATTTTATATATAAGTAAAGGACTCATGTCTCGATGTAATGCATATTTTTTTGTAGTTTTTTTCTAAGTAAATAGTTAATTATAATTTTTTCTTGAAAACTTTTTAAAAATATAAAGACTCATATGTCTGACCAGCTTAACTTGGTAAAAAATTCATGAAATTCAATTTTTTATTTTTTAATCTTATATTATGCAAAGCGTATAATGTGACGCATGTTTTGGATTCAAAAAATATGATACCATTTGAAAGCTATAGATGTTTTTCAATAAGCCTAAATATTAGGACTTTAGTCGTAATTCAATAGAAAATGAATAATAATTATTTATTAAATTGAAAGTACAGAATAATTTATATTGGTGGAAAGATGAGAATTTCCTTTAAAAACTAATTTCGTTTCATGAATTTTGGGTAAAAAAAAGTCGTCAGCCACATACCCATCATATTGCAACTTTTTGGTCGATCATGATCTTGCACATACCCTACTATCTTCACTAAAATATTATTATAAATGCACTCACTTTCACACCCCTACTTGTGGATGATCTAATAACTATCGCCTAAATGCTCTCCTTCAAAACATGGTTTGTAGATGATGAAATTGCTTTTCTTTACAATTCTTCTCGATTATGGTATGGAAAGTTTAGTTCAAAATTTATTTCTCAAATAATGTAGTACATTTTGTAGTGTAGGAAAATGCACCCGTTTACATTTTCACACGTTTTTGGGTCCTCCCTATTAAATAATGGCTTAGTTATGATTTATTTGGTCATATTTTGCATCCTCAAGCCTTATTCAATGCATTTTTTTGAGGATAATCCCGATATTTATTAAATGACCAATCCTAATTCATATTTTTGGGTTGTGCATTACAGATCTAGTGATCTCAGACTCATACACCACCTTGGGAATATGGGTCCCACCTAGGTTTTTAGGCTTCATCCTAAATATTGCATTGAACTTAACATTTCTTGAAGATTATGTCTCAAGTTTAAGCTACTAGGACTCATACACCCCAACTAGCACATGTTTCTTTCTCTAGCTTGGACTTATTTTGAATTCAATTCTAAGAAGGATTTGATTGTTATATATATTAGTGTCAACCAAATCCCAAGAGCACAACCTAAAAATAAATATGGACAGATGAGAGAAGCAACACAAGAATGTTTCACTAGAGATGAGATATTTTATATAATGTACAATAGTGCCTTATAAAGGCAAAAAATATGTGACAAATGAGAAAGATACCCGATATAAGAAAAAAACACTTGGATAAATTTAATACTACACTAAGACTAGCCTTAACTATAAACTTAAGAAGAATTATTATACATTATGAAGATGCAATATGGGTTTTAGTTACACAATCATGTTAGGTATCCATTTACAATGCAAAAAAAAAATCTTTCACAACTAGAGAAAAGGAGAAAAGCCCTATGGAGAAAGCCCCTCTCCAAAAGAGAGAAAAAGATTAAAAAACATGAAAGGGGGAGGAATTCACTAGATCCCCCAATTGTGTAGTAAAATGCATAACCTTGCATTTTCACACTCATTTGGGCCTTCCTTGCTTTATTTATCTTTATTTGTATCTTAACTGGTCATATTTTGCATCCACAAGCCTAATAAATGATATCTTTCTATGGTTAATCTCGAAAAAAATCAATGGATAAATGATAGTTTAATGTTTTGTCTGAGTGTACCTAATTATTTGTCAAGAATAAGACACTACCTAGGTATTTTTTTATCCCCCCAAGGTCTTGGAACCCTAGTTTCAAAAGCATTTTAAAAGGGCCACTTTTTGGAGTCTATGCCCAAATTTTTTAGCCTTGGGACTAAGACGCCACCTAGGGCATCTTAGTCACCCTTGGATTTTTTCTGGGAGTTAATTTCAAATTCTGGCAGGATGTAGCCTCCTTTAATCAATGAATTCTTATGTTGGATTTTTGTGGTGTAATTTTTGGATATTAAGAATGGATAAGTATAAATACAAGGTTCATTCACTCATTTTCAATCAAGTCTTTTGTGATAGCATCCTAACAACATATTGGAGTTCACAAGAGAATTCAAGATTAATTTATCAAGAATTTGGATTCATCATCAAGATTCAAGTATTGTATCAAGGATATTGTTGCATCATGTATATTTTTGAGCTAACATTTATGATGTAGGATTTTGATTCAAGCAAGAAATTCAAGTCCATATCTATCAAGAATACATTAGATTCAATAATTGCATTAAAGGTAGCCATTTCACACAAGTTTGTAGATATCATAGCAAAGGTTTAGTGAGTTATAACATTACATGTTGTTCATTCATCATTTCCCTCTATTTCATTTAATTTCAGGGTATGTGTAGGATCATGATGGGCCAAAAAGTGGCGATATGTAAGCCATATGATGGTCCATGTGGCTGCCGATTATTTCTTTTACCAAAAACTGATGAATAGAAAAGGGTTTTTAGAGGAGATTATCAGCTTTCCACCAATATAAATTATGCTTTAATTTGAATTTAATAAATAATTATTATTCATTTTCTATTAGAATTACAAATAAAGTCCTGATTGATAGGCTGATTGAAAAACATCTATAACTTTCAAATGGTATCACATTTTTTGAATCCAAAACATGCGTCACATTCTATGCTTTGCATACTATAGGATTAAAAAATAGAAAAACGAATTTCATGAATTTTTAACCAATTTAAGGTGGTTAGACAGACGAGCTTTAATATTTTTGAAAAGTTGTAATAAAAAAATAATAATTAATTATTTACTTGGAAAAAAATTATTAAAATATATGCATCATTTCAACATTTAATTACAAACAAGGGTTTGACCAAGGCAATCCTTATTCTCTAACCCCACAACCATTTTCTCATCTCTTTTCATGTGACCTGCAAGTCTAGGTTGTTGATTTATCAAGGAGGAAGATTGGAAAAAATTTCATCAAGTTGTCAAATATTTTCAAACTTGTCCAAGTTGTGAAAACGTTTCAGAGAGTTTAGAGAAGGTCTACAAGTTGAATTTTATAGTTTCAAATCTAGATCTGAATCGGGAACAAAAGATCGAATTGAGAGCTATAGCATCCAGTTTTGAATTTCAAAAAATCTACAAGGGGACTAATTCACCACTATTGGTGAATGAGTCCAAATGTACCAGCCTACCAGGGAGTTTTTTGAAACTTAGTACCAATATTTCAGAAACTTGTTCTAGCATAGTTTACCTAAAACTGGACTGATTTTCCCAACTTGGCGTATGAGTCCCAGTTATCTTCAATAGTGTATTTTTCAAGGTTCCATATCTCCATTCTACCTTTTTTGGTTTCCTAGGTGCACATTTTCATTTTTTTAGTTTTTTCTTGTATTTTACTTGCATTTCTAGGTCATCATGCATAGTACACCGTGTTTTCCAACATCTTCTTTTCTATGTTTGCACTTGGTGGTGAATCCCATATTTCTTATCGGGCGATCCCACAATAGTGGTTTACAATTTTTTGCCAAATTGGACATTAAAATTATTATTTTTAACTAAATCGTCACATGCAAGCACCTATAGCAGCTAAACCATGAGGAATTTGAAGATGATGCAAACTAGAGTCTCATCACATTTTGTCTATCAATTCTAAAACTATTTTTTTCAAAAAAATTGGAATAAGATTGCACTTCTTTTTCCATCTGCCATGAAAACTAGTTTTTTTCAGAAAACAACATTTTTAAAAAGTGACGCTCACCGTATAAAACATAATTTTTTTTGTATGAAGGATAAAAATTCTAATTTTTTCGAATTTAGATTTTTAACTATGATATCTAGCACTTTCATTTGGTCTCGTAGGTTTTTATTGAATATTTTTTCCTTAATAGTGTTTTGAAGTCAAATCAATTGGAATTCAAACATAAGCAGTCTGTATACAACATAACTTTTTATGTATGTATCGAAATTCAAATTTTTTTTTTTAATCGATCAAGAACTTCAATACCTAGCACAAAAATATTTAAAAAATAATTATTTTGATAATTTTCTATTTTTCCAAATGTGCAAAATAGAGAGCTTGATTTTTGGTGAAAAACCTATGTTTAATAAAACTAAAAATCCACATACATAATAAAACCAAAACATATTCAAATTATATTCGTGGGATAGCTCATTTTAGACATCCCTATGAAATATTTAACCATGTTAAAAAATGCAACTAATGAAAACAATGCAAGATAAACAAAAGCATATGCAAACATAATTAACCCTTATCTCATATTGGATTGGTGCCACTCTGTCAAGTAGGATGCAGCCCTTTCCCAATCCATGATAAGAAAAAGATGCCAAGATGCAGAATGATGAAGAGCGAAATTAGTTCTCACATGTAGAGAGTAACTTTGCATGCAAATGTGTTGTTGTGTTGTATTTGTTTTGGATAAATGCTTTGCATTTTATAGATTCAAGGTTAGGAGATTGAGAGATTTTGATGAATGTGGTATCATTCATAAGCCAGTGACAAGATGCCACTTGTGAATATTTGAGAGGGTAAGGAATGTGCAAGTCTTGGTCAATGTGCCAATTTCAAATTTGAATTTTGCATGAAATGACATGTTTAGGGGGGGTGAAAGGTGCATTTAATGCCAAGTTTGACTTGTGAAAGAGACATGTAAGAGACATGTAAGAGAATTTAATGATTTTTTGGAAGGGACAAGTCCTTTGGAGGGAAGATTCAAATTGACAAAATATTCCATCTTAATGCCCTTTTGAAAGTAATTAGAAGAATTAATAAATCAAAGAAATGATTTATTGGTGCAAGTGGGTGGGTTAGTTAAGAGTTTAGATTTAAATAAAGTTGAGTCAAAAGATGGAGAATGGGTCATCATGATTAGAGGTTAATAAATTTAGATTAATTAACTTGGAGGATTTTAGGAGTTTGATATTTGATTTAAATCAGTTTGATTTATTGAATCAAATAAGAAGAACCTTAGGACTTTAAGAAATAATTTGATTTATTTAATAAAGCCTGATGAAGCTAAGGAATTAATCAATAAATTGTTTTAATTGATTAATAGAAAAATCTGATGTTAGTTAGAGCAAGATGTAAGATGTCTATTTTACATGTCTACATTTTTCCCCTCTTTGAAGCAATGTACTTGTTGCATTGGTTCAAAGAATGATGCCACTGATATCGAAATTAAAAGAAGTTTTTATTTTTTTGGATGCCCCAGCGAAAATAAGTACGTTAGTACATTGCCCCCTTGAGATATCAAATGAAAAGATTCAATTTGAGGTCAATCTCATGATAAAGAGGTTCAAAATGGATGTGTGGACGGTTAAACTATATGATAATGATGATGTAAATGGGATGTTTGGAAGATGTTTAGAATAAAAAATCTATATTATTTTAAAGATCTTAGATGATCATGCAATGCATGTAAGATAGATGAGATGGATGATGTGTCATGTGATGATATGAAATGATTATGAAATATGCAAGATGGATGCAGGATGGATGCATTGTTAGCACAAAAGAGGATAGAAGAATGAGAGGGATCAACCCTTAAATCCAAGAAGATGTAGAATTCCAACAAGTCTACTAGTTGTTGAGACTTTATTGGATATGATGATGAATGATGATGATGTATTGCTTATCCAAGGATGGGAGAGATAAAGAGCATAACTTTCCTTATGTTTGATAACACACATAGGTGTGATGCATCAAGGTATTAAGAACCATAATGGTGTTGCGCCTAGTACTCGACAATTAGATAGGGGTGCTCTTGTTCACACTTGACATATGGAAACCTTGCTAGGACGGACCCAACAAAGCAAGTATTCACCAATTTATTTTACAAGAACATCCAACAAGCACATTAGACACAAATATAATGATCATTGCCCCATTCCTTTCTCTCTAAGCCTATTTTGTTTAGGCATCATCAAGTGGTCCTTGGAATGAGCACAAAATAAGATAAGTCAAAATGACCAGATAAAGTAAATAAACAAGCTAATTTTCTTCGTACCACTAGCCAAGGCTAAACTACTATGAGGTACCTGATACTTATGTCCATCACAGGAAAGCTTCATCCTAGGACATGTAGTGATCAGGGTTTTGGTGAGACTGATTTGGGTGATAAGATATTGATACTCTGAGTTGACCAACTTGCTTGCTTATTGACTTAGGCTTGAGACTCTGACGATTCAACGTTCACTTTTAAACATGTTAGACTTGCTTCTGACTGACGTACCAAAGGATGAAAGTGACGACTGATTTTATTATGAGTGATGATAATCATGGGTGAAAGCAAGATGAAATAGATGCACCATTTTGGGTTTTTAGATATTTGGATGTTTTTGATACTCTTTTGAAATGTTTTGAGGCTATTTATTTTTTTTTGGATTTTTGAGATTTATGAATGTTTCTAGATTTTGTGTCTCAGGGGATGATCAAAGATCAACCTTGCCTACGTTAAAGCTCAGAGATGATGTAATTTGGAAAGATGACTCTATTTATATTTTTCTGACTTTTGACATGTCTTGAATTTTTGAATGATTTGGATGTTTTTGGTCACTTTGATTTTTTGAATGTTTTTAAAATTTTGATGAGTTTTTTGAATGTTTTTTGGATTTTCGCATGATTTTGATAATTTGGATATGGATATGTGACGATATCAGTGCCTTTTTTTGGGATTTTGTTTAAAACCAAGCTTAATGTTGCTCGATCATATTGATGGATTGATAGTTTGACTAAATGTGTTAAGTCAAACAATGTGATAATGCACTTGTAAACCCTAGGAAGTTGTGTTATCCTAGAATAAGCTTGTATATAAGAGGATGGTTCGACTAAGTGTGTTAAGTCAAATGAGGTGATTATGGATTTGATAATTTGGCGAAGTGTGTTAAGCCAAAGAAAGATGATAATGGAATTGTAAACCCAAGGAAGTTGTGCTATCCTAGAGAAAAATTGTGCATAAGATGATAGTTTGACTAAGTGTGCTAAGTCAAACAAGGTGATAACTGATTGGATTCGATTGATCAAGATTGATGAAGCTTGATTTGGGACAAAATTATTTTGATGATTTGATGTGACCCTGGCACATAAGTTAGATGTGACTGATATGAATTGTTCAAATTAATGTTCGACAAAAGATCATGGTTGATAAGGAACATATTTTTGTCAAAATATGCCATGGGCTAGTGATCTGTCATTTTGGCTAGTGATTTGATTTTAGGTTTTCCAATGTTTGGATCATCACATAAGTTGGAGGATATATACCAAGATTTATTCCTGAAGCGAGATGTAAATATCTGACCCAAGTGTCTAGCAATGTTTGGAATGCCATGGTTAGATTCTTGGATGAATGGATATGTATTATCTTTCGATAAGATAAGGGTGTTCAAAATAGAGGATTCTCATTTGGATAATGCTTCAGGGCTCAGATAATGTTGGGTAGGGTAGGATCAATGAAAATGACCCATGTCAAGATGTTTACCATAAACATGTGTGAAGTCTGTACCAAACTTGGTCAAGATCAAGATAAGGTAGAAGATGGATGCAAATATATGAAATGGATTGGATAAGTGGTTGGTCGATGAATGGTTCATACAGATGGAATGCTAGCTTTATTATGGATGTGATAAGATGCTTTCTCCTGAACTAGCGCACGTAGATGGTTGATTCTACAAATGATGCCTGTTTTCTAGGTTTTCATCATGGTACCTATCCAAAGCGCCACCAAGAGGTTTTCGGTAGAGAACGATTTTTATCTTCACTATTTTTAATCCATTTTCTGATTTTTTGGATTTTTTGGATTTTTTTTGTATTTTTTGGGAGATTTTAAGGCGACGCTTAACCATCTAGTGGTGTCGATGTATATGATTCTATCACAACCTGCCATCTGTATCCTACTTGAAGGATTTTATTTGCCAAGATACGTGCACTTGAATGCAAATTTTGAGAAATTTATTTTGCTTTGCTGATACCGGAGTTAACTTTGTCTTTATGTGCACATCATGATAGAGTGCCTTTTGAATCCTTATGATGAAAGGTCATTGCCAACACATGGTCAATGTGAGAATTGGATATCATGTGTGCAGGCATGGATGAAATGTCTTTAGGAATAAAAGATGGATTAGTTGATATTTTGGAACCTTTGACTCTCCAAACTTGGGAAGATGAGCGATTATGGATGGATATGGAAGTGTGCATGGAATTAGGACCAACTGCTTGATACTCTTTGTATGTTGCTTGAGAAGAATTATTTTTCATTTGTGGAAATCTTCGATGGATACTTTTCCATTTTTTATTTTCCCCATAATTTCTTTGACTAATGGAGTTTGATAGGGATGGTATTTATTTTTATTCTTTGGTATCCATATGTATTTGATTTGTCCTTCATGCTTCAATACTTGTATTTCTTTGATGACATTATTCATGCTTTGATTTGAATCTTTATTTTGTTGTTGGTCCCAATTCATGGATGGGGTGATAAATGGATGGAGATTCATGACATGGCGGGTCATAGTATTGACATTGGTTTCATCATAAGGGTTCTTCATGTTCCCTATGTTGACGTTTTCTTGAGACGAAGTTGCCCCCATTTTTGTAAAAGTATCTGTGATATCTTTATATCCATTGATTGTTGAATAACCAGGGCCTTGATTCTTAGTATTGCCAATAATCTACACTAGTTCCAAGAAACCCTGTTCATGCAATCCTAATCCCTTGCCTTGATAATTCATTTGTTGAAACATTTTATTTGCAAAATGATATGATTTACCTTAGAAACGAGGTGCTAATACTCTTCCGCTCTATGGTAGATCTTCGAAAGTGACAACTTATTTATTGATGAGGTAGCTTTCCCTGAGAAAGGTGAGTGATCCAACTTTATAAGTGATAGGATCCTTAATATGTGGGATGAATTCTTGATTGATATCCTTAGCTTGATTTTGTGACATATCAGATTGTAATGCTTCTTCAAGAAGTGTTGATGCTTCATTGTCCTTGTAAAATTCCTCCTCATGATTTATTCTTGGTATGCTTTCACATGATATTTTGAATTAATGACTTATGTAGGAGCCTTCTGTATGACCCATTTTTGCTATGTCTCCACAGGATGTTTCTGATTTGCAACTTTTGTAGAAGCCTTTTGATATGTCTCCTCATGATGTCTTTGATTCACAACTTCTATAGAAGCCTTCTTCAAGATCCACTTTTGGTATGTCTCTAGATTTTTCTATACTTTGATCATGTGTACAAATATTAAGATTAGGAGACTCTTGTACCTTGGTAATGATGTCAAGAGTATGGGACTCTTGTTTTGAATGAAGATCATCTACATGTCCATCGAACGAAAGCATCTCATAGGTAGATGGACGAGTGTGTGCTATATGGATACGGTCATCATTTCCGACATCTTGTATAAATAAAAAAGTGCCCATTAGATCATTATAGTATCTTGAACATATGAATTCTCGATCTTGAGTGATTTTAGAACTATTTTCAACATGCTTTGGATCAATTTCTTGAAATGGGCCAATTTCAAAGGATGGATTGCTTATAGTGGGTTACTAGACATCATCATTGGGAAGTGGCTCAATATTCTCTTGAGATTTGAGTGGATTTGGATCAAATGTTGAGCTAGGGATTCCTTCACTATCTGTAACCATGAGTTCAAAGGATGTCAATATGTCTTGGGAAGGAACATTGCTAGACCTTGGTGATAGATTTTGATCATGCTTTGGAATATGTTCTTGAGATATATCCTCTAAATCATAAGGCGATGTAGAGACCCTTTCGATATGATAATTGGTCGATGGATCGTAGATTATGTCAATGGGATCAAATAATTGTAACACATCTTGAAATATATCACTAAAAAGTGGCTCTTGATGAATGTTGAGTTAATCACTAGATGGGTTGGAAGCATCTTCAACATCTTGAACATTTTTTTCAATAATTGTGGAAGAGAGATTATGAATGTCTTCAACCATAGGATCAAGTGATGTTGAATTTTTTTGAATTTGATCATTGTTGGGTATTGTTGGTAGATTTTGATCATGATTGAAAAGTGGCCCTTGGTGTGTGTTGATTTGATCATTGAGTGAGATGGAAACATCTTCAACATTGTCATTGATAGATTGACCTCGATCACCATTTTCAACAAGTGTGGAGGAGATATTGTTAATGCCATCGCTAGTGGTTGAATTCTAATTGTTATCCCCAATAGTTATTAGCTTTTGATCAATCAAGTCTTAGATGATATTTTTGAGTTGAATACAATATGATGTTTCATGTCCCTTTACTTTGTGAAAATCACAAAAGTGCTTCGCGTCATACCCTAGTGGTTTCACCATGGGCTCTTGATAACTCACATAAATAGAGATTTTAGTGAAATTTTCTTGTACCAACCATTGCAAGACTGATTTGATTGGTTCCCCAAGTGGTGTGTACTTTCATTTGTTACCTTCTGAGATTTTCACTTTAAATTGACCTTGTGGCGATTGATTTTGGAGATGTGGTGATTGATCTTTGAGATGTGGTGATTGAGTTTGTTGTTGATTTTTTTGATCTTGATATCCAACCTTTCAACATTGGATATACTATTCTTGATGTCATTGGGGACACAACCCAATGCTTTGATTACATGGTTCAACCAATGGAAGAGTGTATTGATTTTGGGGTGGAGATGACTCTTGGAACAATAGATTAACCATTTTGGCAAGTGAAGTAATTTGATATTGATATTCTTGATATGGTTGACTTGGTTTCTTAGCAAGTAGATTTGGAATGCATCCTTACGTCGTTTTCTTGGGGTCATGGACAAGTTGATTCTGGATAATGCTCTGATTCGTTGTGATGTTTTGATTTGACATGATAGATTGAAATTCAACATTGTTGTGATTGGGAAACACATTGCTTGGATTCAGGTAACTTTGATTTTGCATGGTGTTACCTTGACTTGGATTATTACATGGAGTTGCCAATATACTACTGGGATTTTGAACAACCTTGGTTTGATTTGCAAGCTTATCTATCCCAAATTTTACCAAGTGCAGATTCAAAATGGTCACACTTGAAAAACTTATATTTGGTATGTATGGATTTGGTGGGATAGTGTTGTTTGGAATAAGACTCATGTATTGATTGTTCGGTTGATAGATTTGTAGGTTTGGACTTGTATTTAAATCTATCATTGAGAAAGATGTTCCAAAATTCAGATTGGGCATGTTCACATTTGTTGTACCATTGAGGTTTGGAGGAGATGATGATTCCATGCATGAATGTGAGTTTCGATAATCAAGTGGTATTGTGATACATGGATATTTTGGTTGAATTGGATTATTCATGATGGATGGATTAAATATATATTCCATGTCCCTCTTGTGTTGTGATCTTGTTACGAAAGTGAACCTTTAAGGTGTTTAGGACCAATGATGAGATGAAGGATGAAAGGGGTGAATGATATGGGTGTTTGAACTTCTAGCAACTTTGGATCAATGCTAGACTTTAGGAATTGATTTGATTCAATTTGGATAGTTTTACTAAGTGTGTTAAGTCAAACAAAGATGATTGTGAACTTGTAAACCCTAGAAAGTTGTGTTATCATAGATAAACTTGCTCAAGCGAATGAATTGGCTAAGTGTGTTAAGCCAATCAAAGTGATCATGAACTAGTAGACCTCAGGAAGTTGTGTTATCCTAGAGGAAAATTTGTTTATGAGGATTGATAATTTGACTAGGTGCGTTAAGTCAAACAAGGTGATGTTGATTTCTCAAAAGTCTAGCATGAATGATGTTTTCAAAGTTCCAAAAGTTGTTGGTGAGATGGAAATTTGATAAATGTTTGAAGTGGATGAAGTGTTTGACTTGATCCTAGACGAACCTAAGAAGGACTTGTTTAAAAGACCAAGGTAATGAAGAACCTGCTTTTCCCTAAGAGTAATTAAACCAAAATACCAATGTTTGCATGAAAACCAAATGATTCAAAAGGGACCAAGCACCTGTGTGGTTCAGTTTTCTATTATCCTTCTTAGATTTGGTTATTTTTACCATAAATAGTTTCTCGATTATGTTTCAAAATGAATGTCCAATGTCCTAATTTTCTTTCATCCCAAAAAGTGCATAATGTGGAAATCAAGGAAATCAAGGCAAAGGTTACCTAGTGTTGACTTTGGGAGAAACAAATTGAGATGTCTGAATGTTTAGAAGCCTTCTAGAGATAAAAACCCCTAGGGACAAGTAGTAACATGTGGACACCTCCACGGTATTTTTTCTTCCAAAGGGTTTGAAATTCTGATGATTCGTTGAATGCTTGTATTCCACTATTTTAGATCCATGCAAAGTGTTATAATTCAAAGAACATGTACAACCCTAAGTTGGAAAGGCAATATTTGTCAGGTTCCCACTTGGACGAGTCTAGTTGCGCATATTCTATGTAGAAAACTAGATGCTTGACCACACTGGCTCCCCTCCATGACACACACTTCTCAGGTCAGCCAAGTATCAGTACCCATGAATCTCCCATAGCATAATTTTCATCTCTACAACATAATCGCATGTATAATGTGGGGAAGCTTTAGAGGGCCTGACCTCTTGCACCAACAAATATAGGGTGTTTTTGGCCTCTAACAAAATTTTGTAGTAAGGGCATCCAATTTAGGAGGTGGAATGGTAAAATCCTTGTGAGAGATCTCCCAACCCTTAGAACAAGGGATTTATGTATCATAAAGATACTGGGAGAGATTTATCATGCACTACTTCCCATTGTCCATGGTTTTCACCATGAACACAAATTTATATAGCGGTTTGGAAGAGCTTGGCTTTAGTCCATTACTGCTTGAGTCATTCCCTTGGGGTGAGTAATTTCTCCCACCAAGGTAGGCCCTCTAAAGGTACACAATAGTGAGTAAGTGCATTCATAGTTTGATCATCTTTGTTTGCGTGAACAAAGAGAGAACACTCGCAATGCCTTTTTCTCACACTAGACAAGTTTTCTTCAATTTTAAGTTCCCAAATCGAAATGTGAAGGCAATCCTTTTGACAACTTCATATCACCAAAAATATTTTGATTCTCAAGATCACTGTGAAGTGTGATAGAAGCGCATATGCATTTTAAATGATATTAACTTGTGGAAAAGATTGCAAAACATGAAAAACACTTGTTCATTTTATACCTCAAAGCAGTGATGAACTCATTTTAAAAGCACCAAATGAGATTGTGAAAGTTTTCCTTGTTCAATTTTAAGTCCAAATCCAAATCTAGTAAATGTCTAAGGTTCTTTTTAGCCAACTTTGAAAATATCAAATCAGTGATCAATTTTAAGCCCAAATTGAAAAGTGAGTTGAGTTAAAATAGAAAACGAGAGTAGAAAAATGGATGCTCCAAGAATTTAAAAATGATTTTTAACTTCACATTTTAAGGCTTCAATATTCTTTAACTCCAAGACTCTTCAATGGTTTGTTTTCAATGCTTCAATGTTGTGAGTTTTTCATGCACACGAAAATCTTGCCTACTTTGTTTTCCTATTCTATCAAAAAGACAATCATGTGAGGATCAAATTATTTAATAATTAATAAGAATCCCTCTTTTCAAAGTCTTTGTTCATTTAGCTTCCACAATCAAATAACTTTGGCTTCTACCCTTCATCAATGTTTTCACAATACAAACTTGAAATCATGCGAAATGTTCCTTAGACAACGATAGTAAATGCAAAAAGTAAGCTTGGAGAACTCGATAGTAAATATTGAATGCAACATAACAAAGCTTGATTTCTTCTTATATGTACCTTACACAGCCATCCAATGAGAGAAGCAATATTAAAGTGCATTCTCCCAAGAAAGTAGATGTAAGACATGATTAAATATTGAATTATTTAAATCAATATTAATGAACAAGACATAATGAGTATAGAAAAGATAGTAAATAAAGATCATTTATGAAGCGACTTACACTAAAAATATTTGCAGAAAAAAAAATCTATGAAGCGACTCACACGAAAAATATTTGCAGAAAATATTTTTTTTTAGTAAGAGCATCATTAAAATAACTCATTCAAGCATTACTTTCATGACAGAAACTCCTACCTCACATGGTTAGCATTAATGGTGTGATATATTGGGATAAGGGTCACAAATATAGAATAAAATAAATCACGGGGATATCATGAGGAGTCTAGCATACGCCAAGTATCAAAGAATCTAACAATATTAAAGATACTATTGTCCCCACCGATTAGGTAGATATGAACGGAATGTGAACAGTTTGAAAAGATGCCTCAAAGAGACGTGGTTTTATTGACTTTACTGATTGCAGCCTGGAATAAATGAGAATGCCTTTAGACAGTTAAATGCAATTGGTCAGTGTAAAGAAAAAAAATTCCTCAACTCTTTATTCATCCTCCCTCAGCCTACGCAAAGAAAATGAGAGCTTTGGAATAAGGTGTAGACTTCCATCAAAGCGGAATAGGCAATAGTTGTGCTAGTTAATGAAATTTTGACAGAAGGCTCCAAAAAATGCGGTTTCATGGCCTCTAATAATGGTGAAAACCATGTTGTAAGACCTAACATTACTCCACATATTAGTTCATCTTGGTCAAGTGAGCACAAAGGCAGTCATGGATACCATGGCAAAGACCATGAACATGCTAGGTGTGGTTGCTCCAATGGACATGGTAGTGGGGGCTTTGACCTAAGAGGAAACAAATCCGGAAGTGGAAGTAAGAACTAACATCCACCTAAGCATTGTCTGATGTCAGATTTACAATGAGTGTGGTCAATGCTAGTGGATGAGATATATCCTGTAGTGCCCAAAGTTGAATCTTTTATACTGTCGAGTTAAAAAAAATACAATATCAATCAAAAAGTCAATCAAAGCTTGTATCATTCCTTTCGAAAGGCGACATTGGACTTTTTTTGTATAGCATTTCAAATACCACCACAATCATTTCATTATAGTCAATCGTGCAAATGTATTGAATTTACCTAAGATTGATATGACAGGAGCAGTCACAGCTAAGTACATGGTGGGAAATATTATATTTCACCTTTGTGAACGCCTTCTCTCACCTTCTATATTCCCAAAAACCTACATAAAAATAAGATCACCTTTGGAGACCACCGATATTCGTCGTTGTAAGTAATCCTTAAAAGAAAACATATATGTGTTTCCCATTTGCATGATATTAAAAGAAATTGCAAGTTGGTAGAAAATTCCAAGCATGGAGCCAATGTTCCAAATGCGTAAGGCGTAGATTCAAGCATGAAAAAAACTTTGTCTAATGTCCCAAATGCGTGAGGCACCTCTGAAACCACACCCTATAATATTTGGCATTAAAAAGAAACACTCTGCCTGATTTGAAATTGACTACGGTCTGTCGCTTCAGTGGGTTTCACGATGGAAACAAAGAACTGATACATGGAATTCCTTCAACTCAAATATCCGGTACAAATGGAGATTTGGAAAATTCCTGAAGGAAACATAGGTGAACTACAACTTGCATATTGTCAAATTTTCAGATGGCTATACCAAGCGACGGAATATGTTTAGATGTATTTGAGAGAACAAGACTCTAGTTAGTGCTGGAAAGAAGAACAGTCTTCTGTATTAACAGGCCATCAAAAGGATAGTCACACAGAGGACACCTCATAAACCTACCATGGATAGTCATCATGAAAGGCAACAAATACCACGAAGCCACATCAAGAAGAGTTTAAAGAAGTGTCAAAGAATGGAAATCATGAGGGAAGCATACATGAAAATTTTGTAGGTCTATGAGAGGCATAACAACAGTGGTTTCTATATCATTTTGACAAATAAAAATTATATGAAGGAAAAGGCAGAGGTAAAAGATGATACTAATCGTTCATCGTAAAAGAGAATGGACTAGACTGCCTAGGCGATATGCACCCGACCTCAAATGTCTGAGAAACATATGTCAACTTGCAACAAGCATTAAACGCTCAATAACTGAGGTCGATGCCTTTTAAAGATAGTGATATGAGAAAAAATTTAAGACGTAGTATTAAAGTAATGAAAGCAAAGACCCAATATCTAAAATCACTGAAAGTAACGATAAAATCAAAGCGATGACTGAATAATTGGATTTATAAAGCGTTTAAATTTTGAGACTATGAAAGTATTCAAATAAGAGCAATGATTGAATCTCTCAAAGTAAGAAGACTTTATGGTGAATAAAATGAAATAAGGGTGGATTATAGCGCTTAGATACCTCTATCTTTCTCTTTTACAATGGCCACAAAAGTGGTAAGGAGTTAAATAATCAAGAGGTTGCTATGATTATATCAAAAAATGTTAACATTTGCAACGATCATTTGCACGTACCTTCTCTCTGTTTATTTGCAGTCATAAATAAACTGTCCAACACATCCTTGATGAATCTATTTTGTTTCAATTGGAGCAGTTAGTTACTACCATCCTTCTAGTGCCATAATGTAGATGTCAAAATCTGCAAGAGAGACTTAAACAGTTTCAATTTTATTAGCACAAAAGTTAATTTAAATCAGAAAACTTAGACACCCTTATGAAATATTTAACCATGTTAAAAAATGCAACTAATGAAAACAATGCAAGCTAAACAAAATCATATGCAAACATGATTAACCCTTATCTCATAGTGGATTGGTGCCACTCTATCATGTAGGATGCAGCCCTTTCCCAATCCATGATAAACAAAAGATGACAAGATGCATAGTGATGAAGAGAAAAATTAGTTCTCACATGTAGAGAGCAACTTTGCATGCGAATGTGTTGTTGTGTTGTAGTTGTTTTGGAGAAATTCTTTGCATTTTATAGATTCAAGGTTAGGAGATTGAGATATTTTGATGAATGTGGGATCATTTATAAGCCAATGACAAGATGTCACTTGTCAAGATTTGAGAGGGTGAGGAATGTGCAAGTCTTGGCCAATGTGCCAATTTCAAAATTGAATTTTGGATGTAATGAAATCTTTAGGGGGGATGAAAGGTGCATTTAATGCCAAGTTTGACTTGTGCAGGAGACGTGTAAGAGACATGTAAGATAATTTAATGCTTTGTTGGAAGGGACAAGTCTTTTGGAGGGAAGCTTCAAATTGACAGAATATTCCATCTTGATGCCCTTTTGAAAGTAATTAGAAGAATTAATAAATCAAAGAAATGATTTATTTGTGCAAGTGGGTGGGTTAGTTAAGAGTTTAGATTTGACTCAAGTTGAGTCAAAAGCTAGAGAATGGGTGATCATGATTAGAGGTTAATAAATTTAGATTAATTAACTTTTAGGATTTTAGGAGTTTGATATTTGATTTAAATCAGTTTGATTTATTGAATCAAATAAGAAGAACCTTAGGACTTTAAGAAACAATTTCATTTATTTTACAAAGCCTAATGAAGCTAAGGAATTAATCAATAATTTTTTTTTGTTGATTAATAGTAGAATTTGATGTTGGTTAGAGCAAGATGTAAGATGTCTATTATACGTGTCTACACAAAGTCAAAGAGAACACAATTGAAAAACCCCTCATGGTTCCTTTCGTTCCTCCCCTTGGGGAAGAAAAGAAACTTGTGGCTGATCAACTAGTTCCTATGCAGATTGAATATAAAATATAATAAATAGAGGTGCTAGGGAGCGTATATATAGACTTCATGCTCTGGCTTACAAATTTCGTGATGAATTAAACAAAGAAAATCAATATCCACACTTGATTGAAGCAATGCATGATGATCTTCCTCCCCAACCATAGTAGGAAATCTACATGCATCCTCCACAACAAGAGTTGAACTCTTCTACAAAAATTATCCTTCGACCTCTTATTGAAAATAGATGATGATGATGAGGATGCCAAAATTGATGAAGAGGTGCATAATGAACTGAATACATTCTTTTCCTCTCCCATAAGTTTAAATGAAAAATCTTCTATAAATAATATTGAATCTGGTGATTCTCCTAACTCGACACTTTTTGTTGTCCCTTTGGCTAGTTGCCCACCTTGGGTCTATAACAAACATGATTGGAAGGTGGATGAATTGCTCATAGGTTGACTCATATTTTCCTCACTAGTCTTTTGCATTATTTCTTTCTTAATTTTATTTTGTGTTATTTCATGTGCATAATATCATCCCCCATGACATTTTGTTTTCTCTATCTTTGTGACATTCCTCTATATATACCTTCATTCTTCTCTTTCCTCCATCACTTTCACTTTTTCATCTTTATTTTTTTCTTGGGTTTTCCTTTTGGGGGTGATGCAAGGTAGTGAGAAATTCATGTCTCCTTAATGTTGATCCAAAAGGCTTTCTTTTTTTCCTTTTCATTTTCTCTTTATCCTTTTCTTTTTGTTTTCCTTCTGGGGATGACATAATGCATCAAGACACACTATGTCTCTTCTATGTTTACCCAAAAGGGTTTTCTTTCTTTCTACTCTCTTTGTGTCATTATTTTAATTTTGTGTGTATTTGGGGAATGATGAAAATTATGAGCTCCTTAAAAACACTTTTGCAAAGAACATACTAACCCCAAATCCATAGATCCCTTATGTGTTTGCTATTTTTATTTCAGGGGAAATCCATCTCTTTTATTTTTCCCTCGCATGACACAACCTTACTCGAAAAAATATGACCTGGCATAAGGGCTTTCCAAGTTGTCTCTCATGTATTTCATCTTTTTTCATTTTAATTTTCTACTTTAAAGTAATTTATCATAGCATGGTGTTTAAAAATTCCTTTAAAGTGAGGGCATACATTGGCATTATTCTTTTTCATTTTTATTTTTTCATGGTTCTTAGTGCAACCTTCTTGCTTCATACAATGAGTTTTTCACTTTGTGGATGAAATTGGGTATGATATATTTCATGAGCATGATCTCTTAGCATGTTACGTTCCTCTTAGCAGCTTGATGCAACACACTGCATCCCCTAAGTTGTGAATTTACTATTATTTAATTGCTCATCTCTTGGAGAAATTAGACACAATGTTAACTAAGTGAAAAAACTCACATGAACTCAGAAAGACTCCTTTAAAGAAAAAAATTATATGGCCACCTTGCATAACATATCTTGCATTCCTATAGAGCCATCCTATTTGTTCATGGTCTTTAAGCATATAGATTTTTTCTTATCTCATGAAGCTCAATTTTTTTTTTGTGTAGTGCCTTCTTAAAGTTATCAAGAGGTATAACTTTGGTATTGTTGAACGGTAAGCCAAATTTCATGCATGACTTTCCCCATATCCACTTGTGTGTGTGTGTGTGTGAGTACATACAAACCATGAGTGTATGTGTCTCACCTTTTGGGACTTCTCACCCAATGGACAATTAGGAGTTCCATTGCCTTAGAGTGCATATGCATTTGTTTTCGACAAACAATTTATATTAGATCCACATTGCGATGGAAAAATAGTCGAAGCTTGTTATGACATTCACTTTTATCTCTTTTCTAGGGTTTTATTAATTAATTAAGCATACCAAATATAATTTCAATAATAATTTATCTTAATCTTTCCTTATTTGATGTGTTGTAAAGTGTTGTAACACACTTTTACATTCCTCTAGGCTTGTCACTAATAATTGAGATTTCTTATGCATTAATTGGCCCCATTTTGCATCCACAAGCCTTATCTATGTGTATTTTTCAGGATAATCCTAACAAAAGGAATTTAAAACATCAAAATCCTAAAAACCCACCTCAAATTCCTAAGGTAGGACTCATTCACCATTATGGGTGAATGAGTCCCCTTAGTTGGGACCCGTTCACCCAAGTTGGTGAATTATTCCCCTTTAACTGAAAATAAAATTTAATTTGAATCTTTGGAGGGATTTTATTCTTCAAAATCCAATGTCACCTTGTAGTCTTGTAATTTCACTAATTATTTCCTAAAGGAGTATAAATACAACATTCTTTATCTCATATCTTTCCTAACACCCCCAATCATTCAAGTCCTCATCCTTATAGAAAATTGAGTTCACAAGAGACTTGGAGCAAGATCACTTAAGGTTTTGAAGGGCAGATTATCAAGCTTTCAAGAGAATTCTTCAGGAATCAATTTCATTATGTCAAAGATCCCATTCTTCAGATTGGTTATTATGCTCACAATTACGATGTAGATTTCATGATCTAAGAATGCTTTGTATTTAAGCTCTATCTCCTTCAAGAAATAATTGAGAACCAAATCTACAACCAATTGAAGCATAATTGCAACACTTAATTGCTAGGCTTTCATCAATTGCAACATCATCTTTTTTTAATTCATCATCCTCCCTTTAAATTTTCTTTCATTTCAAGGTTTAGTTACCAACAAGGGGTTTCACCAAGGAAAACCCCTATTCTCTAACCCCACAACCATTTCCCTCTTTCTGCATGTGACTTGCAGGTCTACCTTGCAAATTTATCAAAGAGAATGATTTGAAAAGTTGTCATCAAGTTATGAAAAGAAATTCAAAACTTTTCCAAGTTGTGAACAAGCCTTGGAGAAGCTTAAAGAAGGTCTATAGGCTAACATTTATAGCTTCAGACCCTGATCTAAATTAGGAACTCAATAGAAGAATGAGAGCTATAGGATCCAGTTTTGAATTTCTCAAAATCTACAAGTGGACTAATTTGCCACTATTGGCGAATCAGTCCCACTGTAGGGTATGTACAAGATCATGATGGGCCAATAAGTGGTAATATGTAAGTGATATGATAGCCCATGTGGCTGATGACCTTTTTTTTACCCAAAATTGATGAAACGAAAAGGGTTTTTAATGGAGATTCTTAGCTTTCCATCAATATAAATTATGTTTCATTTTGAATTTAATAAATAAATATTATTCATTTTCTATTTGAATTATGACTAAAGTCCTGATTGATAGGTTGATTAGAAAACATCTATAAATTTCAAATGGTATCACATTTTTTGAATGTGAAACATGTGTCACATTCTATGGTTCACATACTATAGGCTTAAAAAAATAAAAAATGAATTTCATGAAGTTTTGACCAAGTTAAGGTGGTCAGACATGCAAGTTTTTATATTTTTTTAAATTTTGTAATAAAAAATTCATAATTAATTATCTACTTGGAAAAAAATTACAAAAAAATATGCATCACATCGGGACATGAGTCCTCTACTTATATCTAAAGTATTATAAAAAAATAAAATTATTTTATTGTTGTTAGGGTCATCAAAAAAATACCTACTTCTTATATTTTCCCTGAAATTTAAGTACTACTGCATTGAAATTTCAAATTTTCACCAAATAACTTTTTATTTATTTATAATCAACCTATTAGTTTAGAAACTACATTTAATTTTCTACATATTCTATTGTTACATATTCTTTAAATAATATAGATAACTTATTCAAATTTTTATGTCAATTTTCCTAACTCTAATTTTCTAAATTTTCATTGCCACTTAAGGACCTGTTTTTTCCATGATGATCCTTCACATACCTTGTACCTTCTTTTCAAGGATTTTTGTAGATCAGAGTACCCATTTCTTTGAAATCTGTTTTGACACAATTTACCCAAAATTGGACTAACTCACCCAACTTGGCATATGAGTCCCAATTAGCTTCAATAGTAGGCTTTTCAAGATTCCAAATCTTGATTATACCTCATATGGTTTCCTAGGTGCATATTTCTAGATTTACCATTTTCTATTACATTTTGCTTGCATACTATACTGTGTTTTCATTCATCTTCTTTTCCAAGTTTACACTTGGTGGTGAACCCCTCATTTCTTATCATTCAATCCCCTTAGAAAATTAAATTTTCTAGATTTCAATCTCCTATGCATTGAAATATCAAGGGTTTTTTCTTGAGTGACCTATCCAAATGAAATAAAATTGACCTCTCTCGTTTTAGTTTTAAAACGCTAGAATCCCTGGAGTGAGGTCACCATTTTTATTCGGTTGAATTACCAAAAAATGGTTTGACCAAGGTAAACCCCCATTTACTAACAATCAACAAGTTTTTCCTCTCTTTCATGTTTGTGTTTGTAGATATAGTTTGACGACTTGAAGATCATTTATAAAGTTGCATAGAAAAGTTATCATCTTCACAAAAACTAACCTACGAGCCAAATCTGGAAATTTCAGGACTTGAGATCTGAGAAGAAAGAAGTGCAAACATTCAACCTCGATATTATATTCATGCATTTCAAAAATTCTAGATGGTACTAAGTCACCAAGTAGGGTGTCTTAGTCCTCTTGAGGGTATTTTTAAGATATTCTTTAAGATCTACTTTCGACATCCAAAGATTATGCATTTTCCTTGAAAAAAAAAATGGTACTAAGATCATTGTAAGGGTTTCTTAGTCCTCCATAACAAATTTTCATAACTTCTTTTCATTTCTAGAATCCTCATTCCATTTCTAGACTTCCCAGATACACATACCCTAACTTGTGGTTTCTTAATTTCATCATTTCACTTGCATTAGTAGGTTTAGTGAGTTGAATGTTAAATTGTATTTTTAAATATTTTTTCTGCTAATGAACCCATCTAACCATCTAAGTGTAAAGGACCCCCTCCTAGATCTTCCCTATTGAGAATTGACTTGCCCTTTTGGTTGATAGTCAATGCAATTTGGGACCCTAGGACATTGTTGAATGACCTAAGGAAAATAATTTGGCCTTTTCCCCCACCTATTTTTACCATGGTTCATTTTGGTGAACCCAAGGTCTTTGAGCATTCATTTTTGGATTTTGATTCCATTAAGGTCTTAGATCAAAGTTGCATTCATTCTTTCATTACAACTTGTATTAGTGGAATTGTATCTAGGGTTTCTCATACTTAGTGAAATTGCATTTAGGGTTTCTCATATTTGCATTAGTGAAAGTGCATATACTCTATATTTTTATTTCTTGCATCATCTTATCTCATTGAAAAACTGAAAAAGTGCATTGTTCATCATCCTAATATCATTTAGAAAAAATTTTATTGCATTCAAAATTCAAAAAATTGGATTCACTTTTGTATCTAATTTCTTCTCATTCACTACTTTTTCTTGCATTCATTTGCACATTTTTGTGTTTCTAAACATCACGTCCCTAGGTAGGCATTCAAGGAACACTTTAATCAACTAAAAATTTGTTGTTTTTCTAATAAAAACCTCTACTAGGACAAAAATTGCCTTCCTAGTGTCTTAGTCCCTTTGTAGGTTTCTGACTTAAAATCTTGTCTGGGTTGATTGATTTTTGGTCCACTATCAGAGAGATGAAAAATCCTTTAGTACGAAAAAGATACCCTTTATAGCTTCTTAGTCTGTGTTGAATTTAAAACTACAGTTCTTAGGATTTAAATCTATTTTTCTATGCTTCCTAAGCATCCTCGTAATATATACTACATCTCTGGAAAGTTTTAAGAACATTTATTTTATGCATCTAGGTAAGAAACATGAATTTAAGGCTTTCACTTTGAAATAATTTAAATTACAAGAATCATTAGACTAAGAATACTCACATTTATGAAACTTTACATAATATGGATAAAATTAATTTTTTGCTTTTGTACATACAATGTTTACATCCATAAAATTTTTTCTAAGTTTGATCAAATTTATTTTCATTTTTGTATATACATTGTTTGCATTTGTAACATTTTGCATTCAATGAATAAAAGTATTTAGCATCTTTGGGTACACATGTTAGCAGATGGCCAGCACTCCCCTCGGAATTCCTGACATGGACTAACCACCTCTCGAGGATCCATTAACTCTAGGACTTGTATCGAGCATATGTTTGTGCAACAAGAATTGAGGGCCAACAATTGGTATCAAAGCGAAAGGTGTTGGTTTTGAATCTACTCAGGTAATGTCGAGGGGGAGTTTGTTGGTAGATGATCAGCTCTCCCCTCAGGATTTATGACATGGACTAACTCCCTCTCGTTGATCTGCTAACTTTGGTAGTTGTATTGGGTATTAACAAGTTGATATTTTGGTGCAACGACAATTGTGGTCCAATAACACATAATTTACATTATCAAAGAATTGCATGAGATAATTAAAATTTATTTTCATTTTAGGTTAAATAATGTTAGTACCTTATCTTTTTAGGCTCTCTAAGAAAAATTTCATGTGTCTTCCCTATGATAGTGTTTTAGTGAAAGAGACCTAGGAAAATCCTAATGATCATATGTGTTCTCCTAATATCTCTTTTATTCGAGAAGAAGATATTCTTGTGTTAGAAGAACCAATCAATGAGAGTTTTGAGATTTCCTAGTTGTTTCTCTCCTTCTACATCTCTTAGTGGATAAGATATTGATGAAAAATAAGAAACAACCATAGGTAATCATGATGTCCACATAACAAAACAAGATACCATTGAAACTTCAACTAGTCTGCATTCATCTCCCAAAATCTTCAACTCTCATGATAATGTTCTAGAGGATAAAATTGTAAGATAAGATAAAGATATGTTGGTGTTGTATTATCAAAACTTTAAGATCTATGAAAACTATCTTTATGATCCTTCCCCTATCTATTCTATTTTGGAATAAATTATAGGAAAAAGGAATGAAATTATATATAATCATGATAATCATATTTTTTCTTCTCCTAGTATCTATTCTAGTTGTGAGGAAGATGCGTTGGTGTTCTAAAATATATCCAATGAAGGTCATGAAGAAAACATTCCTTCAAAACATATTGATATCATTTCTAATAAAGACAATTCAACCACTAGTCATTCCCTTACTTGTGATGAAGTCATTTTGGGAGAACCAATCTATGAATGTAAAGAAAATTTGGTTTGTAGTGCTCCTAAAAACTCTCCTACTAGGGAAGATATAATGATGGAAGAAAATGAGAACATTGACAACAATAATTCCTTAGATGAAGATGATGAAGTGACATTAGAGTCACCTTCACTAAGGGAACATGAAAATGAAGGAAATTATTTTGAGGTTATGAACATTAGATATCCCTTGGAGTACTCTCCCGAGCCTAAACTTATCAGGGTAAATTACAAAGTTGTGTTACACTTTCGGCCAACTTATACGCACAAGTGAATTTTAGTAATTTATAACTAAAAATCAATTTTGGTCAAAAATTTAATCTAGTAAGATTCATTGTAGATAATTTAAATATGTTCACAACTTTTCCAACTAAAATTGCTGGCTAAATGCATATATAACACTACTTTGAGACCAATTTACTAAAATAATGAATTTATTTGGAACTTTAATGTTTCAATAACTCCTAGTCATATAAATAACATATTTTAAAAAATGTAAAAGTACCCTTTTGTAGATCCATAAGTATAGTTTTCAAATATATATTTATTTTAATGGTTCAATTAGTATTTATATTTTATTTTTATTTTTTAGTAAAATTATTTTATCAGCATAAAAATATAAGGTTGATTACCATGTCAAGAAAAATAAGAAAACTTATTTAAAAAAAATAAAAATATGATTCCCTAGATAGTGCATATTTTTTATTACTTTACGTAAATATTCAATATAAAAGTTGATGTTGAGTGTAAACGATCGTGTTTTTATATACACAAATTTAAATATTTATTTAAAAATATATGTTTATTAAAATTGAAAACAAAATATCCATGCCCTAAAAATTCATGTTATAAATATTCACCCAAAAAAAGAAGGAAAAAAAAAAAATTACTATATAAAGCTTGATGTTGAGTGGAACATCATTTTTCATCATTTTTATCAGCAACTAAATTATGACTAGTGTTAATTTATTAAAAACTATATTCAAATATTTTTTTCATTTTTTCAAAATAATACAAACATAAAATATACTTAAAAATAAACATTTTATTAGTTTACATCATTTCAAAATTCAAAACATATATGCCACTTTCTAGTGATTCAAGTTGAAAAGTTAGATCAACATTGGCCATTTCCTTTATAAAAGTGTGAGACAACTTTGTACTATTACCCATCATTTATCCACCCTTGCAGAAATAGAAAGTTTAAAAAAAAATTGTCCTTATCCTTAAACCACCTAAGAATAATGTTTCCTAGCAATGGAGTTAAAATATTATTGTTCAGACATACAACACTAGGAACAATACCCAACCAAGATAAACACCTTCAACAACCCTCCCATTGCCTAATCATATCTTGCCTAGTGCCCCTAGTTTTCCTTCACAAAGTTGAAAGGAATATAATCTTGTGGAACAAGTTAGGCATACTCCTGCAAAGATATCCCTATGGGACCTAATTCATAATTCACCTAATTATCACATTATACTTCAAACAACATTGCAACAATTTGTGGTTCCTTGTACTGCAAACCTGAATTACATAGTAACCCTGATTCAAGGAATTAATGTTGACATAGTTCTCCACCAAAGTGAGCTCCCTCCTTTGGAAGTGCAAAAAACAACATGATTCTTCCATGATTATAGCTCGGTACTATATGACAGGGATAAAGTGAACCCTTGTTTACAATGGCTCAACCTTTAATGTGTGTAGTATAACCCTTTTAGATAGGCTTGTCATCAATAAATAAAAACTTCAATCCAAATCTTTATCTATTAAGGGCTTTGACAATATCATAAAACAAATGCTTGGTGTGACTATTTTTCCTATTACGACTAGGAAGGCCACATTATAAACACCAATCCATGGTATGCCCCATTATTTTTCATAAAATCTCCTTTTAGGCAGACCATGGATTCATGCAATGAATGGGGTGCCTTATACTCCTCATCACAAAATGAAGTATGTCTACAACAACAATGTGCACACACTTGAATTTTAACCTAAACCAAACACTTGTTTGAACATTGAGAAAAATTAAGACAATTCTTTAAACATGTTAACACCAACTACACAAGTGGAACCCATGCATGAACAAAAAAAAAGATAGATGTTGTAAACCTTTCACAAAGATATTATTAGATGATTTTGGGATCATTGAATTTTGAACCAACATTCATGGGAGAATACAATATCATAAACAAAGAATTTGACAAGGACAAACAAAAGGAAGTAATTTAAACAAAAAATTTGGAACACCCTTCGAAAGCATCCACCTCAGCCACTTTAGAAGAAGAAGCAAATTATACAAACAAAAATTATGAGATACATTATAAACAACCACTGAATCCTAAAGAAATGAAAAATATTTATGGAAGAGTTTATGAGCTTATGAAAAAAGTGGAATATATTGGAAATGGATATGGTGCTAGAGAACAATGTATCTGTGTCAATATACAACCTAACATGCGAGAAAAAACCCATGGTCTTGGTTATTGTGCTTTGGTACAAATGAAACCATCAAATAAAAATTCACTCAATATAAAAAATCTCACAAAGGATTCCTCTAAGCCAACTTTAAAAATAGTGCATCATGAATTTATATTCACTAGTGATCTTGATTGATATCATTTGCAAGAAACAAAGAAATCCTAGCTTAAAATCAATGTCATCACAAAAAATACTTGCGATTTGAATTTCATAGATTTTAAAGAAGAGACAAAAATATCACAATCTAAAGAGTCTTGTGTAGGTATATGAAAAATAATACTAAGAAAGAGATATTTTTTGCAAAATAATGAAACATCCTCTAATTTTCATCAAGAAAGTATCTTGTTGAAACTCCTCCAATATCGTTTGAGATCTCTCCTCCAAGTATATGAAATAAATTTATCTACAACAGTTCATGGTCATGTTGATAATGAATATAAGGCTTTAAGTGATCAAGTTAATCATCTTTAGGAGTGTGGTGCTCTCTCGATTGTGTCGAAGCATATGATTCTTCTAATTGATACTGATTTTTACATGAGCATGTCTCTCATTAATCTTTTTGGCTCATCATTTTCCTACACTAAGTGGGGGTAAGTATTTTGGAGCCCTCTCCTTCTATGTAACTTTTCATTGTCTCTTCTTTCTATTTGATTGCCTTTCACATATATATAAGAGGCACTTTCTTGGGTTGTGGATAAGATGCCTTAATTTGTCTCATATGTGATGTACTGAGTTAAGCATTGTCGGGGCAACCCCATTCTTTTTCATGATGTAACCATTGAGAAACATATGACTTGGCATAGAGATTTCTAAGTAAGCTCTCATGTATTCTTCTACTTTAAAGTAATTTCTCACAAGAATGGTGTTTTCAATCGCTTTAAATTGGGGTCATACATTGACACTCATGTTTTATTGTGCAATTTTTCTTTCTTCTTGTGATGCATCCTTTTCTTGATGGTGTCAATGGGTTTGATTTCCTCCAATAGCATAGTATTTCTCTGACTTTTCCTCTCTTGGAAACATTAGGCATAATGTTACTTAATAAGATACCTTGCACAAACTAAGAAAAATCCCTTCGAACATCCATATTTCTTATTGTGTTTCATTTTTGTACCTTATTAAAGTCATGGATTAGGTATGTCTTTGATATGGATCTCTTCGGGTTCACCTCGTGAAAAACTAGCTTCACTAGCCCTTGTGTGCATTTTTTTTATTTTATTATCATGGTCATGGGGTATGACTTTGATACCCATGACTATGATATGGATCTTTTGGGGAGCTCACCTAGTGGACAACTACCTTCACTATCCCTTGTGAGTAAGCTTTATGTTTGCATAGTGGACAGTGCATTCCACTTGTAAACCTTTTTGGACAAAAAACCTAGACACAATCCATAGTGCATTGGATGGCCAGTTGAAGCTTGATCCATTGAAATTTTATTTTTGGGTATGTGAAAGATCATCATGAAAAAAATAGGCCCTTAAGTGGCAATAAAATTCAGAAAATCAGAGCTAGGTAACTTGACGTAAAAATTTGAATAAGTTATCTATATTATTTCAAAAATATGTAATAATAGAATCTATATAAAATTGAATGTATTTTATAAACTACTAGGTTTATTTTATTTTATTTTAAATCTATTTGGTGAAATTTTGAAATTTGAATGGAGTAGTACTTAAATTTCAGGTTAAAAGTAAGAAGTAGGTGTCTATCTAACCACCCTAACAACAATAAAATGATAATATTTTTTTATAAGATTTTAGGGGACTCATGTCCCAATGTGATGCATATTTTTTTGTATTTTTTTTCCAAGTAAATAATTAATTATGAATATTTATAACAACTTAAAAAATATATAAAAACTCATATGTCTGACCACCTTAACATGGTCAAAACTTCATGAAATTCATTTTTTTTTTTAATCCTATAGTATGTGAAGCATAGAATGTGCACATGTTTTGGATTTAAAAAATGTGATACTATTTGAAAGCTATAGACTTTTTCAATCAGCCTATCAATTAGGACTTTAGTCATAGTTCAAATAGAAAATGAACAATAATTATTTATTAAATTCAAAGTAGAGCATAATTTATATTGGTGGAAAGTTGAGAATCTCCTTTAAAAAACCTTTTCGTTTCATCAATTTTTGGTAAAAAAATTGTCGTCAGCCACATGGGACATCGTATCACTTAGATATCACCACTTTCTGGCCCATCATGATCCTGCACATACCCTTTTCCTTTTTTTGTTGTTTTCCCTTTTCTATCTTTGATGGTGTATGCTTTTAATTTGGTTATGGCTTCATATATCATTCACATGTGTGTTCCTTTGTGCCTATGTTGATGTTTGTTAGGATCTTGATCCTAGGGGCTTGATCATCCCTCTTGTTCTTTGTAATCCTATCTTACTATCATTCATACATTCAAACCCCCCTTGATTGTATGGCTGGCTACTTTAGATTGAGTTTGAAGCAAGTTCATTCTCTCACTAAAGTAGGTACTAAATGTAGTGTAGTAAAATGCATACCCTTGCATTTTCACACTTGTTTGGACTTGGCTTGTTTTATTTATCTTTGTTTATGTACTAATTGGTCCTATTTTGCATCCACAAGCCTAATAAATGATATATTTTTATGGTTAATGCCAAAAAACATCAATGGATAAATGATAATTTAGTTATTCTATCTAAGTTTCCTCGAGTTTTTGGTCACGACTTAGATGCCACCTAGGGCATCTTTGTCCCCCTTGGCTTATTTTTGAGATTTAATTTCAAATTTTGCTGGGATTTAGCCCCCTTTAATTAAGGAATTCCTATGTCTTCTTGTTTTTGTATGATTTTTAGAAATTAAGCATGGATAATTTAGTTATTCCTTCACTCATTTTATATCAAGTCTTATGTGATAGCATCCTAATAGTATAATTGGAGTTCACAAGAGAATTCAAGAGCAATTCATCAAGAATATTGATCCATCATCAAGATTCAAGCATCATATCAAGGAGATTGTTGCATCATGTGTGATTTTGAGCTAAAATTTGTGATTTAGGGTTTTTATTCAAGAAAATAATTCAAGTCGATATCTATCGAGTATTCATTAGATTCAAGATCTTCATTCAAGCTCGCCATTTCACAAAATTTTATAGACTTCATAGGAAGGGTTTGGTGAGTTATAACATTGCAAGTTGTCCATTTATCATTTCCCTCCATTTGTTTTTATTTCAAGGTTTAATTACAAACAAGGTGTTTGACCAATGCAAACCCCCATTTACAAACAATGAACAAGTTTTTCTTCCCTTTCATGTTTGTTTTTGTAGAATTTGGGTTGAAGACTTGAACATAATTTGAAGTGAAAATTTCTAAATTTTCAATGTTTCATAGGAAAGTTGTCATCTTCACAAAAACTCACCTACATGATAGATCTGAAAATTTGAAGACCTAATATCCGAGAAGAAGGAAGTGCATACTTTGGACCTCAGGATTATATTCAAATATTTTAAAAATTCTAGACAAGACTAAGTCACCATCTAGGGCTTCTTAGTCCTCTGAAGGTTATATTATAGATATTATTTTAGATCTAGTTCCAATATCCTAAGGTTCTACATCTACCCTAAAAAATATCAATGGAACTAAGATAGTAGTAAGGGCATATTAGTCCCCAATAGAACATCTTGACAACTTCTTTGAATTTTTGAAATATTCATTACATTTTTAGACTTCCCACATACACATACCCTAAATTTTTGTTGGTTAATTTCATCATTTGTACTCATCATATAAATTACATTGCTAGGTTTTTTGAGTTGAATGTTAAATCATATTTTCCTAAAAAATTCTTGGTGCTCAACCCTTCTAAGTTTAAATAATCCCCTCCTAGGTCTTACCTATTGAGAATTGACTCATCCTTTAGGTTGATAGTCAATCTAATTTGGGAACCTAGGAAATTATTGAATGACATAATAAGAATAATTAGACATTTCCCCCCACCTATTTTAACCATTGTTCACCTTACAAGACAACTCTAGTCACAGATATCAACAAGATACAATATGAGATAGACTATGTAGCCTCCCCATAGAAAATATCAAAGATCCCCCATGATGAAGAAAATCCTATGATGATCCTAGAAGTCTGAAGAATATCCCATGTTTGCAAACAACATGCCTCCCTTTAGGGAGAAACAACCACTAATAAAAGAGAAAATGGGTATGTGCACGATCATGATGGGCCAAAAAGTGGTGATATGTAAGTGATATGATGGCCCATGTGGCTAATGACTTTCTTTTACCAAAATCAGATGAAATGAAAAGGGTTTTTAAAGGAGATTCTAAACTTTCCACCAATATAAATTATTCTTTACTTTTAATTTAAGGAATAATTAAAATTCTTTTTTTATTTGAATTATGACTAAAGTCCTGATTGATAGGCTGATTGAAAAACATATATATCTTTCAAATGGTATTAGATTTTTTGAATCTAAAACATGTGTCACATTCTATTCTTTGCATATTATAGGGAAAAAAAATCAATTTTTATGAAGTTTTGACCAAGTTAAGGTGGTCATACATACGAGTTTTAATATTTTTTAAAATTAATAATTAATTATTTACTTGGAAAAAAATTACAAGAAAAGTATGCATCACACTGGCACATGAGTCCTCTACTTATATCTAAAATATTGTAAAAAAATATTATAATTTTATTGTGGTTAGGGTGGTCAGATAGACACCTACTTCTTATTTTTCCCTAAAATTTAAGTACTACTGCATTGAAATTTCAAATTTTCACCAAATAGAGTTTTATTTTTTTAAAATAAACCTAGTAGTTTAGAAGCTAAATTAAATTTTCTACAAATTCTATTGTTATATCTTTTTGAAATAATATAGATAGCTTACTCAAATTTTTACGTCAAGTTACCTAACTGTGATTTTATGATTTTTTATTGTCACTTAAGGGACAATTTTTTCCATGATGATCATGCACATACCCAAATATAATTTTGAAAAAAAATAAGGGAGAGGATGAATCAACATGAAAGATTCCTCTAGAAACTGTCTTGGTGCCTCCATGTAACCAAATGTAACATCATGATCAAGTGCAACCTCAACTAAAGAAGGTGGATCAACAAGACCATGTGGAATCTCTAAAACAATAATATCCAAGAAATAGATTGTTTGAAAGTAGTGTGGATACTATCATAAAAGAGAATGGATATACCATCAAAAGAATCATCCAAATAAAAAAAATGAGGTTATAAAAACAAATCCATAAGAATTGTCAAGTGAATATCCCAAAAAGAAACATCTGAAAGATCAAAAACATATTATTATTCTAAATAACTAACCTCTAAATAAAGAAGAGATGTATCAACATAGATGTGAATAAATCCAAAGTTCAAGTGACCAATCTCTCTTGAGGAACTACTATCGACACTAGAAAGAGGTGGGAAAGGCTCATAATCATCATCATCAAAAAAATGAGAAAAGGCATAGAGACAAGACTCATGATCAACCTCACCAAAGGCAATGACCTTTATAGTATCATCCTCTCTAATGAAAGAAAAATTTGGAGTGAACTATACAGTCTTTGGTACCTCACCATGAGTAATATGATATATGGAAAGTAGATCTGTGTGAAAATCAAGAATACACAGTACATCTCTAAAACAACTATCACCAATATCAACATTTCCTACCCCTGCAACATCTAAAGGCTTACTATCTCCAAATGAAATCTTGGAAGTATTAGTAGGATAAAGATGTAGAAAAGGATGGGGAGTAAAACCTAGATGTTGAGATGCTCTTGAATCCAAAAAGCATCTATCATGGCCAAAATGAACTACATAAGTTACCAATGCATATCCTTTACCCATGTAGAGTTTATCTTTTTTACCTCTTGTAATTCTTGCATTCTCTCGCTACGTAGGTTTGGATAATGATGCAAATGAAGATGTAGAGGTTGTAGAAGGAGTCACAAATGAGGGAAATAGAATATTTTTCTTCTCAAAAATATGTGAAAGTTGATCAATATTGTTTGTATAATAATTGTTTTGATCATTCCCTTTCTTCTTGCAATACACATAACTTAACTTATCATTCTTAGGCTTTTCCTCTTTTGAAGAGGTGGAGGACTCATTAGACTCTATCTTAGGCTTCAGTTTCTTCTTCCCATTTCTCTGAGAGTTTTGTGCAACTACTACATGGTTCATAGAGACCCCCTCTAACCAGGAAAGTTTGGATTGTTCCCTTATCAAATGGTCATGAAATGTCTCAAAATAAAGCATTTGGAATTGATTTCCCAATGCATCCATGGTGGAGTAGAAGTTATAAGAAAATATTTCAAATGGACATATCAACTTAGACAAAAAAAAATAGGAATCCTTATTAGTTTTTCCCTTCCCACATACTGCCAATTGTGACCTCACAAATTTTAACTTGATTGGGAAATAATCAGTAGAAGGAAATGCATCAGGGGAAATAGAAATTAATTAGGCCTCTAGTTGCAAGGCATGAAACTCATTGATCTGATCAAGAAAGTATATTAACTCATCCCATATCTTCTTGGGTATACTATAGTATTCAATATGGAAAATAAGACTATTCAAAACATGGAATGATATGAGACCTATAGCTTCATCACACTTGTTTTTGTGGGAAAGTATATTATATTCCCTACTAAAAGTGGGTTGGTTAGAACTAAGTGTGGACCACAAAACCTTAGATTGGAGAAACCTACGCATTTTGATCTTCCACATATGGTAGTTATGGGGGGTTAAAAATTGAATTAAATCAAAAGTAGCCATGACAAAAAAAGGGAAAAATACATTGAACTAAAATCTCCGAAATATCAACCAATGTAGCCTCTCGATATTTATCCAAAACATATTACATGGGAAATGAAAAATATTGAATCTAAAAAATTTAGCAAAAGAATTGTACACATTACTATTTGTTTGTAGTAGATTTTTGCACTACATGCAAGATAATGAATGCATAGGTATCCATAAAATGAAAACCTACTCATAATCTATGAGACTTTCTCACACCAACCAAACACACTACAATGATATTTAAATAGAAAAAAAATACTCCACGCTACCAATGTGGGATAAATTTTCCCAAACCAACTTAAAAAACTTTGGCCCACACCACTTTCTCTACATAGAATTGAAACCCTTAATATTTAGATAAAACTTTATAGAGTTTAAAGTTTTAAAATGTATGGCCACCTCTACAAATAATAGTGGAGAGAAAACATAGTCTCAATTGGTGTCTTCAATGAAGATTTGCAGCTTCTAGGTGGATACCAAACAACTACCTCCAAATGAAGAATCATTCAAAATTGTAGGCTTAAACTATTTGAATGTCACCTCCAATCGATAAAATGCCCTGCCTTTAGCTGTCATTCCTCCCACATAAGAAAATGTATGCCTCTACATAGTACCACGAACTTCAATAAAAAAATCGAGCCTCCAAAATGAAATAAATTGTTCCACCAAAGAAAAGATAAAGAAATCACATGTTTTGTGGCATGACAACATAGAATTTTCACTACCTTCAATTCCTTTAATCTCACTCAAATGAGACAAACAAGCCACTACCAATAAATCAAGAAATCTAAGTAGAATCAACTCCCTTTTAATAGATAATACTACCTGCAAATCCTTGTTGTCATGCTTCCCAAACATGGCTCCAACTAAAAATAATTCCTAGCTACACAAAACTATCTCAAATTATGGATGTTTAGATTTAAGTGTGGCTTATATATATGATGTCATTACAAGATACAACACCGGACAAATCATACCTCAAAACATGAAATTTAGGGCTCCATGGTTGCCCTCCAATCACAAAAAATACTAGGAAAATGAAGAATAAAGGTAACTTTGAAGTTTAAGAAATTTCAAACGTCAAAAAAACCTTCAGAAAATAAATGGTATCAAATTTTGATGAAAGTTATCAATAGTACAAAAACATACACACTGAAATCTTTGATACTATGTTGTTGTCAACAACCTCGTAGGAGGACAACCTACAAATAAATATTCACAGACAAGAGAAGAAACACAAATCTATTTTTACAGAGACAAAAATTGAGATGAGATATCTTACATAATGTATAGTGGACAACCTGAGGCTCTACTACCCTAGAGTGATCACAAAACTTATAGTCTAGATGTGTTCCACACTGCATTAAACAATTTAGGATTTATGTTCTTGGTCTTTGATGTTGTATGATTCTATATCTTCATCATTGTTGCATATTAAAGTGTCTTGAATATCTACTTTAGTGTGAGTTTGACATGGGGTCATACTCTCACTAAAGTGGGGGCTAAATATAGTGTCAAAAAATGTATCCCTTTTTCACACCTAAGTTGTGAGTAATTAATATTAAAATGAGCCTATTATTGCCCTAATTTATTATTGTAATGTGTTTTACACATTCACATTAAGTTTAGTGCCCTTTTAAACTAAATGGACTTAATTATGCCTTATTTAGGGTGTTGTATAGTGTTTCTTTACACTTTCACGCTAATCTAGGGATTTATTAATTAATTAAGGTTAATTGGCTCCTCTAATTAAAATGCAAGCCTATTTAATTTAAAATTATAAGAGATAAGAATTGACATTCATTAATAATGTTACACAACACTTAATTTTTGAAGGTGTGTGTCCTAGGTTAGTGACCTAGGACCCATTATCCACCTAGAAAATGGGTCCTCATGAGGTCCTACGACCCTAATTTTGCATATCATTTAACATCCCCCAATGTGTGTCCAGGTTAAGTGTGATAGAACACATTTCCCCATGGAAAATGGGTCCACACTTGGACCTATGACATCCCTTGGAATAATTTTTTTGTGGTATTTTAATGATTTGAAATTCAATATTTGATGTTGGCTTGTGTTATTTGAATATCAGGAACTAAGAATAAGATATGTATAAATACAAGGCTATTTCATATAGTTTCATCTACATTTTTTTATGAAAGCATCCTAATAGTAAGTTTATTAGATAAAAAAAAATTAAGAGCATTGAAGAAGATATTCAAAGGTAGATTATTTAAGGATTATTGCAACAATCAAGAGTCATATCATCATGTCAAAGATTTAGTACACCATGCATATTTTTGAGCTAATATGTTGATGTATCATTCAAGATCTAATTCAAGAATATTCAAGGTTTTGTTTATAAGCAAGTGTTATGATTAATGTCTACATTTACTAGGGCCACTTCATGTAAGATTGTATATTTGTATTCAAAGGTTCAATTAAGGTTTGAAGAGTTGTTACATATTGTTTTTTATTCATCATTCCATTATGCATTATTTAATTTCAAGGTTTAATTAGTAAAATAGGGTTTGACCAAGGAAAGCCCATATTCCCTAAAAAAACATTTTTCTCCTCTTTGATGTTCGATTTTAGGTTTTAGGTTGAATATCAATTAGAGAAAATAATTGCAAAGTTATGAAATTTTTCAAGAAATTTGTCAAATCACATAAATTGAGCTACATAATTTATTTATGAGTTACCAATAAAGCCCAACTAGTATTTGGGAGTGTAGACATTGAATAATAAAACCGAAAAAATATATTTTCGAGAACCCTATCCAAGACCCATTCACCATAGGATGAATGAGTCATCATTGAGGCCCAAAAAAAAACTTTTTACAATAGGTACACAACATTTGACCCTCTTAAAACCTTCATTTTGATTTCTATATTTCTAAGAGGAACTCATTTTTTCTGAAATCACATATTTTTAGAAAATATAATGATTTAAACCTTTAAAAGTTCTATTTTAATGATTCCAATTGAAGAGGGTTTCATCAAACCACCTTAAATGAAACCCCCTTGGATAGAACCTTGCTAGGTTTAAACCATACCTATAAATGAGTCTCCTTTACACCTATCAAAATGCTGATAAAAAATCACTTTTGATTTACCTTTTGGGGGAGCAAATTAATTAATTTAAAATTTATTTCAAATGATTATGGTATTCCTCAAAATGAGCTATCCCATGAATATAATTTTAATATCGTTTGGTTTTATTATGTATGTTTTTTTTTAGTTTTATTAAACATAGGTTTTGCACCGAAAATCAAGCTCTTTGTTTTGCACATGTAGAAAAATAGAAAATTATCAAAATAAATTTTTAAAAAATATTTTCATGCTAGCTATTGATGTCCTTGATCCATTAAAATAAAAAATTTTGAATTTTCATACAAACAAAAAAATTTATGCTGTATATAGTCCACCTATGTTTGAATTGTAATTGGTTTGAATTCGAAACTCTATTAAGGAAAAAATATTCAATAAAAAACTACAAGACCAAATGAAACTGCTAGATATCATAGTTACAAATCTAAATTCAAAAAAATTAGAATTTTATCCTACATACAAAAATATTTATGTTGTATACGGTGAGCATCACTTTTTAAAAATGTTGTTTTCTGAAAAAAACCAATTTTCATGGGAGATGGAAAAAGAAGTGCAATCTTATTCGAAAAATTTTGAAAAAAATATTTTTAGAATCTATAGACAAAATGCGATGAGACTCTAGTTTGCATCATCTCCAAATACCTTACAGTTTAGCCGCTATAGGTGCGCGAATGTGAAGATTTAGTTAAAAATAATAATTTCAGTGTCCAATTTAGCCAAAAATTGTAAACCACTATTGTGGGATCATCCAAATGAATGAAATGTAGAAGAATAGGATTTTCATCATTTGGATAATTAATTTTGTCGAACAACCTATTTTTTGATGTTTCATTTTATTAATAAAAGAAAGTATTATTCTAACAAGTTTTTATCTCTATCTCAAAAATACAAAAAATAAGTGTATTATGTATTATTATTCCATTGAATACCCTTATTAGAGATGCAAAAAATATGAGAAAATTTTGGTATTTAGATTTTCATAACTATTTATTAAGAAGATCAAGGTATTGGGAATAACCAAATGATAAGGATGAGGTCTTACTAGCATATTTTTTGATATATCCTAGATTATTTTAAACTACAAAGTTTTACTTAATTCAAAGAACAAAAAATGTTGAATTTGATTGAATATCAGTGATCAGATTAAAATTTTACCCAATAAAATACCTCTTTATCAATCATCATTGTATAAAATTTAAAGAAATGTCTTATTACTCTAAATAACCATGAAAATCTATAGGTATTTGAGCATAATGGTCAAACTGCATGGCAACTACTTTCCCCTATAACTATCTTTGTTCATATGTTATTCTTTGTCCAAGGCACTCAATTTGATCGATAATTATACATTGGGATTTTGATGAATGAACCAATATATATGGTCTCTACCCAATGACAAGAGACTCCTCCCATCAAATTTTTATAATGACCTCATGTCTAGATTATATTCCCTAGAAATGGACCTAACTAACTCCACATTGATGAATATGATGGGAACAACTATTTTTCCCAATCCCCAATTATGTGTGTTGCTTACTAGCCTATCTACACAGGTACTTTTGTATGCAAGCTTGAAATGTGCATACCTCTTAGCTTTAATAATAGGGTTCTTGGATTTCTCATTCTTATTGGACATTCTATCAATAATTATTCTTGACCCTGGACCATAGCAAATAGCAGTCCCAACCACCATTAATGTCTTTTCATGATTCAACATGCAACAAGTGATAGATGTTTTCCAAGTTTTAATGTGGACCATTGATCTCATTTTCATTTTCATTTTCAAATTGACAACCTCATTTTTTCATTATGTAGACAAATGCCACCATTCTGGGGACTCAGGAACGGACAATAATAAAAAATTAAGATTCACCTTGATAGTAAAACTCTCCATGAAGCAGCATGGTGTCAAAAATAGGCACCATTTAACAATTTTGCAAGAGGAAAAATATTGGCCCATCATCACTTTGTGAAGGATTTAGCCTTCATTATTTAAATTAACATGTTCTTTAATACATGTCATTGTTTCACTAATTTATGGGGGAAAAAATGTCAGATGGATGAGGCTTTGTGAAGCAAAATAGCTTCTATCAAATATTGCATTATTTTAAGTAAAAACTTAAAGCCACTAGGGAATAAAGCCACCTGACTACATACAATGATATAAGGCTTAATGAAGTAAGATAAACCATTTAAAAAATTAACATAAGCTCGTGATGCATTTGAGAGACCTAGACAAATGTCACCTTTAAAAAGACTTGCAAGGCTAGAAAAAAACAAAATAAAAGCCTTTGATAATTGAAGGAGAAATGTGAAATATTGACACATGTCTCATGGGACCTCATGGAGCTTAAGACTTTAGGAAGGTATTATAAATTATTGTAATCAGTTTTGTAGCCTAACTTCCTAACACATGGGGGGATAATGAACACATGAAAAAGTTACCCTTAAGTTGTAACTTAAGTAGATCTAAGTAAAACTCTCACCATACCAATGATAAAATGAAAGGATGTAAAGGTTTTAGTAGGGCTAGGGTTTTGAAAATATTTAATTAATGAGTTTCACACTGTAGCTTTTCAAATTAAGGAGTTTTAAATTTTCAAAAGGTGAGAAACACCACAAAAATGTATAAAATAATAAGCACAACTAGTGGCTCTAGTTGGGTACATCTATTTAGTAGAGAGGAAACCAAGATCCAAAAATCTCTGTAGAAGCAAACCAAACACCAAGCCCAAAAATAAAACTAGGAGGAATTGAACACACTTACATATTATGGTACAATTGTAAATTTCTAGGCTAATGCTCTTTTTCCAAATAGGTATTTGATCAGTAATTTATTTTAAATATTCATGTTTTATGTCTTCCTCCTTTATTCATCACACTCCGTAAGTTGGTTAATTCTATTCACTAGACTACCATCAATATCTTCTTCATATTCTTGGATGAACGTATCCATTGGTAATATGGCATTTATTCCATATAAAAACTCATAGGGGGACTATTTTTTAGACTTTTTTTAGCCTTTTTTATAGTTTTTCTATCATCCCACAATGTTAATTTCAATTTTGAGTTTGATAAAAAAAATTCTCCATCACTCTTATAATTTTTATTAGAATTTTGTTATTGGAATCATCTTATACATTTCCCCATGGATGGTAAGGAAAGACTAGGATATGAAAATCTCATAATTTTTATAACAATCTACAAACTCCTCTAACCTAAAAAAAATTGCATTATCCATGATTAACTTTGTAGGAGTGCTAGAATGGATCAAACATTTTTCCATGATAATTTTTTTGACAACCTTACTAGTTTCCTTTCTTGTGGGTATTTCATCCAGCATCATGGTGATATAGTTTATGGATATTAGTATCCAACTGTGTCCACCACTTGATTTATCATTGAATTGAATAATGAAATCTATGACCTATTGTGGAAAAGAGGACTCTACATTATTTTTCCCTATAGGAAAGGAACCAAAGAATTTAAAATTACAAATTTATCTTGTAAAGAATCACATATTTTTACCATCTTATGTGTCTAAAATTAAGGAAGTCCACCAATATTTGGATCTTAGGATCTCATGAGTTGTTGTCTTAGTTATGTAATAACACCCACAAACACCATTGTGCATTTCATTCAAGATACACAGAGCTTGTTATTCATCCATACATCTAAGCATAACACCTACCCTATCTCTCAAGTATAAAAAATCTTAAGTCATGACATATCTTATAGCTTATAACTTCAAAATCCTCTTTTGGTTATTTTTCATGTGATTAGGGCATGATATTTCTCTCAGGCAGTATAGGATATCCCTATACCAAGAGAATGATTGAACATCTTAGCCGTTTATAGAAGTATCATCTTTTATGCAATTTATTTAGATGGTGTCTAGATTAGATTAAGCCATTATCTTGGCTAGGCACTATTCTCTAAAAACTGTAGTTATTTGGATACTAATATTAAACTCTTGAAAATTATTTATCCATATACACCTTCTACTAATTCCTCTTTTTGAGTAAATATGTCTTTGATTGTATCATTAGGTCCATATGCCACTATTTTTGTACACACTAGGTAGGACATCAATTTTTTTACACCTTTAACAAGAGAATAGGCCTATTTTTCCATAATATCATGCTTCAATTATGTTTCTCAAAGTGAATTTTTGAAGAAAGAAATTGGTTGTTTATAACCCTCGTCATTAGTTTGTAACAATAAATCATCAACAATATAAAATGATGCAAAAAAAAACAATTGAAAATTCTTGGAAATGTTAGGGGACTTGAGTGCTCATGGCTCTTTAATAGCCTTCTTCATGTTGTTGACTTCTAAGACTACCTCATCTCACCATACAATTGATTCTTTTTTATCAACACCTTGGAGATGGATTTTGATGTTTCATTTCCTTTTTTGAGAAATCTCTTAATAAATTTGATTTAGCCAAAAAATGATTGAATATGCTTCAATATCTTAGGGATTGATTTTTTGTTAATATTTGAAACTTTATTTGGATCAGTTTTGATCCCATCTTATTGAAACATATGTCTTGAAAATTTTCCTTATGTAACCCAAAATGTACACTTCTTAGGGTTTGATGAAATTCCATATTCTAAGGCTCTGATAAATATAATTTTTGAGTACATAAAACATTTTTCTTTGAATATATCGTTATGTCATCCTAATACACCACCATGAATATGCTTATAAAATTGAAGAATACAACATCCATAGATCTTTGAAATTTTTCTCCTACATCGGTTAAACCAAATGGAATTTTTATATAAACATATATTATCCTACATTTTTTTAACCAAATGAAATTCTTATACTACTTTGATTCCTTCACTTTTACCTAGTTGAATCCTAAAAAACCCATTCATCATGGATAAAATCTCACAAACAATGACTGAAAGGAAAGCCAAATGAAAAAATGATTCTCTATAGAAAATAAATTAGGGAAGAGGTTGCAAAATATTGTTTCAAATATTTGACTTAAATAGTTTCACTTAATAATGCGCATGTAGTTAGATTAATCTCAATTTTAAACGATTAAAACACATAACGCAAAATTTACTCGTGAAAACCATTTTAGTAAAAACCCACACACCAAAGCACAAATTTTAATTATATTCTAAGTAAAAGATATTACAATATAGTTTACATAGTCTATCCTCTAACAGGTCTTTTTTCACCATGATACAAATTTAGAGTTAGTTTGATACCATAATGGGATCTCTAAAAGTTACAATCAAGCTCGCTACATAAATGCGCTAAGGCATCAATAATTACATATCATACACGGGCCTTAATTTTTAACATGCGTTTTTTCTTCTAGTCTCTCATGCATGAAAACTAAAAACTAGTAACATATGAGTGAGTCCTAAGAGACTTGATTTGCAACCTGTCAAACATGTATGCACATGCACCAACATGCAAGAACATAAAAGACTTGTAGCTCAAAAAATCAAGAAACCTCACACCTTAGGCATATCATAGAGAAAATTAGATTTAATACAAAAATATAACTCACCCACAAATTTTCGTAACTCTAAGTGGCAACTTGGTCTCTATTAATAAAGTTTCTCTTCAAACCATTAGTCAAAAAGCAAATACATTCCACGCGACATGGTGATGTATGGACTTCCGACACTCATAACTTTTGAATCGGATGTCCATTTGGGCTGAAAGCTTATAGGTGTTTTTGTTATGAAATGTTGATATGATTTCCAACAATGTATAACTTAGTTGGGGGCCATCTTGGCCATGAAAATCAATTTTTTGTGTCTTTTTTAGGTTTTTAGAAAATCGTTTTCTTTAATAAATTGGAAATCATGTTTACAATTTTGAATATAAGTTGTGAATTCATGCCACCATAGTCTTAGTAATGTTTTAGGATAAATATAGGTTCATAGGGATATGTATGTGAAATTACCTAAAATGGCAAAAAAATGACAATTGTCAAGAACTTCCAAAATAGGTAATTTTTGGATTTTTAATTTTTTTCCAATTTTTCTTAGATATAAGGGTGTCTATTTCATTGTAGCAGTAGAGTTAGTGAATACATTTTTTTTTATTTCAAATCTGTCTTGAATTTATTGGCTTTCTTTATTCAGTAATGATTAAATTTTATTGAATTTGTTCTTTGGCTACATCATTTGTTATCAGAGTAGGAAGTTGGGTGGGAGAGGAAGAGAAAGAGGAGGTATTGCCCAGATGCATAGAGAAATGAAAATTTTGCAAAGAAAAGTAGAACTTACAAACCAGATGGAAAATCAAAGAATACAAAGAGGAGGAGATGTGGATATTGAAGAAGAAAAATTAGAAGGCATGATATTTGAAGAGAGGATTCTCGGGGCCTTAGAAGTTAAAAAATAAAGGAATCAAGATTGATGTTTTAGAATATGTGGGTGGTCTTAAACAAGAGGAGTTGATAGAATGGCTAAGTTACATGGGGAACTTTTTTGAATGGAAATCCGTGACAGAGGAAAAGAAGGTAAAGTTCACATGCACTAAGATAAAGGGTCACACAATGATATGGTGAGATCATTTTCTGAAGGAATGAAAAAGGAAAGGAAATGATAAGATCAAGAGCTAGAGTAAAATGGAGAAGAAGTTGATAGAAAAATTCTTTCGCATAGACTATGTGCAAACCCCTTTTCGTAGGTTTCAAAATTTAAAGAAAAATTTATCTTCTATGGAAGATTATACAAATAAGTTTTACAAGTTGTGTATACATGTAGAGCATGAAGAAATAGGTAAACAAAAGGCTACTAGATATGTAAATGGCTTGAAATTCTCTATTCAAGATTAATTGAGCATGCATCGTGTCAGCAGTATGGAGGAGGCCTACCAATTGGCTCTAAGGGCTAAAGAAAAAAAAGAAGCCAATATCTTCAGAGGAATAGATGAGGATGAAGGGGTACATCATCCCCATTTCATGGAGGTTCAAGTAATAGTAGGGGAGAGTCATCCCAGGTACTAGAAAAACAAGTAGACACTCAGAAATATTCTTACAATCAAGAAAGAGGAAGTGGATTTCAAAGAGGTAGAGGTTATGGTAGTGGTAGAGGATGGGAAAACTAAAGAATTCCTTTCACGTGTTTTAGATGTGGAGAATAAGAAAATAGGGAATTGGAGTTCTCAACTTATAACATGCAAGATAGAAATCAAGGATGACAACCTAGGGTGAACCTTGTTCAAGCTAAAAATGAATTAAAAGGGGAGGAACACGATGTTTCACTAGATGTGGGAGAAAGCCTCATGATGAGAAGATCAATAATGATTCAAGAGAAGGAGAAATCACATGCTAAAAACATTGATGATTCATGGCTTGGAACAAATATCTTTAGAATGATATGCACTTCAGGTGGAAAGTTATGCCAAGTTATTGTTGATGGAGGTAGTTGTGAGAACATGGTCTTGAGAGAAATGGTAGAAAAATTAAATTTAGACTATGAAAATCATCCACATCCCTATTGCATTGTATGGTTTAAAAAAGGAAATGATTTTTTTGTGGTCATAAAACATGTTTAGTCAATTTTAGCATACGGTAGATCTATAAGGATGATATATGGTGTGATTTTATTCCAAGGGATGTATGTCACATATTGTTGGGAAGGCCATGGAATTATGATAGAAAAGTTATACATGATGGAGAGAAAAACACGTAAACATTTTGGAAGGATGGATCTAAGGTGACTCTCTTGCCTCTTCAGGATGAAGGGAAATGTGAGACCATGTTGTCTACAAGATAAATTGTCAAAGAAATGAAGGTGAAAGGGTGTTTTTATGCATTAGTAGTAAAAATAGGAGAAGAGGAAGGCATTTCAGTACCACCAGAAGTAGCAGAGCTATTAGGGGGGTTTACTGATGTTGTGCTTGATAAGTTACCTGATGGACTACCATCGAAGAGGGATATTCAACATCATATTGATATGATTCTAGGAGAAACTCTACCTAATCAAGCATCTTATTGAATGAATCCAGCACAACATGTAGAACTAAATAAACAAGTAACAAAAATCTTTAGAAAATGTGTGGTTAGAGAGAGCATAAGCCCATGTGTTGTGAAGTTACATTGTTAACCCCAAACAAGGATGAAACCTAGAGGATATGCACTGATAGTAGAAAAATTAATAATATTACCATCAAGTACCAAATTCCAATCCCTCGTATACACGACATGATGGATGTGTTGACGAGGGCCAAATATTTTAGCAAGATCGATCTATGAAGTGACTATCACTAGATCCGAATTCGAGAAGGGGATGAGTGGAAAACAACCTTCAAGACTAGATATGGTTTGTATGAGTGGGTGGTTATGTCATTTGGGTTTTCAAATGCACCTAGTACATTTATGAAATTGAAGAATATTATACTACAACCTTACATTGGTATGTTTGTGGTATTTAATTTTTATGAAATTCTGGGTTTTAGTAGAAGCAAAGAAGAGCACCTACAACAGTTGAGGATTATCTTGGGTGTGTTGAGGAAGGAGAAGGTCTATGAAAATTTGAGGAAGTGAAAATTCATGTAAAACAATTTGGTCTTTTTTGGCTTTATCATTTCTGAAGATGGTGCTAGAATGGATTTAGAAAACGTTAGGTAAATTCTAGAGTAGCCTAGTCCAAGCAACATAACAGACACAAGATTTTTTCATGGGTTGGCTACTTTCTATTGAAATTTAATTCAAAATTTTAGCAGTATTGTAGCACCTATAACATACTACACCAAAGGAAGGGAATTTGCATGGACTAAGGATGCTCAAGAGAGCTTCAAGTTTTTGAAGAAGGTAATTGAAGCCCCTATATTGACACAACAAAACATTGATAAGGTATTTGAATTAAAATGTGATGTCTCCCATCTGGGAATAGGCACAATACTTAGCCAAGTCGGTAGACTTGTAGATTTCTTTAGTGAAAAATTAAATGAGGTAGGAATAATTATTCTACTTATGATTTAAAATTTTATACAATTGTTCAAGCATTGAGGCATTGGAAAAATTATCTAGTTCCCTAAGAATTTATGTTGTTTACAGATTATATTGCATTAAGATACCTAGACACATATAATAATTTAAATAGTAGGAATTCCAAATGGGTCTCTTTCTTATAGGGCTACACTTTTGTTTTGAAGCGTAAGTCTAGAAAAAAAACTAGGTTGCAAATGTGTTGAGTAGGTGTGTTGTACGTTTGACCACAATGAAAATGAAACTAATTGGATTTGATGCCCTAAAAAAATTGTATGAATCTTATGATGATTTTTGGTATATTATATAATAGCTAAAAGATCCAATATCTAGTAATTTGAATCACATCAAGGGTGAATATTTTATGCAAGATGGTTATCTTTTTAAATGGAAAAAACTATGCATAATAGGTGGCTCAATTAGAGAAAATATTATTGAAGAATTCCATAGTAGTGGGTTGGCTAGTCATTCTAGAAAGGATAAGACAATCACCCATGTACAAGAAAAATAGTATTGGCCAAAGATGAATAAGGACATCACTAAGTATGTAACTAGGTGTAGAATTTGTCAAGTGGCTAAAAGATATTCACATAATACATATTTTTATATTCCATTACCAGTACCCATGAAACCATGGATAGCTTTGAGTATGGACTTTATGTTTGGGCTTCCTCACACACAACAAGGTAATGATTTAGTTTTTGCATTTGTTGATAAATTTTTGAAGATGATTCATTTTATTGCGTGTAAGAAAACTAATGATGCAATGAGGGTAGAAGAACTATTTTTATCAGAATTTGTTCGATTACAAGATGTTCCAAAGAATATTACATCTAATATGTTGACATATGTTAGTGCTCCCTTTTAGATGCATGACATGGAGTAACTGCCTCTAGTGGATGTGTTAACTCTAATAGTTGTATCAGACATTAATAGGTCGATCTTTTGGTGCAACGATAATTGTGGGCCAATAAGTGGTATTAGAGCCAAAGGTGTCGAGTTTGAATCCCCTCAGGTAATATTGAGGGGGAGTTTTTTGGCAGATGGTCAACACTCCCTTCAGGATTCATGGTATCCACTAACCACCTCTCATGGATCTGTTAACTCTGGCAGTTTGTAATGCCCTGCCAGGTAACCTTAAAGGAAGTTGCAATTAACATCATAACCGAACCAATTTTTTTTTTATAAAGTGCATTTAACATGCACATTCACTTACTAATTAACAACAACCTCTAAGGCTACAAGGTTAGGATTACTTAAACCCACACATACATATTACATATAACCATAGCCTTATGAACTTTATGAAATAACCATCATACATCATAAGAATACCACATAACATAATAAGATAATCAACCAAGATACAATCTCATAAACATTATCTTAAACCAATAGTTACATCACTCATTCCCAGAATGAGGCAATAGTATATAAGATTACAGTTACATAACTCCACCTCTTACAAAGAGGGATAAAATAACTTATACAAGTTAAAATATTACAATGGAAGAAATTACAACAAGAACCGTGAGCTGTCCTTCTGGATGTCTCGCCACCAAGTACTGAAGATCGATGGGGACCCAACGGTTTTGGTGCATGTTCCACCCTACCAATGTGGTACCCGAAGGCCCACCCCCCATGCTAGGAGATAGTAACAAAGTAACATGGACAAAGATCTACTACCTCTAACCAAAGGCAGACTCAAACTGACTCATACTGTTATAACCAACCAAATGAATTAACAAGTACAACTCATTCACCATACAAGTACGAATCAAGTACAACTCAAGTATAATACAAGTACAAATCAAATACAATACAAGTACAAATTAAATACAATACATGTACAATTCAAGTATAATACAAATACAACTCCAACATCACTGACATAGGTCACATTGCTTCCAGACATAAAGTAGATCAAGTATGTTCAAATAACCATACACATAAAATAATTAACAACAGTTGTCATAGATAGAGTGTCATCGCAAGGTTTGTCATGAGATCTCCTCTGGGCATTCTTCATAGGCTCCGGCACAAGTAATCCTGGTGGCCTCAACCGAATCCCGGCACTCATACTCACTCATGCGGAATCAACTACCTCTCGCAAGAGCAAGATAGTTGATCTTGCCATTCCAGGCCTTCTCACTCATCCCAAGTCTAAACAAGCCCTTGTGTCTATGAGTGAGGATTAAATTATCTTGATTAGTGTGAACTGCATCCTAATCATCTAAGTACATTAATTTAATTATCACTTGATTAACTCACTTTTGAAGGTTACCCGGTTTACCACTTTGGGCTCCGGCCCCTAACAAAAGCCACTCTTCTAATGGACAACGCACACCCAAACAATCCACCAAGGGAAATACAAGTGCATACCAATTAGGCATCATAATCCACTCCAACACAAGGAGGATACAAATAATAGAACTCACTCCAACATCTTGGAGGCAACAAACACATAGTCCACTCCTTTCACAGGAGGTACAAAAGATCTCACTCCAAACATCTTAGAGGCAGCAACACATAGTCCACTCCTTTCACAGGAGGCAACAAGATGAAACCACATAACAAGGCCACTCCATACAAGGAGACATGGATCCCATAATCCGCTCCTAAACTAAGGAGGTGCAAACATCCCCGTTCATGAAAACTGGGTAAAACTAAAAAGATGCCATGCACTACCCAAGGGAAACAACTGGATGGCTTAAAGATTCAACAACCCTTATCCTCTTAGTTCTTCTGGAAGACTTATAATTTAGGACTAACACTAAATCCGAAAACCAACAATGCAACTTGACGACATAGCAACAAAAGCATTCAAGTCATCAATCAAATCTAATATTTGGATTTCCTAGATCCATACTCATTCAATAGGTAGTGTTGACAAATCAAAGACACGATAACTAGATCATCTAAAATAATCATAACCTCTATTTCCCTTTTCATTATTGGAAATCTAAAACGATTCAACTTACTTCCTTTTATAGAATATAGCGAATTAATTCTTTTAAGATAATCATAAGGAAGATACTACTTTTGGATATACTAAATCCATATCTCTTTCATAATCCAATCACAATGATTCAATTAATCTAAATAGAAATTAATAAATAATATAATTGATTGCCTCATCAATAAAACAACTTCTTAATTTACTTTTAAATCAACACAAATCCATGCAAGTAAACTATTTCCATTTCCTAACCAAATCTTACATCTCATTCAATTTTCTATTCAACACATTCAATCACTTTAATATAACAACATATTGTTTCTCTATCCATTTTCCATATACACTAATCAATCCATTTTTAAATCTCTATTCAATAATACATTGCATGCATCTCATTAAAATAAAATACGATAATAAATTTTACACTATATATATATATGCTCCATATTATATAGACACTATTAATATTCCATTCACAATGACTAGATTACTCTATGGAACTAAATAAAACATAATAGCTATTTGCCTTTTTCATTATAGTTAGTTCCTAAATTTACTTCTAATGCAACCTAACACTATTGCAAACAATCTTTTCCAATTTTCTATCCGAAATCTATGTCTCATCAACTATCCATTTAAAACATGCAATTTCATCAATGTATAAAAATATCTTTTAGCTTATCTCTTTGACTACACATTCAAAACTTATCTTTTAAATTCTTCATGCAAAACTAAATCACACGCACTTAAATAAAACAAGGTAAATACTAATTGAAAATACTCATGGATATATATATACATCACAATATATTTTCTTCAACCATATTAACAAAATAAATATTTTCTTTTAAATCAATTAATTACTTCTATTAAAAAAAACATCTTTCTCTGTACATTTTCTACACATACTAATCATTTCTTTTAGAACACCAATAATACCCAATTTACAAACAACAGAATAAAATAATATAAAATATTATTTATTCTCTCAAATGGATATATAACTTCAATATATATATACTAAATATAAATTAATATATTTAAATATATTTAATCATTAACATTTCTTCTATTCTTTACAGAATATTAAATTGTTTAATTCAAAATAAAATATCCCTTATCACTAATTTTCCAAAATATAAATATATATTTTTCCAATTAAATCAAATTAATAATTGGACCTTTCACACATGAATTTAAATTCCACAATTAAATTTTAAATTATGCATTATCTAAATCAAATATTTAACTCCTTCAATTAAACTTTAACTTGCCATTTTAAAATAAACAATAATTTCCCCATACGTTTATAATATTAATTCCACTAATCAAATATACAAATTTTATTTAGAATAATATAAATAAATATAATACTTTAGTATTATAAATTATAATATAAAATATTATTAAATAATATTTTAATATTATAATAACAATACCTAAAATATTAATATTTATAAATATCAATTTATTATTATTTTATTTTCAGAACAGCCATGGGAAAATAATTTAACAGTAGTCTCATGTTTCAAGCATAACTCAAAAAATACAATCTGGGTATTTACGATTTTTGGACAGGGGTTAAAAAATTGCAAAATTCAAAAACCCTTTAAATTTATTGAAAACCCAGTTTGTGAAAGTGAAGTTATAGGCAACGCAATCAGACCATTTTACCATGAAAATATAATTATACTGCAGATTTTAAAATCCGTTTTTTGATAATAAGGAGAAAGTTTTATTTTCTAAAAACATTCTAAATGCATCGTTCAATCTCTATGTTTAATTTCAATAACAATAAAATCAATTTCTCCAAATAATTTAAATTCAACTAAGGTTTTCACAATTTTCACTCAAGAATTTTCACAAGCAAAGGCTGTAAATTTATTTAATTCCTTTCTTCTAATATCATATTTATTTTCTAAAACAGATTTAACAAATAAATCTTTAATCATTACTATTTTAAAGAAAACAATTAAGAACAATAAAACACAAAGAGGAAAACCTGGTACAAGAAGCGACAGGAAGAGATGAATTTTTGATGCAAGCCTCCTCCAAAGATTTCCTGAATTTTCTTCAATCCTCCAATGCATCCAATCCAAAATACAACAAATGCAAACAATCTTTCCTTCAATCAATTCTATAATCAAGCTTTCTTCAAACCCTTGTGCAAATTTTTCAAAATTTCTTCCCTGCTGTAAAAATGTATTTTTCTAAAGATTTTCTGCCCTAAAATTAAAACATATATTCTTATAAATCAAAAATACCTAATTCAACCCTAATTCACATTACATGCAAATTAGATATTTCAATTTCAATTTTCAATTTCAATTTCACCTTCAATTTCAAACTTCAATTTCAATTTCAATTCTCAATTTCAAATAATAAATTAATTTCCAAAGTTGCAACCAATTTCCCAAATAAACATTTAATTACAATTTTCTCATTTAATTCTCACACGTTGGAATTAAATTCCAAAATTAATTCTAATTCTTTTATTTCCTTTCATTCTCTTGCATTACGTTTAATTAATTAATTTAATTATTTAATAACTAAATTCAACCCCTTGGATCAAATTTAATTAATTAAATAAACTAAATATAATTAATTAATTTAAATATAAACTTTTATCTACATTGCATTATTTAAATTAAATAATCATCAACATGATTTAAATGCAATTATTCTAAGTATCTATTTCCAAATCAAGAATGCTTCAAATTAAATAACATCAAAGCAAGATAGACAATGACTCGACACATACAACTGATGACACACTAAGGCTAGGGTATAGACTTGACACATGTTACCTAGCTACTATCTCCCGTTCAACTTAACCGTTGGATCGACACACTCAAACCTGTGAAACTAGGTGGAGTCGGTGTCATGTACCTGCCATCCTGCAACCAAGTAAATAACATCATATAATATATCCAACATATAATACACACCGTGAAAAAGGAATTACGGATTCCCAGGGCGCTCGCAAGCGGGTGATGCGAACTTGTCCTCTTCACCAATACACTCATCGAAACTGACACTTCCATCATAATCCGATAATCTCATAATAACATCTCATGTTAACTCTACAACAACATTAATCTATAATGCATGTGAAACAATAATCAGATAACTACATCCCACAATAATATTTGTCACTCAATAGTAACGATCAAAACATCATAACAAAATGTATCCAGTATCAAAGTAACTGCAACCAAACATAGTATAAAACAATTTGAACAAGAATCAAAATGGAGGGGCATTACACAGTTGTATTAGAATTTAATAGGTTGATCTTTTGGTGCAACGACAATGATAGACCAACATAATAAGGATACCAATTTTTTAATTCATTTTTGGAGGACTTTATGGAATATGATGGGGATCAAGTTATAGTTTAGTAGTTCCTATCAACCTCAAATGGATGGTAAAATAGAGGTATTCAATCAGAGTTTGGGAAATATTTTAAGGTGCATTATTGGAGAGAATCCCAAACAATGGGACTTGGCCTTACCCTAAGAAAAATATTCCTATAATAGTTCTATAAATAGATAAATAGGTCGATCGCCTTTCTAAATTGTGTATGGAATGAATCTTAAGGGTTTTCTAGATTTGAAACAACTACCTATGAAATATAGAGTTATTGATGATGGGGAAGCATTTGCAAAACATCTTCAACAATTGTAGCAAGATGTGAGACAAATGTTGCACAACAGTAATGAGAATTATAAGACTACCGTGGATGCAAGTAGGTGGCATCAGATATTCAATGAAGGTGACTTATTCATGGTATATTTGAGAAAAGAGAGATATTTCATATAGGAACATATCACAAGTTGAAGTATAGGAAAATTGGTCCTTACAAAATTACAAAGAAGATCAATGATAATGCCTATGAGTTCAATTTACTAGAAAACTTAGATATTTCTCCTATATTCAATGTTTATTATTTATATGCATTCCATGGAGAGGATCATGAGGAAGAAAGTGGGCAAGAAGTGGCTTGGCACCATCAATTTCCACAAAAGAAGAAGGAAAATATCGTACAAATTCTAGATAGGGAAACTACATCCACTCAACAAGGTCAATCCAACAAGTATTTGGTATAGTGGGATGGATTTACACAACAGATAGCACGTGGATTCTAGAATGGGAAGGGAAGAAGTTGGATCATGATAAGTTGTAGCAATTTGAAGACAACAACTTGTAGGTGTTGTTCTATTCAACAAGAGTGTGGTGCGGGGACTTTCGATGGTCATAAATTTTGACTTAGATGTCCATTTGGACTGAAACTTTATAGGTGGTTCGTTATCATATTTTGATAGGATAGAAAATTCAAGCCAACTCAATTGGGAGCCATCTGGAAAGTTTTTTGAGGCCAAATTCTTTCATCTTGGCCCTCAAAATCAGTTTTTTTGTGTTTTTTTTTAGTTTTTGGAAAACAGTTTTCTTAAATCACTTTGAAATCATGTTTACAATTTTCAATGTAAGTTGGCAATTAATTCCACCATATTTTTAGGAATTTTTTAGGAAAAATTTGGGTTCATGGGGATATGTATGAGAAAGTACCTAAACTAGCAAACAAAATGACAATTGTCAAAAACTACCAAAAAAGGTAATTTTTGTTTTTTTCTCATTTTCTTTAAGATATAAGGGAATTTATTTCATTGTTGCAGTAGAGTTGGTGAATAAAATAAGTTTTATTTCGAATCCATCTTAAATTTATTGGGTTTCTTTATTCTGTAATGATTTTTTTTTGAATGTGTTGTTTGGCTGCATCACATAGGGGTACCCCTTCTAGAGTTTTTTTCAATTTTTAATGCTCAAATGTGCCCCACGATAGCAAGAATCACATTTTATTGCGTAGAATTTTTTGAAGAGATAAACACTCACACAAGGGGACCCTGCTAATAGTTATTTCCAAAACTCAAATGTTAACATGGTGCCAATTTTTTCATATAGAAAATATTTCCTTGTCTGAATTGAGCGCCCATGTGAAATGTGTCACATTTTTTCTTTCCCACATGTTACTTGTATGATGCAAACTCTTTTAATGGTCCCACAAAGTGATTTAGTAGTTTGGAATTTTTTTATTACATTTAATAAATTAAATCTACTTAGGGGAAATAATTAATTAAATAACTATATTATATTCACTAAGGTTGAGAGACGTTAATCTTGGTAGTAACCCTATGCAATATTGCATCCATTTTAGGCAATGGTTAATGATCTTTTAATGAATATATGTTTAGGTTTCTGGAATCCAAACACAATCTTGCATCTCCATTATTTTTACTCACTAGTACCAAGCTTGAGACCGAAGTGTAATTCCTTATAGGAACTTTTTATGCCACCATCTCTCAACACATTAGCTCTTATTGTATTATTGGTGCTAGTGTAGGGTTTATTAGCCTCTTTTTTATCTAAATGTTTTCCTTACAAATATTTATATTCATGTTGTTTGGCACCTTATCAAATTTCTGATGAGGTATAGCTTTTGTATGGTTAGTACACATGGGATCAAACCATAGGCATGACTTTCCCATAGCAACTTTCTTATTTGTGTGGGCACATACAAAGTGTGTGTGTGTGTGTTTTACTTCTTTGGGGGCTCACCTAGTACATATAGGATTCCACTAGCTCGTGTCAGCGTGCATTTTGTTTTCATAGTGGAGATTGTTCCATTTGTAAATGTTATTTTGGAAAAACAACTTAGAACGGGTCGACATCATGTTGGACAAAATTTTGAGGCTTGATCCACACTTTTCTTTTCTTTTAGATTTTCCCTTTCTTCTTTATGTATTTGAAAGTGTATGCTTGTATCTTGTTGTTTCTTCATACAACATTCACATATGTTCTTTTGTTCCTATGTTGGTTTTCCATAGGATCTTGATCCTAGGGGATTGATCCTCCTTCTTGATCAAATTGTCATCCTATCTCACAAGAATTTGTAGAATTGGACCCCCCTTGATGTGAATTTGTCTACTTTAGTGTGAGGGTATGTGGAGGATCATAATCAGCCAAAAAGTGGCAATATGTAAGTGATATGATGGCCCATGTGGCTGACAACTTTTTTTTAACCCAAAATTAATAAAACAAAAAGGGTTTTTAAAGGAGATTCCTAGCTTTCCATCAATATAAATTATGCTTTACTTTGAATTTAATTAGTAATTATTATTCATTGTTTTTTGAATTATGACTAAAGTCCTGGTTGATAGGCTGATTGAAAAACATCTATAGCTTTCAAACAGTATCACATTTTTTGAGTCTAAAGCATGTGGTACATTATATGCTTCACATACTATATGATTTAAAAAAAAAATGAATTTCATGAAGTTTTAACCAAGTTAAGGTAGTCGGACATAAGAGTTTTTATATTTTTTAAAAGTTATAATAAAAAATTCATAATTAATTATTTATTTCGAAAAAAATTACAAAAAAATATGCCTCACATTGAGGTATCATTATTCTACTTGTATATAAAATATTATAAAAAAATATTATCATTTCATTGTGGTTAGGGTGGTGGAAGAAACACCTACTTCTTATTTTTTCCCTAAAATTTTAGTACTACTGGATTGAAACTTAAAATTTTCACCAAATAGAATTTAAAAATAAAAAAATAAACCTAGTAGTTTAGAAACTACATTCAATTTTCTATAGATTCTATTCTTAAATATTTTTGAAATGAAATAGATAACTTATTCAATTTTTTACATAAAGTTGTCTAACTCTAATTTTCTGAATTTTCATCACCACTTAAAGGCCAGTTTTTTCCATGATGATCCTACACATACCTGTGAGTTTACAAAAAATCATCCTCTGACTAAAGTGGGGGCCAAATGTAGTGTAGAAAAATGTATCCCTTTATATTTTCACACTTTTTTGGGTCCTCCTTGTTAAAATTTGGCTTATTTATGCCTTAATTGGTCCCATATTTTTAATTTATTTATTTTCAATATATCTTGTTCGAGCTAATCATTCATTATATGGTTTATGATCTACGTTGTTAAATATGTTGGTGAGTTTAATTATTGTATCCTGATGATGTATTTCCATGTTAAGTCTATGCTTCTACTTGGTATATGGCTATGATGGTTCAAAACAAAAAATAATTATCTAACCAATTTTATGAGATAAATCAATGATTATATGGTTAAATATTTTACGCTCCAACAAAGAATGTGTATTTAAAAAAAAACATGACTTTCCTAGATAATTTATTTCATAATGGTGTTTTTGTCTCGTGTACTTATTTGAAAATTTTGGGCATGGCATTATTAAGCTATAATTCCATGAAGATAGGTGTTGATATAAGGCCCATGTAATTTTTCCCATCCCTTAGTGGGATTTCAACCTATTTGGTTATCTAAGTGGAGAAAATTTCCTAGGGTTCATGTTTTTATTTCTTTTGGTTTTTCTATTTTATTAATGTCATCTAGTATCGATAGTAATTTATGGGTTTTGGGTGATGGTCGTTTCAATTTTTCTATGGTTTGGTTTTAAATCCATGTTTATTTGTAAATGAAATGATATTTAACTATCAAATTTTTGCCTTTAAATCTTGTTTGTAAAATATTGCAAGTTTAAAACAAATTTCCCTATTGAATTCCAAAAGATCATATATATTTTATAAAATTCATCATTATTGTTAGAGATCAATTCAATAACAAATTAATCACAATCTATTTTAATATTTTTAATTTTTTTCAATACCTATGTGTGTCACAAAAAAGTGTAGTATTTTGCACTTTCTCACTCATTTTGGCCTTTTCCCTTGGATTTTGGCCTATTTTACCTTGATTCAATCTTGAAAGCTTACAGTTCAATAATAATATAATGGTGTTTCTATACCTGCACAAACACAAAGAACAAGCACAATATTAGATTCAAATGCAATATAGAAGCAACATTCCTCATGAAATTAGATTGAAACATCAAAATAGGAAAAGAAATGAAGAACAACACAATGAAAGCAACAAAATCCTATTCTAATGAACAAACTATCAATCCCATGTGGGAATTGGTACCATTTATGTGGAGGAAATGGCCCTTTCCCAGCTCCTTTCTATGATTTGTTGATATTTGATGGTGATTTTTGAGTTCTTGATGCAATTTTGCCAAAATCTTGATAAAACTATGAAACTATGATGAAAAGGGATAAAGTTACAAGTGAAATTGAGTATAGAAAGCTTGCATGGATTGTACATGATTTTGTGCCCCTCAAATCAATAGAGAATCTCTCTTTTTAAAGGAGAGAAGGATAGAGGAATTTGAAATAGGATGAATGTGTGATAAAAGATGGACCAATGGAATTGTACCACTTGTCAAGATATTATTGGAGGAGGAATGAGAACATTTTGATGAATGTGCACATAAATTCTTAGATTCAAATTTGAATTTGATGAAATGTAAAGTTGGAGGGAGAGATGAATGGAGTAAGTGTCACTTGGCTCAATGAAAATGACATGTAAGAGGCCTTTAATGCCTTGTTAGATGTACTCATCCCTTCTGGAGGCATTTTCAAATTTGAGGAATATTCCCTTATTGATGCCAAGTTGAGGGAAAATAGAGGAATTAATAAATCAATTAAATTAATTTATTGGTGCAAGTTGAAAATCTAAAGGATTGGAGTGATTAGGATTAATATTAATCATGATTTGACTAATTTAGATGAAGATTAGAGGATTTAACAATTTTGACTTAGATTTTAGGATTTATTTAAATCAAACTTGAGAGGAATCATGATTTTAGATCTAATTAAACAAAGATTGATTTATTTAATTATAGAAGGTGACGTTAGATTAAATCAAATAAAGATTAATTTATTTCATTTAAGGAGATGACTTTAGAGATTAATTAAATAAAGTGAATTATTTAATTAAATGGGTGACTATAGGATTAATTAAATAAAATAATTTATTTAATTAATAGAAGCAGATGCTTTAATCAACTAAATTTTATTTATTTAATTAAGAGATGGAATATGATGAATTTAATCAAATAAAGATTATTTAATTAAATTGAATAGTAAAGGGGATGATTTAGGAAGAAACGATGTTAGTAAGATCATGATCAGATGTGTGTATATTTTCAGTGTCTAAATTTTATCTCTCTTTGTAGCAATGCACCTATTGTGTTGGTTCAAAGATTAAACTGCCAAGATCAAAAAGAAAAAGAAAAAGTCAATTTTTTTATGCCCCACTCCTGTCCCAGTGGAAGAATTAAGCGGGTATATTTCCCCCTCAAGAGATGAACTTAAAATGTTCATTTTCTGATCGATATCACAAAAAAATGAGAGAGGAGTGGTTCTACTAATCAGATGACGAAAGATTATTCTTTAGAAAGATTTGATGTTTGACATAGACAATTTCGATGATGTATAGTGTAGTCATCGGTCATGGGTAGCCTCATGTATATTCTGAGATATCACACTAATTTGGGATAGAAATGTTGGTAAAGATAGTAGAATAAGAAGAAAATAACGATGACAGGAGGATCCTAAAAGTCCATCATCTATGAGACTTTATTAGAGAAGATGATGAATGATGATGATGATGATGATGATGATGATGATGATGATGGTGATGATGATAATGATGATGATTTTCTTATGAAGAATTGGGATATTTAAAGGGGTCACTTACATTATGTTTGATAAAACACATAGATCTGATACATCAAGGTATAAATAACTAGGATGGAATTGTACCTAGTGCGATGAAATTTGACTCAAAAAATAGATAGGAGTATTCTTGTTCACACTTGACATATGTAAACCTCACTAGGATGTACTTTAGATATTTCAAATATCTTAGAACAAAAAAGGAAAGGTATAACCTTCCAACGTAATAGTCAATAAGGTAATAAAAACACCCTCCATAAATACCTAACAAAGAAAATATTTTCCAAGGTTATATTACAAGAACATCCAATAAGCACAACAATCAAAAGATAATGATCAATGCCCCATTCCTTTCTCTCTAAATCATTTTCATTAGAAATCATCGAGAGGTCATTAGAATGAGCACAATAAGATAAATCAAAGAAAATATCACATGAAAAAAAGGCCAATGTTCTTTATAACCCTAGCCAAGGGGATGTGTTTTGTTTAGAAAAATAATCTAAACTGATTTTGGGAAAAGATAGTGACCATTGTAGGAAGGATGCATCATAGGACATGTTAGTGGATGGTGGCAAGTTGTTTTGTCTAGGATAAGTATCTAAATTCTTTTGCCAATAGATAATGCCCATTATAGGAAGGATACAACCTAGGACATATTAGTGGATGGTGGCAATTTGATACACTATTTGAAAAGGCCATTGACATAAGGTCAATTGGAATGATATAAGGTATTTTGAAATGTTTTGAGGCTATTTTTTGGGTTTTTTTGAGACGTTTTACAAATGTTTTTATTTTAAAATTTTCTAATGCTTTTGTGTTCTATGAGATTTTATGATATTTTTTTGGATTTTCTGTCTCGAGGGCCAATCAAGGATTAGCTTTACCTGTGTTTAATCTTAGAGACAACGTAGTTCAAGTTTCATTTTTTTTACATTTTTTCTAACTTTTTGATCTATTTTTGGATTTTGATATGATTTGGATGTTTTTTTTGGATTTTTGCATTATTTTGGCGATTAGGATATGGATATGTGATGATATCAATGCTCTATTTTGTGTGTTTTGCAGAAAAACAAGCTACGGTTGATCGATTGGATTTATGGATGGGTTGGTGATGATAACATTATTAAGGATACAAAACAATGCAAGGATAGCATTAAGCAACATGAGGATTGGGAAGGATATCCCAAGATGATGATGGATTGGTTGGATTTGATTGATTAGGATTTTGAAGCTTCATTTTGAACAAAATTGTTTTGATGATTTGATGTGTTGTTGAAGTATACAAAAGATATGAATTATATTGATCATTTGGATTGATGTTCGATGAAAGATAAAGCTTGATAAGGAACATCATCTTGTCAAAATATGCCATGGGCTAGTGATTTGGATTTATTTTTACTCACAAGTGCTTGACAAATTTTATTTTATATTTTCCAATGTTTGGATAACCACATAAGTGTGAAGATATAGATCAAGATTTATTCCAAAAGGAAGATGTAAATATCTGCCCCTAGTGTCTAGCAATGCATAGAATTCCATGGGTGGATTCTCAGATAGATAGATGGATGGATGACGGATATGGTAAGCATGCAAAAAGTGCCAAGGATCATCATGTGATAAGATAAGGCATTCAAACAAAGGATTATCATTTGGATATTGCATGATGGCTCACATAATTTTGGATTAGATAGGATCAATGAAAATTACCCATGTCAAGATGTAAACAAGTGTAAAATGTGCAAAAAACTTTTATCAAGATCAAGATAAGATAGATAGATAGTAATGGGTTGAATAAATGGTTCATGGATGAATGGATTTATTATGGATAAGATGGATCGAATGATGGATTTTATTATGGATGGGATAAGATGCTTTGACCCAAAAGTGGTGCACGTAGATGCTTGATCCTACAAATGATTCATATTTGCAAGTTTTTCATCATGGTACTTTCCCAAAGTTCCACCCATGTGGTTTTCACTGGAGGATGATTTTTATCTTTACTATTTTCATGATTTTTTTGATTTTTTTGTTATTTTTTTATTTTTTAAAATTTTTTCCTAAAATATTTTAAGCTCATGTTGAACCACCTGGTACTATTAATGGTGATGCTTCTTTCATAATTTTCCATCGATATCCTACTTGAAGAAGCTACTTTTCTAAGATATATGCACTTGAATGCAACTTTTGAAAATTTTGTTTTGCGTTGCTAATACCGGAGTCAACTTCATCTTTGTGCACACATTGCAATAGTGTACCTTTTGAATCCTTGTGATGAAGGGTAATTTCCAACACATGGTCAATTTGAGAATTTCGTATCATGTGTGGAGGTGTAGATGAAGTTTGTTTATGACTAGGTTATGGTTTGGTTGATAGCTTGGAACTTTTGACCTGCCAAACTTGGGAAGATGAGCAATGATGGATGGATACAAAAGTGTGGACAAAATTAGGACCAAAAACTTGATATAAATTGTACATTGCTTGAGAAGCCTTTTTTTCCTTTGTGGACATCTTTGATGGATACATTACCCTTATTTATTTTTTCCCAGAGTTTCTTTGACTAATGGAGTTTGATAGGGATAATATTTCATTTTATTCTTTGGTATCCATGTGTATTTGATTTCTCCTTCATGATTCACGACTTCTTTTTCTTTCATAACATTATTTGTGCTTTGATTCAAATATTTCTTTTGATGTCGGTCCAAATTCATGGATGGGGTGATGGGTGGATGAAGATTTGTGATGTGGTTGGCTGTAGTATTGACATTAGTTTCATCATAAGGATTCTTCATACTCCCTATGTTGATGTTTTCTTGAGATGAAGTTGCCCCTAGTTTTATAGAGGTACCATTGATTTGTTTATATCCCTTAATTATCAAATAACGAAGACCTTGATGCTTAGGATTTCCAATAATCTCCACTATTTCTAGGATACCTTGTTCATATAGACCTCATCCTTAACCTTGATAATTCATCTACTCATTTTTTTAATTTTCAATAGGATATGATTTACCTTGAAAATAAGGTGCTAATCCTTCTCTGCTTTATCATGGATCTTCAAAGGTGATAACTTCTTTATTGATAAGATAGTTTCCCCTAAAAAAGGTAACTGATCCAAGTTTATAAGTGATCTGATCCTCCATATGTGGGATAACTCCATGATTTATATCTTTGGCTTGATCTTGTGAAATATCAGATTTTAATTCTTCTTCAAGTGATGTTGATGATTCACTGTCCACATAAAATTCTTCAGCATGATTCATTCTTGATATACTTTACATTCTAATTTAGAAATTTTTTAGAATAATTCTTCATGATCTATTTTTGATATGTCTCCACAATATTTTTTTGATTTACAACTTTTGTAGAAGGCTTCTTCATGATCTATTTCAGATATGTCTCCATAGGATGTTTCTGATTTACAAATTTTGTAGAAGCCTTCTTAATGATCTATTTCAGATATGTCTCCAAATTTTTCTATATCTTGGTCGTCTGTACAAATGTTAAGAGTAAGAGACTCTTGTTACTTGGTAATGATTTCAATAGTATGGAACTCTTATTTTGAATGAATATCATTTGTATGTCCATCCAAAGAAAGCATCTCATGGGCAGATGGAAGAGTATGTTCTATATGGATATGATCATTATTTGTGGCATCTTGTATAGATTGGAGATTTTCTATTACATCATTGTAGTATCTTGGAGATATGAATTCTTGATCTTGACTAATTTTAGAATTTCCTTTCAAATGCTTTGGATCAAGTCCTTTACATGGGTCAATTTCAAAGGATGGATTTATTTTAAATGCTTCTTGGACATCGTCCTTAGGAATGTGTAGTGGTTCAATATCTTGTTGATCTTTTAGTGGACTTGGATCAAATGTTGAGTTGAGGATTTCTTCAATATATGCAATCATGAGGTTGAAGGATTCCAATATGTCTTGAACAAGACTCGTTGATGGTGGAAATGATACAAATAGCGTTTAAACAAAATGTTTCTACTCTATTTCTCTTGAGAAATAAATACAACATATACTATCCTAACTCCAAAGGTCTTGGTAGTTAGTTCTCAATTGTTTGGTGTCACTTAATTGGTTCATGCAACTATAATATTCAAGGGGCATTTGTTGGTTATAAGGAATCCAAGCAATGACTGATTCATTGAATTGTTCTTAAAGAAAAGGGGATTTTTAAATAAAATAAAAAGATAGATGAGGGTGTACATTAGTGAAACATGAATAAAACTTATCTAATATCTGAACATATATCTTCAACAACGAATGTTCTTCCAACAGATCAAGAAAACCATAGCTTGGTGCAATTTATAGAATATTCCATATTATTGCATGCATCTAAGGGGCTTAATTTAACATCATGATAACACATCATAAATATTTCAAAGATTCCAAAAGAACACACTCTCATTCGTTGCCAAGATCATAGATCAACAAACTTTCAATAGATTCAATTCATGGATAATCTAATGAAATAATCATTAAATCCGGTTCCTTCTAATGATTTTCATCACATAAGAAACACTCATGCTTGAGAATAATCACTAGAATACATATAGACTATAATTCATCAACCTTATCAAATAAACTCAATTCCAACACCATATAGCTTAAAAAATTGTATTTATATTTAACTATAAATAAAATAAAAAAGTATCTCTGTAAAAACTACGAAATTTTGTATCTCCTACTATCAGGTGGCTAATATTATTCTGATCAGCCCACCTTTACAATATGATACCCTTCCGGTATATATAGATGTAAAAAAATATGAACTCCTTTCTATCTTAAGTCGATCCACCTTTTTAGGAATTTAAGTCTTCTTAGAAACACAGATCAATTGATCTCTAGTTCCCACATGGATAATCTAGTTAAACTAGAGAGAAAAATATAGAAGAGAAAAGAAAGCCATGCGCCTCTAAGACTTCCAGTCTTGCATGCGGAGAAGAAAAGAAAGCCATGCATGTATGAGATTATCAATTATGCATGTGAAGTTTTCTTTGTAGTGTACTCATCATAACTGGAGAATACTTGTTGAAGTATATCCAAATCCGACCCATCCACCCAAGTGTCCTCAAACTTGATCCTCTCTAATTCAGCAGCAAAAAGTCCTCTCATGTCTTTTAGCTTTCTTAACTCCCTTTTGGAAGCCCTTACATCTTCTTTAATATCCATCAACCGATCTAACAATAGATCCTCTCCAGCATCTCCCTTTTGCACGACCTCTTTAAGCCTATCATCCCATTTCCCTTTTAATTGGCTCAAAGGTAGGCCCTCCTTTATCGGTATATCAACATTTACTGTAATAGAAATAATTGCTTCTAAATTCTCAATTTGTTCATTTAGATCCTTTGTAGAATATTGAACCTCATTTTTATGCTTGTATAAAAAGTCAAATCTAAACCGAACTATGTTGCAGGTCTTTTCCAAGATATATTTGTTTTCCTCTTCAAGTATTGATTGTTCTAGAAGAGTGGACTTCATCAATTTATTAACCTCTTTCAGCTTCTTTGTATATCCTTTGTACTCCTCCTCCTGTTCTCCTAATACCTTGGCATACTGATTCATCTCTTCTATTAAAGTTCTCCTTTGTCATCTTGTGAACCTCAAAACTGTTGTCCAACACCTCACTTATTTCTCTATTTAGTCTATCAGTCCATCTATGCAACATCTCTGCCTTAATCCTTACCTATACCAAATCATCCACTTCTTTCTTACTAAGAAAAATTTGTGTCTCAATGGTGGAAACTTTTTGTTTCCTCGAAGAAGAAACACTCTTCAAGAATTTATGCAATTGATATAATTGAACCTTAAGATCATTCTTGATTTAGTGGATGATGCTACCACATCTATCAAGTTCATCTATTGATCTCTCATGGGTCTCCCCAAGTTAATCGTACCCAACTAATAATCAGTTAGCTGCATGTCCCCCACATCCTTGTCCACCATCAATATTGAACATTTAGCAATGATTTCTTCTACGTCGATGAGTCCAGTGGAATGCAGTATTTTGGCCTTCTTCTTGGGCCTTTCCTTTTCAATCTCCTTCATCATATCATCCCAATTGAGAGGCTGTGAGGGTGTCATTGATCTCTTTTGAAGATCCAATTTTAACCAAGTGGGAGCACTTGGAGTAGTGGTCATTATATTTGAAGAAGAAGTGGCAGTAGTAGAGGGTTGTGCGCATTCACCTTAGGTTGAGAATCAATGTCTTGTACCTCTTGTTGTTCTTTCTCTACATTTATCCATATAATATTTTCAGCTTCCTCCCTGTCCTTTTGTTCTTGTATCCTCTTATCTTCTTCTTCCTTCTTCAATTTTTCCTCTTCTAACCTCTTCTCCGGAAGTACTCAGTTTCTCTCTTCCTCTAATGCCTTAAGTCTATCTGCATCTTGCTTTTCCTTTTGCAGCTGCTTGGTCAACTCCTCAACATATTTCTCTTTTTGTATACATTCTACTTCCTCTTTCTTTTTATAGGCCTCTTCAAAAAGCTTCAATTTGGCCATAAGTACTTCTCTTTCCCTTCATTGCTTTTCCTTTTCCTCCTCTAAATCATGATTTTTTTGTACCAATTCTAGCTTATCATTCTCTTACTTAGTTGTGAGCTCCTACTCTTTTTTCCTTTATTTTTTTTCACTTCATTAGATCTTCGTTTAGCTTCCATTTGTTGTTGTTGCAATAAGGCATCAAATTTTGCCTTAGCATCTATTGCCTTCTATTTTTCTATTTCTTTTGCATGTGCTTGAGCATCTGAAGCTTTCTTTGCTTCTTCAAACAAATCCCATTGATATTCCTCTATTAAAATATGTTCAATCTCCTCCTCTAGAGGCATCTTTTCTTGTGCATCTTTCTCTAATAAGGTCTCATCATAATTTGATTCAACCTCATGGATCTCCATATCTACACCTTTTCCCTTTAATGCTTCTGCTATACAATGAAGATTTCCTTTAGGCATCCCTTCGCCTGATTTCTCTATAAGAGGGACTTGAGTAGATGACTCGCCTATTACTGGTGTTGAAACCACAAATTTTGTTTGGGCCTCATCCTCTTGTACTCCAGGTAAATCTTGCGTAGGGGCTTCAAGATCAATCTCTTCAATATCAAGAGAGAAGAACTCCAAAGGCTCCTTGAAAGGAAAATTTATCTTGATTCTCTTATATCCCTTCCCTTTCCTAGGAGCTGAACACCCATGAGTTTTGGTTCTTAGAACATCCTACTGGATACTCCTATCAAAGACTAATCTCCCTATTTTCTTGATATTGATGGTTTCTTCACCATCCCAATCTACCGGATTTAAAATTTTGGTACCAATGTTTAATGCTTCATATGATGGATCCAAAAATAATCCATCATCTACTAATGTATCAGGAATGTCATCTTTGATCCCAAATTCTACCATGAGTGAAACAGGCAACCTCTCATAATTCCTTTTCCTGAGGTCATACTCATCTTGAAGATCACTCCAGAAATCCTCTAACAGATTGAAATGTTTGTCAAAGATAGAAGGAAACAAAGCTTCCATTTTCTTCTTTGGATCAAAGTGCTTTTGAGCAGTATACAAACCCAGCTTCAAATGTATCGATTCATTTCAAACTACATTAGCTCCCACAAGGTGTGGGAAACACTATTCACCCAATTGCATGGGAAACTTATGACAACTTGTCTTGTGCTTTAACCCAAATTGGGCATTGACCCCCAGAGCTTGATAGACAAACTCAATTAGAACCACCCTTTTGCTGCAACACCTTAGAAGTAAGTAGGGATGATCCTCAAATCTTTCCAACCTAATATAAATGAAATTGGGGTATTGGATATATGAACATCCCCATTCTGTGATAAAGGCCATGGCTTCCTCGCTCAATCTATATCCTGCATCTCCATTAAGTTGGTTAATGATTGCATATAAAAATGCATCATTAACCCTTCTAAATTGTGTTTCAGAAACCTATAGGGATAGCTGATAATAATGATCACATACTTTATTTTTTCCATCAACTTCTCTCAATATTCCTACTTTGTTCAAACCGAGAAATATAGCTCCTCTAGCTGGTGTATAGACAACATAAGAAGTCATGAAAAAGATCTTGGTTTAGCTTATTCTAGTTAAGTAGTCATGAATGGTATCTGAGACAATAATAGGCCAACCAAACTGTTACGTGCCATTAAAAATTGTTTGAATAAAAGGAAACATCCATTCCTTAAAATGAAATGCATCCCTCTTCCCAAAGGCTCTAGACAACATCATTATCAGGTCTGATACTTCCTAGTAAAATTTTGTCCTCTTTGGTTGATCATGGAGCTTGGTCAAAGATTTTTTCTCTATTCTCAACCACTTCTTGTTCAAAAATGCCTTGTTGTCCTCCTTGTGTTTGCTATATATCCCTAGAAAATATGCCTCATTCAACTATACCAGGTTCTTTGGATCAGGGACACTAAAAAGGTGTTGAAACATTTGAGGAGTTAGATCTATAATCACATTATCTTGTGAATCTAGAAATTTCCTAGTGGCCGGATTATAAGATCTTATTGTTGTCATAATCAATTTTGAGCATTGGATACATAGAAGAAATACAGTGATGTGAGCCAAGCCAGACTCAACTATTCTTTGAGTTCTTCTTGTTACATCCTCAGTGATTTTTTATGAGTACAAATCCTCAAAATTGAATGGACCTTGATTGGTGTTAGTTATATCAGACCAATCAGATTCCACTTTGTTGATAGTGATGATAGAACCCCTATGGTTGTACCTCAAGGTATAAGGCAATTGCTTCAGCTTAATATTCTTAGGCTTAGTTGATGCCTTTGAAGTTTTTGCAGGTTGATTCCTTTGGGAAGCTTCTCCTAATAATCCTAACACTATTTAGCTTCCTACAATATAGCCTCAAATTAGATCCTTGAGTAAACATAACAACATATGCTTTAAAATCTTACCCTTCATATATACACCAAAGGCGGAACTAGGCAAAAACACTCTAAATAGTCTATTTTTAAAACACTGTCGAGATCAAAACAAAAACTATTATTGAGATTATAGTAATACAAGCGGGATTAGAGCCATAATTGGAATGGTAATTGGAGTCAGGATCAGAACGAGAACTGATTTGATTTCATGAAGATTTTCTTATTTCACATTCAGTTTCGGTTCCACTTTTGCCTCTACTAGGTCACTGTTATTTTGAAAGTCTTATTTTTATTTGTAAACAGAGTCAGAAACAAGATGGAAATGGAATCAATAATTATTTCAAAACACGGTCTAAAGTATAAATCGATTCTGATCTCGCTTTAACCTAGAATAACCATGGCGTCATAAGAGATTTTAACCGTCTAATAATTAACTTCATTATTTTAAGGACTAGGTCATACCAAAACAAAAGGGGCTCAAAAATAAACTAATAAGACCATCCCGATATGATCGAGGGGCAACTGAAATAAATTAGGGCATCATTTTAAAATAAGAATGTATCAAAACCCTAAAATAGAAACCCTCGATTTCAAATATTTGGGGCACAAATTTAACCCCATTTAAATTAAACAGATCGATGTGTAATAGGATCCCTAAGTAAAAATGACAATTTCCCAACCCTACTCACTATAACACAATAACTAATCTATGAATTTAAAAAATAAGGCACCATGATGCGGTCATAATTAAAATGTGAAAAATACCGTGTCTAAAACAAACAAAACTGGAAAAGAAAAACAAAAACAAGAAAACTTAAAAAAAAGAGAAAAAAACAAATCACACAAACTCACAGAGAAACACGAACCTGAGGTCACACGAAACCAATGACTGAACGAAACTGGAAAAAACTTGAAACCAAATGGAAGAGAAGAACATAAAACACCCTACCTCACACGCAAATAAATAGGTTATTCCCTTGAAGAAATCCACACGCAATTTTCTCCCTTTCGATCGATTCACACACACAAATGCTCCATTGCAACTCCACTTCACACCTTGATCTCTTAAAATATAATGATGACTACCAATTAATCATTATTTAAGGTAAAAAATCACAGTTTCATACATGTAGAGCTCTTGTAATTAATGCCATAAATGTTGTAGAGTGGAGTCGGGACTGCAGAAGGAACTGGCACATGACTGTTGTGCAACTTCAGTAAGGTCAATGACCATCGCGAGAGCAGAATCATAATGGAAAAAAATTAGGAAACTTGGGTAATTTCTCAACTCCGTTCTCGTTCTAGGTCCGAGTTCGTTGACAAAGAAGAAAGAGAAACCAAGAATCAAATAGAATAAAAATACCAAAATGAGAAAACTAAACACAAAAAGCTAAGTTAAAACAAAAGGACCAAAAAGCGGAGGCGGAAGTGGAATGGAAACTAATTTGGAAAATTTGAATAAATCTGGAAGTAAATTCCACTCAGGCTCCTATTTTGACAAATATAAAACTAACAAAGGGAAAGAGAATATTGTCAAGATAGGGATCAAAATCAATCTTTAAAACAAGATTCAAAACCCGATTCGATTCCGGTTCCTATTCTTACAGAACAAACAAAATAAAAACAAAAATTTTCAAAAACAAAAAGGGGGACCCATTTTGACCAAGGAAAAATATGGGGTGGTTATGCAAGGCATAAAAAATGGCGACTCGGATGGAAAAATGGTTTATCCATTTTCAAGACACCCAAGAAATTTTTTTGCTACCCAAAAACTACTTGGCTTATTAAGCATGTTAACTTGAATAAAATCAGATATATCTAGAATAAGGTTGAGCTAGAATCTCAGATGTATGTGCTCATGAGTTATTTCTGAATCTGAGTGTGTGAGTATATTATGCATCATTCTTTATAGATACTTTCTCTGCTCCTGAACAACTATACCTAAGATTCAAGCTATATAGGTTGAGTACTTTAACTACTGTGCAATAAAATCCAGCGTATTGCTCCGTTGCCAGACATACATCCATAGCCCTGATGGAGATACCTCTAGTTCTCTCAAGGAATTACTCTACTTTCAGCCAGGCATCCATTTCCCTAATAGAGATACTTGATTACCCATTTGATATTGAGCTTTTGTTTTCTTTCTTTCTTTTCATTCCTTTTTAAACTTAAGCTTCTCTTGTGGAAATATTTTATGCACCTTCCACAATACTCAGACACAATAGATTTGAAATGTAGGTTGAGAACTACAATGGATTTCATGATACTCTTGGAATCACATTTTTCACTTGAATCAAAGGTAGAACCATTCTAAAACAAATAGGAATTTACTTAGGTAGATGTTTTTTGATTTGATGATAGATTTTTGGTCCTAATTCATGAGATATTCATAATGTATCTTCTATCCTGAATAACTTTTCAAACCCAAATTAGAATGATCATAAAACATGAGTTTCCAAATGAATTCCTTTTCAATGATGAAAATGAAAATACCTAAACTAGTTTCTCTCCTAATGCCAGTAGAATACTTTGAATAAAAACCCCATGTCTTGAGATGGACAAAAATGAAGATCCCCAATGGAACAACAACAAAAAAAACAAAAAAAGGAGAAAATAAAATAAGAAAAAGAACAAACAAAACATCAAAATAAACACAAAAATAAAAAAAAAGCAAAATCAAAAACTTAATTACATATGATACAGTATAATATATTTTATTTAAAATATTAGACCTTTCATGAACCAAAATAGGGCTTGAAAAACTGATGATTAACTGGTAATGGAACAAGCTCTCTTGTTAAGGTACTTAAATGAAAAGCATTCTCTCCTAGTATCTCAGCCACTTGATATGGACCTAACCAAAGTCTATCAAACTTCTGATGATCTCCTTTCTTTTCTCTAGCTTTATCCCATAGTAATACAAGATCTAATATCCTAAAGGATTTTATCTTGGCTCTTTTGTCAAACTAGCATTTGATGACAACCTGATGTTTGGAGAATTGCTTGAAAGCAACATCTTTTTGCTCTTCCATGTTAAAAAAATTAAGTAATCTAACCTCGATCCTATCATCCTTCATAGAGAATTCCTGCATAAAATTAAGAACATCTATTTTTAAATGGATTGGGAAGACTGGGTCCTATCCATACACTAACTTAAAAGGAAAATTTCCTAGATTTGCTTTGATTCAGGTTCGATATGCCCATAAGGAAAACGTCAACTGGGTGTGCCAGTCTCTAGGATTGTTTTCTAGCAATTTTGTTATCACTTCCAACAAGTTTCTATTAGTGGACTCAACCACTTCATTTCCCTGAGCATAGTAATTAGATGAATACGTCAAAATAATTTTATGTTCATATGCCCATTGAATGAATTCAACAAAAGAAAAAGAAGGGCCATTATCACATACTAGAGCAAATGGAACTCCAAACCTGGTTGTGATGTTCTCAGTCAAAAATTTGATGACCACCTCTGTGGTGCTGTTTCTACAGGGCTAGGCCTCGATCTAGCGTGTACAATAGTCAGTTGTGGTCAAGATGAATTTATGTCCTGTAAAAGAATTGGGATTAAGAACACCTACAAAATCTAGGGCCCATTGAGCAAACAAAATTGCCTCATACACTGGTTGCAAATGCATAGTAGGATTTATTTCCCTGGGTACAAAATTTTGGCATACATGATATGTTCTGACATGATGATGTGCATCCCAAAATACATAAGGCCAATAATAACCTAATCTAAGAATTTGATGGCCCAATGCATCCACAGATCCATGTCATATTCCATGCCTTACATGAAACTTAGAAATGGCATGCTTGGCCTCCTGTTGATCTAAACAATGCAAGTAAATCCCTTTAATTTTATTTTTGTAGATGGATCCCCCTTTAAGCATGAGTGAGAACTCTTCATCCTCAATGCTCTCCTCTAAGTAGCATTAATTACTTCTGGATATCTATTATTGAGGAGGAAGAAAATCAAGTTTGTGTACTAGGGATCCTTTGTAAATGACTAGATGGTGTACTACTAACAAGTGATATTTTTGTCTACATCTGACATTTATTTTGATAAAACTTTCCCTTAGACAAGCTTGAATCTCTAAATCAAATTCTTGTAGAATTTCCATCCACTTTTCTCTTCACTCTCTTAATTCACTTTGCATCAGAAGAAACTTTATAGCTGGATCTGGGACTATAGCCATTACCTAACTTTGAATAATGTAATGTCTAAACTTATTTACCACTTGTAGCAACACACTTGTAGCAACACAAAGGCTTGCTTCTCTAGTGGAAGGTATTTCACTTCTGCATTCTTAAATGGAGAGCTCATGAAGGCAATAGGTCTTTCTTCTCCCTATCATCTTCATTGTGTTAACACAACTACACATGAATGGTCAGATGTGAAAGAATAGATATAAAAAGGTTTTAAATAATCTAGGCTTGTCAAAACAAGTGCCTCAAATATTGACTGTTTGAGCTGTGAGAAAGTAGATTTAGCCTCATTACTCCACTCGATCTTTGCATCTTTCTTCATCATTTCATTTACAGGTTTGACAATCTTCGCAAACCCTGTTATAAACTTTCTAACAAAATTGATCCTACCAAAGAAGGATCTCATTTCTTTCTTGCTTCCTGGCCTTGTCAATTTCAAGATGGCCCCCACTTGATCAAGGTCCATGGATATCCCTTCTTTTGATATAATGTGACCTAAGAGTTTCCCTTTAGATACCCCAAACACACACTTCTTTGGATTAAGAGAGACACCATAACTTATACATTTCTTGAGAACCTTTTCCAGATCAGTAGCATGATCTCTATTCTTAGAGAATATGGTTAAATCATCCACATTAATAATTATACATTTCCCTATCAAATATTTTAAGGCTACATCTATTTCCCTTTGAATGGTTGCTCCAAAATTTATGAGACTGAATGGCATCCTCTGATAGGAAAATTTTCCCCATTTGGTGGTTAAAGTTGTCTTCATTCTATCCTCATGACTAACAAGAACTTGATTATATCCAGAATAACCATCCAAAAATGACATCATCTGAGACCCATTAACCTTTTGTAGTAATTCATCTAGAGAGGGAAATGGATAATTATCTTTCTCAGAGGCTTTATTTAAATTCCTAAGATCGACACATAATCTGATCTCACCATTATTTTTGTGTACAGGAACTAAATTTTCCACCTAGGTAGAATGTCTAACCGGAAAGATTATTCTTGGAGATAAGAGCTTTTGCACCTCTTTTTGGATTAGGGGCTCAATAAAAACATTGAATGAGCATTGTTTCTAATATAAAGGCTTGGCTTCTGGCTTGAGAGGTATGGTATGTGTGATTACCGAAGTGTCAAAGATTTTTAGATCATCATAACTCCAAGCAATGGCTGCAATGTTCTACTCCAAAACTTTGACTATATTGTCATCAATTTCTTGAGGACAAGTCTTTCCTATGAATACATTCCTTTCAAGGCCTGAGTTAGTCAAATTGATATATTCATACTTCCCTCCTTCACTCTCTGTAGGCACCCTTTGACAAGCCTGTGGGTCAAACTCAAATATTCTCTCCAAAGCTACCATCCCTTTTGGAAAGCTATTACCTTTTAGATCCAATATCCCTTCTTCTCTCTCTTTCTAAGGATCCCAATCTCCTTGATCTCTTTCAAATTCATCTATTATTTTTCCTTCAAAAACATCACAACTTGCCAAAAAGGCCAATATATGTTGATCATCATCAAATACCTAAAAATTTCAGACATTATCAGGGACAGTTGGGACTGAAATTAATTCAACTAAAAATATCTAGATTAGAGTCTTGCATGGGTTCCAATGTGCTAGAAGCAATGACGAGTGCATCTTCAAATTGATTAGCTTCTCTAGGGATCAAAGTAATCCCAAAAGCATCAAAGTCTTCGATTAAGTTCAAAAATATGTTTCTGTAACCAGTCTTTTGTTATCACATGTATACTAGCTACATACCTGTTTCACGATTAATTCAAAATCCCCCATAACTATGAGAGAAGTAACCTTTTTTTGTGAGAAAACATAAGTCCTCGAGCAAGTGATTCATACTCAACCATGTTATTTGTGCAGCCAAACTACAATTTGTAAGATGCAAAGTAATTTTTCCCTTTCGGGTTTGTTAATTCAATCCATGCTCCACTTCCTTCTTTAGATTTGGAACCATCAAATTTAAGACTTCACAATTGGTCTTTGGTTGGGAGCCCTTTATTTTTAGGGACAATAGGGGATGACTTACTTGGGATGTGTGGCGGCTCATAATTTTTTTGGCCCTCATAAATTGACTCAAGGCAAGGCCAACTTGAAGATTTTTCGATGCTTTCCGCTTGCTGAGAAATCACGTTTTGAACAACTTATTCAGTTAAATTACAATCCAACTCATGTTTCATCAATTCCTTGGGCATTGGACAAGTATCTAGGGCCGGTGTATTTAAAAGGAAATGAGACACCTCAATTTCTTCTTGAATTTTGAAGCCTAGAATCCGATTCTGCTCTATGGGTGAAGAATCCTCCTCATGAGAACAACTAGTCCTAGTAAGAATTGTAGCATCCCTAACTTGAAAATAAAACTCATTGATAGGGGTTTGGGGTTTCTCTTGACATATTTGTTGAGGCTGGTCTACATGACTTAAGATATCTAAGCATGATTGACATGTTAACTCTGAATGATTATGATAATGAATCCTACACCAATTAGGAAGTAACAAACTACTCAAATAAGTTTCTTCTCCTGAAACTAGCTTATCTTGTTACAATTTCCTTATTAGAACTTTCTTGTTGATTCACATCATTGGGTTACCATGTTCTAAGGGCGTTGTATCCCTAGGATTGAGTACAAAGAAAGTAAGAACTTCCTCTTGTTTGTAAACTCCTATCTCAGTCTCAAAGTATGCTACTTCATTTGAAGCATCATACTTTGTAATCATATTCTTGAGTCTTGGTTCACTCTCAATCCTTATTTGCATTGCAACCCCCTTCCAAGGTAGCCACATGTGAGAGAAATCCAAGGACAAATATCCCCCAATACTTTTCATTAGCTCCGGACTTAGGAGCATACCATATGTCTCTGGGATGTCAGCCACTTGGATATCTATGTAGGTCTGGATCCTTGGATCTAATCCAAACTATACATGCATGTTCTCTAGTTCTCCTACATAATTCACCTTAGTTTTATCTAGCTGGATCACTTTCTTATTGGTCAGGATCAGACTTAATTCTAACCTCTTACATATTGAAGAGGGCATAACATTTCTCAATGCTCTAGAGTCCAATAAAGAATTATGAAAATTCTTTCCAAAAATCCTTAAACTTAAAAGAAAAGGAGGGGTACTTGTCTTACCTTTATAAATAGCTGCATTTGTCTCATTCACTAGAGTCACTTTACCTTTTCCTTTTAAGTGGTCCCCGGGTCTGCCTCCTCCAGAGCTTTCAATACCAATTCACATTGAGTTGGACACCACTTCATGATGTTAAAGAATGACAATGAAATCTTTTGTCTTTGTATTTCTGCAATAAAATAAAATTTTGAATCATTCCTCACTTGATACTTAGTAAAAGGAGATGGATTACCTCTATTCTAAGAGTCAAAAGGTCCCTTTGGTGGCGGTGGATTATTATCTACATTCTGGTTAGGTGGGACCATCTTCTTTGGAGGTGCAGATCTAGTAAGTGGGCCCTTATTCTGATTTCTTAGAAAGTGACCACCTTTGGACTGAAAGGCTTGGGCATCATACACATCCTACTCTTGCCCACTATCTCCCTACATGGGGAATTGGTATTTCTCCTCAATAGTCTCATAAGTCATAGCAATACTTACTGCCCCATTATCCTAATTAGAATTTCTTGCTAGAGGATGGGCATCAGCTTGTGCAATCTTTGCCATTTTCTCCATTTATGGGCAATTAACCTGAGAATGTGTTGCGGTATTGTGTAGCCTACACCAATTAGTCATGAAATTAAGGTCAACTAGATTAGTAGTATGTGATCTCTCCTTAACAAATTGATAATTATGGGAAACTCCCCCATTGTTAGGTCTTGTATTCCATTTCCTATTGTTGTTGTTAGACCTCTGGTTATATCCTTTGTTCTGATTTTTGTAATTTTGGTTAGAGGAATTCTGATTTTGAATATTTCGGTTGGTGTTCTGATTGGAGTAATTCCCCTAGTTATTGTAACCTCCTTGGTTTTGATAATTATGGTTTTGGTTGTGGGGATGGTTTTGCCTAAGCTATTCCATGTCATTAGACATTTGAGATAGAGTCTTTTTAGGAGTTTCTAGCTCACTGGTCAGTTGGATAGTTTGTTCATTTTGCACATGTTGTATTATGGATGGGGAATGAACATGGGTTGATCATCCCACTTTTTTTTATTGACTTTAAGGTTGTTGGGAAGATTATTGCATGCCATTTCCAAAAAAAGGCATGGTAGGTGGATCTTGTAACTTAGACACAAGCCCGTATTGGGAATAAGACATCCCTGGGATAGTATTGTACAATGGTGGCTTAAGCATCTGATAATTCATGGGAGGAAGAGTTTCTCCTAAACCTCCTGATTGTAGACTTATTTGTTGTTGCAATTTGATGGTAGATGATAAAACTAAGAGAGGGAGTCAATCTCATTGGCCTGATAAGTGCTCTGCAAGAATAGGCCAATCAAGGGATCAACAACTCTTAAATATGCCTGAATGGTAATATTCTCGGCTACTAAGTAAGGATCTTGTAGCCTATAGAACATCCTTTGAAATATAGTGTTGAATAGAGGAAATGGCTTGTGATGTTCCTTCCTTATGGTGGAAAATTGGTGATACAAGATGGCAGGGTTCACATAAATCCAAAATTGATTAATGAATGCATTTTCTAAATCTGTCCAACCTAGAATAGATCCCTGAGGTAGATTTAAGTACCAATTATATGTCATGTCCCCTAAACAATAAGGAAAAATATACATGCCACATCCCGATGAGAAACTTGAGCGCATGTACAAGCATCTTTGAATGCTTGCATATGCTCCTCAACACTTCTTGATTTCATCATGCATGTACTTGGGAAAAACATTTTCTAGGTTCTTCAGTAAATCATGGATTCCTCCTGGAATAGTCCCTAACAGAGAGGGGTTATTCAAAAATTATGCCATGGGTAGGATTGGTTGAGCAGGAGGTGATATAGGCTGGATTGGTGGTGACACTGGCCTAATAGGTGGAGGCGATACTGGCTGAGCCAGTGGTGGTGATGTAGGTTCAACTAGTGGTTGTGTAGGCGGATCTAGTTGAAATCCAAGTGGAGTAAGCAGTTGTGGAAATATAGGTATCAAAATTCTATGAGCATGGGGTCTAGGTCTAACTAGGGTTTTGAGTTCTTCTAATGGTTCAGGATTAGTGGAGGATATGAGAATCCTCCCGTATTTCTTCAGTGAAAATGACCCAATATGAGCCAGCTTGTTCCTTAAGCCATCCTTCTAACACCAGATCTATTGATGGTTGAAATGAAACAAACAACGTTGAAACAAAATATTTCTACTCTATTTCTCCTCAAAAAGAAAGACAACATATAGTAGCCTAACTCTCAAGGTCTTGGTAGTTGGTTCTCAACTATCTGGTGTCACTCAATTGGTCCATACAACTATAATATTCAAGGGGCATTTGCTAGTAATAAGGAATGCAACAAATGACTGATTCATCAAATTGTTCTTAACCAAAAGAGGGTTTTTAAATAAAATAAAAAGATAGATCAGGGTGTACATTACTGAAACATGAATACAACTTATCTAATATTTAGACATATATCTTCAACAATGAATGTTCTTCCAATAGATCAAGAAAACCATAGCTTGATGCAATTTACAGAATAATCCATAGTATTGCATGTATCTAAGGTGCTTAGTTTAACATCATGATCACACATCATAAATATTTCAAAGATTCCAAAAGAACACACTCTCATTCATTGCCAAGATCATAGATAAACAAAATTTCAATAAATTCAATCCACAGATAATCTAATGAAATAATCCTTAAATCTAGTTCCTTCTATCAATTTTCATCACATAAGAAACACTCATTCTTTAACATAATCACTAGTATATAGATAGACTATAATTCATCAACCTTATCAAATAAACTCAATTCAAACACCATAAAGCATAAAAACCTGTATTTATATTCAATTATAAATAAAATAACAAATTATCTCTGTGAAAACTATGAAAAAATTATATCTCCTACTACCAGGTGGTTAATCTTATTCTAATCAGCCGACCTTTACAATATGATACCCTTCCGGTATATTTAGATGTACAAAAATATGAAGTCCTTTCTATCTTAAGTCGATCCAACTTTTTAAGAATTTAAGTCTTCTTGGAAACTCAGATCAATTGATCTCTAGTTCCCACATGGATCATCTATTTAAACTGGAGAGAAAATGATAGAAGAGAAAAGAAAGCCATGTGCCTCTAAGACTACCAGTCTTGCATGGAGAGAGGAAAATAAATCCCCGCATGTATGAGATTATCAATTATGCATGTGAAATTTTATTTTTTGTGTAATCATCCTAGCTAGAGAAGACTTGTTGAAGCATATCCAAATTTGGCTCATCCACCCAACTATCCTCAAACTTTATCCCCTCTAATTCTGTAGCAGCAAATCCTCTCATGTCTTCTAGCTTTGTTAACTCCCTTTTAGCAGATCTTACTTCTTCTTTAGTATCCATGAACCGATCTAACAATAAATCCTCTGCATCATCTCCCTTTTGCATGACCTCTTTAAGCCTATCATCCCATTTCTCTTTTAATTGGCTAAAAGGTAGGCCCTCCTTTATTGGTATACCAGCATTTACTATAATAGCAATAAATGCTTCTTACCCCTCAAGCTGTTCATTTAGATTCTTGGTAGAATCTTGAACCTCATTTTTATGCTTGTATAAAAATTCAGATCTAAACCAGACTATGCTGGAGGTCTTTTCCAAGAAATCTTTGTTGACCTCTTCAAGTATTGATTGTTCTAGAAGAATGGACTTTGACAAATTATTAACCTCTTTCAGCTTCTGTCTATATCCTCTGTACTCCTCCTGTTCTCCTAATACCTTGTCATACTAATTCATCTCTTCTATTAACTCCTCTATCATCTTATGAATCTCAAAACTATTTTCCAACACCTCATTTATTTGGTGATTTAGTCTATCAGTCCATCTATCTAACATCTCCACCTTACTCCTCACATGTACCAAATCATCCACTTCTTTCTTACTCAGAAAAATTGGTGTCTCAATGGTGGCAACTTGTTGTGACCTCGGAGTAGAAACACTCTTCAAGAAAGTATGCAATTGATCTAATTGAGCCTTAAGCTCATCCTTTCTCTTCTTATCCTTGATCATTCTTGATTTAGCGGATGATGCTACCACATCTATCAAGTTCATCTGTCGATCTCTCATGGGTCTCCCCAAGTTAATCGTGCCCAACTGATAATCATTTAGCTGCATGTCCCCACTTCCTTGTCCAACATTGGTATTACACATTTAGCAACAATTTCTCCTTCGTCAGTGAGTCAAGTGGAATGTAGAATTTTGGCCTTCTTCTTGGGCCTTTCTTTTTTCAATCTCCTTCATCATATCATCCCAATTGAGAGGTTGTGAGGGTGTCACTGATCTCTTTGGAAGATCAAATTTCAACCAATTGGGAGCACTTGGAGTAGTGTTCATTATAGTTGAATAAGAAACAACAATAGTAGAAGTTTGTTGCACATTCACCTTAGGTTGATAATCAACCTCTTATGCCTGTTGTTGTTCTTGCTCTACATTTGTCTGTGCAAGGTTTTCAGCTTCCTCCCTATCCTTTTTTTCTTGTATCCTCTTGTCTTCTTCTTCCTTCTTCAATTTTTCCTCTTCTAGCCTCTTCTCCTAAAGTACATGGTTTCTATCTTCCTCCAATGCTTAAGTCTATCTACATCTTCCTTTTCCTTTTGCAGCTGCTTGGCCAGCTCGTTGACATCTTTCTCTTTTTGCATATGTTTTGCCTCCTCTTTCTTTTTATAGGCCTTTTCAACAACCTTCAATTTGGCCACAAGGACTTCTCTTTCCCTTCATTTATTTGCCTTTTCCTCCTATAAATAATGATTTTTTTGTACCAATTATAGTTTATCGTTCTCTTCCTTAGTCCTCAGCTCCTGCTCTTTTTTCCTTTGTTGTTTTTGCCTTATGATCTATTGAATTTTGTTATTTGATTGGTTCTGCAAGTGCTTGAGCATTTGAATCTTTCTTTGCTTCTTCAAACAATGCCCATTGATCTTCCTCTATTAAAATATGTTCAATCTGCTCCTCTAGAGGCATATTTTCTTGTCAATATTTCTCTAATAAGGTCTCATCAGAATTTGTTTCAACCTCATGGATCTCCAGCTCTACTCCTTTTCCCTTTAATGCTTCAGCTCTACCATGAAGTGTTCCTTCAGGCATCCCTCCACCTGATTTCTCCGTAAGAGGGACTTGAGTAGATGAATCAACTATTCTTGGTGTTTAAACCACAGATCCTGTTTGGGCCTCCTCCTCTTGTACTCTAGGTAAATATTGACTAGGGGCTTCAAGTTCAATCTCTTAAAAATAAAAATGGAAGAACTCCAAAGGATCCTTGGAAGGAAATTTTCTCTTGATTCTCTTATATCCCTTCCCTTTTTTAGGATTCGGACCCCCAGGAGTTTTGGTTCTTAGAACAACCTAGTGGATACTCTCATCCAAGACTAGTCTCCGTATTTTCTTGATTTTGATTGTTTCTTCACCATCCAAATCTACTTGATCAAAAATTTTGGTACCAATGTTTAATTGTTCATATGATGGATCCAACACAACTCCATCATCTACTAATGTATAAAGAATGTCATCTTTTATCCCAAATTCTACCATGAGTGAAATGGGAAACCTCTCATTATTCCTTTTCCTGAGGTCATACTCATCTCGAAGATCACTCCAAAAATCCTCTAACAGATTGAAATTTTTGTCAAAGATAGAAGACATAAAAACATTCATTTTCTTCTTTGGATCAAATTTCTTTCGAGCAATATAAAGACCCAAGTTCAAATGTTAAATTCACTGCAAACTACCTTAGCTCCCAAAAGGTGTGGGCAGCTGTATTCGCCCAATTCCATAGGAAACTTATGAAAATATGTCTTGTGCTTTAACCCAAATCAGGCATTGACCCCCAGAGCTTGATAGACAAACTCCATCAGAACCACCCTATTTCTGCAACACCTTGGAAGTTAGTGGGGATGACCCTCAAATCCTACTAGCTTAAAATAATTAAACTTTGGGTATTGGATATACCAACATCCCCATTCTTTGATAAAGGCCACAACATCCTGGCTCAATCTGTATCCTACATCTCCATTAAGCTGGTTAATGATTGCATATAAGAATGCATCATTAACCCTTCTAATTTGTGTTTCAAAAACCTATAGGGATAGTTGATCATAATGATCCCATAATTTATTTTTCCATCAAATTCTCCCAATATTCCTACTATGTTCAAACTGGGAAAGATGCCTCCTTTAGCTATTGCATTGACAACATAAGAAGTCATGAAAAAACTCATGGTTTCCCTTATTCTAGTTAACTGGTAATGAATGGTATCTGAGATAATCATAGGCCAGTCATACTGTTGCTTGCCATTAAAAATTGTCCAAATAAAAGGAAACATCCATTCCTTGAAATGAAATGCATCCCTCTTCCCAAAGGCTCTAAACAACATCATTATCAGGTCTGATACTTCCTTGTAATTTTTTTTCCTCTTTGGTTGATCATGGAGCTTTGTTAGAGACTTCTTCTCTATTCTCAACCACTTCTTGTTTAGATGAGCCTTGTTGGCCTCCTTGTGTTTGATATATATGCCTAAAGCATCTGCCTCATTCAACTATACCAGGTTCATTGGATCAGGGACACTAAACAAGTGCTAAAACATTTGAGGAGTTAGATCTATAATCACATTATCTTTTGAATCCATACATTTCCTAGTGGCTGGATTGTAAGATCCTGTTGCTTTCATAATCAATTTAGAGCATTGGATAGATAGAGGAAATACAATTATGTGAGCCAAGCCAAACTGGATTATTCTTCCAATTCTTCTTATTACATCCTCAGTGAATGTTTATGAGTACAACTCCTCAAAATTGAATGGGCCTAGATTAGTGTTAGTTATATTAGATCAATCAAATTCCACTTTGTTGACAGTGATGATAGGACCCCTATGGTTGTACCTCAAGGTATAAGGAAACTGCTCTAGCTTAATCTACTTAGGCCTAGTTGATTCCTTTGAAGTTTCTGTAGGTTGATTGTTTTGGGAGGCTTCTCCTAATACTCCTAAAATTATTTATCTTCTTGTAATATAACCTCAAATTAGATCCTTGAGTAAGCATAACAACATATGTTTTCAAATCTTACCCTTCATATATACACCAGAGGCAGAACGAAGCAAAAAACACTCTAAATAGTCTCTTTTTAAAACACTATCGGGATGGAAACCAAAACCATTATTGAGATTATGGTAATACAAGAGGGATCGGAGCCAAAATCAGAATTGTAACCAGAGTCGAGATTGAAATGAGAACTGATTCAATTTCATGAACATTTTCTAATTTCACATTCAGTTTTGGTTCTGCTTCCACCTTCTCCTAGGTCACCGTTATTTTGAAATTTTACTTTTTATTGTAAACAAAGTCGAAAACAAGATGAAAATGGAATTGATACTGATTTCAAAACATGGTCCAAAGTCTAAATTGATTCTGATCTCATTTCCCCCTAGAATAACCATGATGTCATAAGAGATTTTAGCCACCTGAAAATTAACTTCATGATTTTAAATACTAGGTCATACCAAAATAAAATGGGCTAAAAAATAAACTAATAAGACTAGCCACATATGACCAAGGCACAACCGAAATAAATTAAGGCATCATTTTAAAATAAGAACACATCAAAACCATAAATAGGAAACAATCGATTTCAAATAACTTGGGCACAAATTTAACCCCATTTAAACTAAATAGATCGATGTGCAACAAGATCCCTAAGTAAAAATGACAATTTACCAAACCCTACTCACTGTAACACAGGAACTAATATATGCATTTAAAAACTAGGGCACCACGATGCAGTCACGATTAAAACATGAAAACAACCATGTCCAAAACAAACAAAACAAGAAAAGAAAAATGAAAAATAAGAAAACTTAAACAAAAGAAAAACAGAATAAATCACACGAACTCATAGAGAAAAACAAACCCGAGCTCGCACAAAACCGACTGAACCAAAAAAAAAGAGAAGAACAAAAAAACCCCTACCTCACACGCAAATAAATATTTTAGTCCCTTGAAGAAATCAACACACAATTATCTCCCTTTCGATTGATTCACACACACAAATGCTCCACTGCAACTCTTGTTCAAACCTTGATATTTTAAACAATAATGATAACTACCAATTAATCCTTATTTAAGGCAAAAACTCATAGTTTCATATGTAGAGCTCCTGTAATTAATGCCATAAATGTGGCAGAGTAGAGTCGGGACTACAAAAGGAACTAGCTAATGAATGTTGTGCAAATTTAGTAAAGTCAACAACCATGACAGGAGCAGAATCAAAATGGAAACAGATTAGGAAACTTGGGTAATTTCCCAACTCGGTTCTCATTCTAGGTTCGGGTCCACCAACAAAGAAGAAAGCAAAAACAACAATAGAATAAAAAAAAAGATCTAAATGAGAAAATTAAACACAAAAACCTAAGTTGAAAAAAAAAAGAGCAAAAGGTAGAGGTGGAAGTGGAATGGAAACTGATTTGGAAAATTTGAATAAATCTGGACCTAACTTCCACTTGGGCTCTGTCTCCGACAAAGATAAAACTAACAAAGGTCAAAAGAAGACTACCAAGACAAGGATCAAAATCAATCTTTAAAATAATATTCAAAACCCGATTCGATTCTAGTTCTGATCCTAACAAAACAAACCAAAGAAAAACAACAATTTTCAAAAACAAAAAGGGGGACCCATTTTGACCAAGGCAAAAGATGGGGTGGTTATAAAAGGAATAACAAGACCATTGCTAGACTTTGGTAAAATATGTCGATCATGATTTGGGGTAAAATGTTGAGATATGTTGTCTAACTTATTAGGTGATGTAGAGACACTTTCAACATCATCATTGGATGAGGGATCAACAACTATAGGATTAAATAATGTTAAGACTCTTAATAGACCATTGTTGGATATTGTTGAGGGGTATTTATCATGATAAAAAATTGAATCTTGATGTATGTTGAGTTGTTCTTTGAATGAGGTAGAAACATATTCAAGGTTCTCATTGATAAATAGATCTTGATCATCATTTCAATAATTGTGCATGAGAGTTGTCACTGCTATCGCTAATGATTGAATCCCGATCATTGTCCCCAATAGTTACTATTTTTTTATCAATAAGGTCTTGGATGATTTTTTTAAGTCGAATAAAATTTTATGTTGTGTGTCCCATTATTTTGTGAAAATCAAGAAGGTAGTTCTCATTATACCTTGGAGGTTTTACCATGGGCTCTTGATAATTAACATAAATGAGGATTTTAATGATATTTTCTTGTATCAAATATTGCATGAACGATATAATTGGTTCCTCAAGTGGTGTGTATTTTATTTTGTTACCTTGTGAGATTTTTAGTTTAAATTGACCTTGTGGCAATTGATTTTAGAGATGTGGTGATTGATCTTTCAGATGTGGTGATTTATCTTCAAGATGGGGCGGTTGGGTTTGTTGTTGATCTTGATAACCAACCTCTTGACTTTGGAGATATTGTTCTTGATGTGGTTGGGGACATAATCCAATTATTTTATGAAATGGTTCATTTAATGGAAGAGTGTATTAATTTTGGGGTGCAGATATCTCTTGGCGCAATGGATCAACTTTTTTGGAAAGTGAAGCAATTTGATCTCACAAAAGTTGATCCTAATTTTTAGCTTGACACCCTTGATAAAATTGACTTGGTTGTTGAGAAAGAATATTTGGAATGTAAACTTGTGGATTTTTCATGGGATCATGGACAAATTGATTTTGGACAATATTTTGATTTGGGATAATGTTTAGATTTGGCATTATAGGTTGAAATTGAACATTGTTGTGGTTGGGAGTCACATTGCTCTGATTTAGGTAACCTTGATTTTACATGGTGAACTACCTTTACCTGGATAAATACATGGAGTCATTAACACATTTTTTGGACTTTGAACACCATTGGTGTGATTTGAAAACATATTTATCCCAAAGTTTGCCAAGTGTGTATTTGATATGTTCATATTTGGTAAGCTTGTAGTAACATTTGGAATATATGGATTCGGTGGGATAATGTTAGTTCAAAGAATTTTCATGCATTGATTGTTCGGTTGATAAATTTTAAATTTTTTACTTTGATTTAAATCTATCATAGGGAAAGGTGTTCCAAAATTTATATTGGTAAAACTCGTATTTCTTGTATCTGATAGGATAGGGTTGGATGGAACAATCACTGTTCCATCCTCTGGATCTCTGTTTGCAAGATCTCCTAGGTGTCTCCACCACCTTAACCTTTAGGTCCTACCTCATGTATAGGTACCCTAGGTTCTACTGGCCAACCCCACTATCACCTCACCCTCAATCTACCAAGTCTCCCTTGGTGCAATGCTTCTATTCTTCCCTTGGCCTTTAATCTTCCCTAAAGACTAATTCCCTCTAGCAACTAATTTTAACTTTGTAGGGGTGAAGAGATGTTTCCAAAGGCTTCTAACCATCTCCCTAGGGTTCTTGACAATCCAACATACTCCATTTGTAATTCGCTATCACCAAACCCTAAGTGAGGGTTTATTAGGCTACTAGCCTAAGAGCCCAAATTAGGCCTCCAACTCTGAGAAAATTGGCTTATACTTCTAAATTCTCCAAAGAGCACCCATTCTTTATTCGAGGTTCTTGATACCTATGCCCATCTCTTAAAGATTTTTGGAAACTTAGGTCTGCACTATCCGTACAATTTCTCAAACTGGAACTGACCAAGAACTTGGGTCTTTTTAGGTCTTTTACCTATATTTTGGAGACTATCAAAGGTTTCCTCTTATCAAAAAGGTTGATGGGACTTCCTCCTTCTTGGTAAGCCTTGGCAAGGCATTCACCTACCCTCTCCACACCATGAATTGCTAGGAGACATCCACCCGTGCTAGTTAAGTGCCATTCAATTCCTGTCTTTCCTAGCTGGGCACTATCAAGCTCGCCTAGGAAAAGACTTTCTCCATGATTCCTAGACTCCTAACCACTCCTAACCCTAAAATATATATAGACATGGAGCCTAACCAAATTTCCCAAAGGCCCGTACACAAGTACAGTGGGAAAGTAATTAGAGCTCCATCCATTACAGGCTGACTGTCAGGCCAATATCTAAAAGAAAACAACTAAATTTAAACACACAACGCCTGTAAATGGATCCCAAAAACTAGTTATTGCACCACAAAGCTTCTAACATAGTTTACACTACAAACTATAACATATTACAAAGCCATGATCGCTCTTGACCACTTGAATTCAAAGCATAACACAAAAAATTATGCAATCCTATCACTGTCCTTCCTTGCATTCATGAAGTCTCTAGCATTAAAAAAGCTTCCAACCTTGCTCTCAAGTCAAAGCACTCCATAAATAGGCTTTCCAATTCAGTTAAGCTCGAGCCTAACTATTCCATGGCCACTTGTGGCTTTTCGTAGGCTTTATTTGCAAAATTGTAAAGAAAACTATCACCTAGGAGGGTCTACAAGGTCCTAAGTCATCCTCGTAGCCAACTTCCAAACTAACAGATGGTCAACATGACCTTCACTAACTTAATGCAAGTTCTTAAATGCCTCCAAGGCACAAATTCAAGAGTTAGAAGGAGTTAGCTATGTTTGATCTAAAACAAGTGACTAATTCTTGACCTTCTAGTTAACTCTCTGAGATGAACTTTGGGGTGCTCCTGCACCATTCTCCCCCTCTACATAGAAATTAAGGAATGTGAAGAGATATAAGAGATGGGTCAACACCCTGCTTCTTGAACTGAGATTCATCTACCCATGTAGCCTCAGATTCATGTTTGTTCTTCCACTTGACAAGATGCTCCATGTACACCTTATGCCTTGTAGATTTCTTCACCCTTGACCCCAAGATCCTTTCTGCCTAAAGCTTGTCTTGAATAGGTAAGGGTATGTTGCTTACATCTTTGAAGATCTCCTTACTAGTCTGATCTATGTCATTGACTGATCCCTTGTATCTGATCAAATCAGCTACATTGAAAACTGGTGAAATTCGCAAATCTGCAGGTAACTCCACCTTGTATGCATTCTTCCCATACTTGGCTAATATCTTGCATGGTCCTACCCTTTTCACCTGAAATTTGGTTGATGTACCCTTCTGTAACCTTGATTTGTTAAGGTGAACCATGACATATTATCCTACTGCAAATTGCAAATCCTTTCTTGACATATCTACCTTGTCTTTCAACTTTTGTGTAGCCTCAGTGACTGTCCTCTTTACCTGCTCTTGAATCTCTTTCATGGTTTGAGTGAAGTCCTCTGCATGTCCAGTCCTATGTTCCATAGCTCCTAGATCCCTGAGCTCACATATACCTCTTCGGTGCATTCCATACACAATCTCAAAAGGACTCTTCCCTGTGGTCCAGTTTACACTATCATTATAAGCATACTCAGCCTGTGAGATTACCATATCCCAAGTTTGTCTCTATTCTTTAGTTAGGCACCTTAGAAGGTTACCTAGCACCCTATTAACCACCTTTGTTTGTCCATTGGTTTGAGGATGGTAAGCTGATCCAAAATATAGGTTGGTGCCTAATCTGCTCCATAGAGTCTTCCAAAAGTGACTCATGAACCTCACATCCTTGTCTGAAACAATGCTTAAAGGCAATCCATGGATCCTTACAATTTCCTTAAAGAAAAGGTGGGCTATATAGCTAGCATCATGAGTGGTTTTACAAGGAATAAATTGACTCATCTTTCTGAATTTGTCTACCACCACATACACACTATCAAATCTAGTCTTGGTCTTAGGGAGTACTACCACAAAATCCATTCTAACACACTCCCATGGTCTGTTAGGAATGGGTAGGGGTTGATATAGGCCAGCATTACTAGCTCCTCCCTTAGCTTTCATACACATAGCACACTGCTCCACATAACTCCTGACATCTCTTGACAACTTAGGCCAATAGTAGAACCTTTGCACTAGTTCTAATGTCTTGTTGATGCCAAAATGTCCACTAAGACTACCATTATGCTTTTCCTGAATGAGGTTTTCTCTCATTGACCCTTTTAGAATGCATAACCGATTCCCTTTAAACAACAATCCACTTTATGAAGTATACTTTGAGTATTGACTATGAAAATGATTCTCAAAGTTAGAACATACCTTGTAGGCCTCTCAGAAATCTTCATCCTCCTCGTAGAGATCCCTAAAGCTCTCTATTCCAGTGCTCTTGATCTGTATCTCTTGCACTGTCAGTAATCTTCTACTCAATGCATCTGCTACCTTGTTCAATTGTCGCTTCTTGTGCTTGATGGTGAAAGTAAAAGCTTGGATGTACTCCATCCACTTCAAGTGTCTATTGCTCAAATTCTCTTGGGTGTTGATATATCTAAGTGCCTGATTGTCAGTAAAGACCAAAAAATCCTTGGGTAGAAGGTAATGCCTCCACTTCCTAAGTGACTGAACCAAAGCATAAATTTCTAGATCATAGGTAGAATACTTCTTCTTAGCTTCATTAAGCTTTTCATTGAAGAAAACTGTGGGCCTACCTTCTTGACTAAGCACTCCTCCTACTGCAACTCCACTAGCATCACACTCCACAATAAAAGAAAATTAAAAGCTTGGTAATAAGAGAATAGGTTGAGTTTCCACTTCTTGTTTCAGTTCTCAAAATCTTTCTCAGCTTCTTGAGTCCACACAAACTTAGTTTTCAAACCACCCTTGATTGTATCTAGAACTGGTGCACATATGCCACTAAATTTTCTTATGAATTTCCTATAAAATTGAGCCAGTGCATGGAAAATTCTTACCTTAGTCCCTATGGCTGGTGTAGGCCAATTTAGGATAGCTTCCACCTTGCTTGGATCCATTTTCAATGATCCTTGAGACACTACAAAACCTAGATATACAAGCTCTTGTTTGAAAAACTCACACTTCTCTAGGTTGATGGCTAACTTCTCCTCCTGCAATCTTCTAAGAACCAACTCCACATGCTTTAGGTGTTCTTCTATTGTCTTGCTAAAGATGAGTATATCATCAATATATACCAACATAAATAACCCTATAAATTCCTTGAGCACTTCATTCATGAGCCTCATGAATGTGCTAGGGGCATTGGAGAGGCCAAATGGCATAACTCTCCACTCATAAAACCCATCTATCTTCCAATCATCTCCATCCTTGATTCCGATTTGATGATATCCACTCTTGAGATCCAACTTGGTGAAGTACTGAGCTCCACCAAGACAATCCATGAAATCTTCAATCCTAGGAATAGGGAACCTATACTTGATTGTGATTCTATTTATTTCTCTAGAGTTAGTGCATAACCTCCACTTGCCTCCTTTCTTGGTTGCTAAGACCACTAGCACTGCACATGGGATGATGCTCTTCCTAATCGAACCTTGATCCAATAACTCCTACACTTGCCTAGCTACCTCTAGATTCTGATCCGGTGTAAGATTATAAGCTGCTTTGTTAGGAAATGAAGCTCCAGGTATGAAGTCAATCTGATGCCTAATGGCCCTTTTAGGAGGTAAAGTTGTAGGTGCACCATCACTCACTATGTCCTTATACTTTCAAGCAACTTCTGGACTACTCCGGGTATGACTTTTTTCTTAGTCTTCGTCCTCTTCTTTGGACTCCAACATGATCACATAACCTTCACCCCCTTGATGTAGATTGTTAAGGAACTACTTACCACTACTTAACAAAACACTTGGTGTCTCTGACTATCCCTCTTCTTCTTCTGACAGTGACTGCAACTTAACGGTCTTCCCATCCTTTTTAAAAGAGATAGTGTTCTCCTTCCCATCATACATGGCACTCCTGTCATATTTCCATGGTCTACCCAATAGTATATGGCATTCATCCATGGGTAATACATCACAATTTAGCTTATCCTTCTACCCTCCAATGGAAAACTCCACCGTTACTTGCTCATTAACAAGAACACTCTGCCCTTTGTTTAACCATGTTACTTTGTAGGGGTTAGTGTGGGGTACCTTCTCCAATTTTAATTTCTTTATTGCCTCTTCTGAGATGATGTTGTCTGTTGAACCTGAATCTACAATGACCTTACACACTTTTCCAAGTATCTTGCACCTCACTCTAAATAGAGCTCTTCTTTGTTTTGGTTCCTCCTTGACTGGTTGTCCGATCAAAACTCTCCTAAACATCAGATTCTCCACCATTTCAGATTCAATATGACTAATCTCTGGTGTCTTAGTGCTCATGGTGTCCTCTTGTGCATATGCCACCCTCTTCTCAGCATTTGATGAAGATGCTTTCTTCGGGCACCTATAAGCTGGATGTCCTACTTGACCACAATGGTAACATTTCATAATAGAAAAATATGAATTGTTCCTGCCTTCTCCTCTTCCTCTATTTGATCCTCCTTGAGAACCTCTACCTCCTCCATAACCTCCTCTAGAAGGTGTTTCACTCCCATGCTCAGTGATTTTAGACTCTCCTTGGTTTCTTTGCCCGTTTCCTCTACCTTGGTAGCCATCTCTATGTTCTCTTTGATCCCTTTGATCTCTGGCTTTGCCTCTACTCTTAGAAGCCTAATCATGTTTCCTCCTGATTCTTTCCTCAATCTTGATAGCTAATTGATTGCATTGGTGGACTGTCTTAGGACTTACAAGAGTGATCTCCTCTTGGATGTTCCACTTCAAGCCATTAAGATACCTTGCCACCTTGAGACTTTCATCTTCTAAAACATTGGACCTCATTCAAAGTTTTTGAAACTCCTGAATGTAAGTGTTCACATTTTGGTCTCTTTGTCTCAAGCTTTGTCTCTTCTTGTGTAACTGAATCTCATAATCATTTGGTATGTATGCTTCTCTCACCTTTGCCACCATACCTTTCTAGGTTGAAATAGGCTTCTTGCCTTTCTTTTCCCTCTCTGTCTGAATGAATTTCCATCATGTCAAGGCAGATCCTCTCAATCTAGACTTGGCCACCTTCACCTTTTGTACTTTAGTGACTCCATCACATTCAAAATGGTTCTCCATCCCTTCTATCCAATCTAGGACTAGGCCAGCCTCCAATTTGCCACTGAAATGTGGTATACCTTCAAGTCCTTTCCCACTCAAAGCTTTCAATTCCTTCAAGAAAGGATCCTCTTGCAGAAAAGGGTCAGGTTCAAGGGTTTTGTATTCCTCTGCAACCTCTTCACTCTTTGGTACCCTACCCTCCAATCTATCACTGACCTCATTGGCCTTAATTTGCACATTTCTCAATGCTTCTTCAAGTTGTGCTAATATTTCTCTCAACCTCCTATTATCTTCCTCCTGATCTTCGACCTTCTTTGCAAACTCAAGGTTTGTCACCATGGTTGTGGAACCACTAGATTCAAGGTTTGACATCCAAGATTCTCTCCCAAATCTTTAACTTGCTCTGATACCAATCTGATAGGATAGGGTTGGATGGAATAATCACTATTCCATACTCTGGATCTTTGTTTGTAAGATCTCCTAGGTGTCTCTACCACCTTAACCTTTAGGTCCTACTTCATGTATATGTACCCTTGGTTCTACTGGCCAACCCCACTATCACTTCACCCTCAATCTACCAAGTCTCCCTTGGTGCAATGCTTCTATTCTTCCCTTAGCCTTTAATCTTCCCTAAAGACTAATTCCCTCCACCAACTAAGTTTAACTTTGCAGGGGTGAAGAGATATTTCCAAAGGCTTATAACCATCTCCCTAGGGTTCTTGAAAATCCACCACACTCCATTTGTAATTCACTACCACCAAACCCTCAGTTAGGGTTTATTAGGCTACTAGCCCAAGAGCCGCAATTAGGCCTCCAACTTTGAGAAAATTGGCTTATACTTATAAATTCTCCAAAGAAAACCCATTCTTTCTTTGAGGTACTTGATACCTATGGTTATCTCTCAAATATTTTTTGAAGCTTACGTCTCCACTATCCGTACAGTTTCTCAAACTGGAACTGACCAAGAACTTGGGTCTTTTTAGGTCTTTTCCCTGTATTTTGTAGACTGTCAAAGGTTTCCTCTCATCAAACAGGTTGATGGGACTTCCTCCTTCTTAGTAAGCCTTGGCAAGGCATTCACCTACCCTCTCCACACCGTGAATTGCTAGGAGATAGCCACCCTTGCCTATTAAGTGCCTTTGAATTCTTGTCTTTCCTAGCCGGGCACTGTCAAGCTCGCCTAAGAGAAGACTTTCCTAGCCGGGCACTGTCAAGATCACCTAAGAGAAGACTTTCTCCATGATTCCTGGACTCTGAACCACTCCTAACCCTAAACTATATACACACATGGAGCCTAACCACAATTCCCAAAGGCCCATACACAAGTACAGTGGGAAAGTAATTAGAGCTCCATCCTTTACAGGATAACTTTCAGGCCAATATCTAAAAGAAAACAACTAAATTTAAACACACAATGCCTGTAAATGGATCACACAAACTATCTACTGCACCACAAAGCTTCTAACATAGTTTACACTACAAACTATAACATATTACAGAGCCATGATCACTCTTGACCACTTGAATTCAAAGCATAACACAAAAAATTACACAATCCCATCACTGTCCTTCCTTGCATTCATGAAGTCTTAAGCATTACAAAAGCTTCTAACCTTTCTCTCAAGTCGAAGCACTCCACAAATATGCTTTCCAATTAAGTTAAGCTCAAGCCTAATGGTTCCATGGCCACTTGTGGCTTTTCATAGGCTTTATTTGCAAAATTGTAAGGAAAACTCTCACCTAGGAGGGTCTACAAGGTCCTAAGTCTTCCTTGTAGCCAAATTCCAAACTAAAAAATGCTCAACATGATCTTCACTAACTTAATACAAGTTCTCAAATGCCTCCAAGGCACAAATTCAAGATTTAGAAGGAGTTAGCTACAATTGATCTAAAACAAGTGACTAATTCTTGACCTTCTAGTTAACTCTCCTAGATGAACTTTGGGGTGCTCCTGCACTAGTATCATTGAGGGTTTTAGGAGATAATGATACCATGTACGGATTGTGAAAATGTGATTTTTGATAATCAATCGACATTGTAAGGCTTTGATAATTTGGCTGGTTTAGACCACTCACAATGTGTGTGAAGTTTATACTCCATTTCCCTCTTTTTTTTTTGACCTTTTTGCAAAATTGAACCTCTAAGGTGTTTAGGACCAATGATGAGATGAAATATGAAAGGATGAGTGGTATGGGTGTTTGAAATTTTAGGAATTTTGAATCAATGCTAGACTTTAGGATTTAATTTTGATTGATTGATTTGGATAATGAATTTATAGATCCCAAGATGTTAAATGTTATCTTAGGATGAACTCGTTCAAAAGGGTGATAATTAAACTAAGTGTGTGAGGAAGGATTCATCCAAACACACCTAACAAAAAAATTGATTTTGATTTGGTTTAATTATGTACCCAATTCTAGATAATGATATTTCCAAAGCTCTAAAGTTGTTTGTGGGATGAAGATGATGAATTTTCAGGATGGATGACATGTTTGATTTGATCCTAGATGAACCTAAGAGGACTTTGTTTACAACCCCAAGGTAGTGAAGAACATTATTTTATTTAAGAGTAGTTCAAACCAAAAGACCAATGTTTGCATGGAAAACCATATGACCAAAAGATACCAAGCACTGTGTGGGGTTCAATTGGAATAAATCTTGATTAATTAATTGCTTTTACCACATCCACTTCTTGCTTCTTTTTTCAAACTGAATGTCTATGTCTCAATTGCTTTTCGTTCCACAATGTCCATTATGTGAAGATCAACATTTCAAGAGCATAGTTTCCTAATGTTGACTTTAGTAGGAGAAAATTGTTATGTAAATCCAAATACTTCGAAGCCTCTAAGGATGAAATCCCTAGGGAAAGATAGACCACTTGGATTCATCAAAGGTATTTGTTTCCTCTAAAGGGTTTGAAAATTGATGATCATGTTTGATTTTTTTTTTTTCGAATGCTTAGGATCCAAGAAAAGTGATTTTGATTCCAAGAACATGCACAACCCTATGGATAATGAAGGAAATATTTTTTGAGTTCCCACTTGGATGAATCTAGCTACGCTTACTCTTAGCAGATGATTAGATGCTTGATCACACAGGCTCCCCCTTATATTGCACTCGCTTCTTGAGTCATCCAAGCATCAGTACCCATGAATCTCCCATGGCATACTTCTCATCTCTACTAGGAGTTGTAGGAATGTGGGGTGGCTTCAAAACGACCATTCTTGCACCAACAAATAGATAGGATTTTTTATTTTACATAATTGGTTCTTAATCAAGGCACTCATTCAGAAATCCACACAAGAGGCAAGATCAACTCATGCAAATAGTATCACCTTCTTATCCATAGGAGTTCCTAGAAATATGAGCTTTCCTCAACATTCAAATTTATGTATTGGTTGGGAGAAGCTTGGAATTTAGCTCATTACTAGTTTGAGTGGTTCCCTTGGGGTGAGTACTTTTTTCCACAAAGATAGACTCTCTAAGGGTGAACAATAGAAAAGGAGTGTATCTGTAGTTGGACCACCTAACACATTTCGATGGGAGCACACACAAAAAAATTTCTTCACACTCGTAGGGTTTAGTCAATTTTTTAAAACCCAAACCTGAAATGTGCACGTAATATTTTAGACAACCTAATGTCACATGAAAATTATTTTTATTCTCAAGATCATAAGGAAGTGCAAGAGAAGTACATATGCATTTGAAAATGACAAGATTTTGTAAAGATGATTGCAAAACAAGTAAACACAAGCTCGTTTTAGACCTGAAAAGTAGTAATATATTCATTTTATAGCACCAAGATGAAGTGTAAAATTTTATTGTTAAATTTTAGACCAAATCGAAATCTACTATGCTTCAAGGTTCAATTTTAATCAATTTTGGAAAAAAATCAATCACTGATTAATTTCAAACCCCAATGGATCTAGTTGGCCTAAAATAGAAAACAAAAGCAAGAAATGGATGCTTCAAGCTATTAAAATAAGCATTAAAAAATTAATTTTCAAGTTCAATGTCCAATTCCTACTTTTTGATGTTAAATTTGCTTCATATTTTTTGGATTTTCTTTGCTTTGCTTCTCTGTTATCCCAATGTGAGAGAAGCTGCCACTGATTCTTTATGCGAATTTTGAAATTTAATTCATATTTCATCATGAAATATAAATCAAATTACATTCAAAAAGTAAGGAATAGGTGGCGTTCTTTCTAAGAAATTGTCCAATCAAAACTAAAAGTCAGATCTGCTTAGCAAAAGCACAAGTAACAATGTTGAATTTTTGATATGTGTGTAATCTGTAAAATCCCGAGTAATAGTAATTAAATTCTATATAAATCATTTCAAATTTTTGTCATATGTAGATATAAGTCAGATTGCATAAATTAGAAATCATAATTATTTGGCAGAATATCGAGCTTAAGTTTCTCATAAAGAAGAATATTGTTTCATTTTCACAAATCACAAAGTAGAATATTGAGCTAAAATTTTCAAGAAAGTCACTTCTAATAAAATAGATTCTATAACCACAAAAATTCTACCAATATCTTTTCCAAATAGTTTCATGAATGACTTTCCTCTATGAAGCTATTGGGACTTCTTCCAATGGAGAAGCCAAAGTGGAATTGTTAATATTGATTGCGTAATAGAGCATTTATGAGGCCTTGTATTAGATGGTTTTGAAATTTTATATTTTTGTGTTGTTGTGTATCTCAAGAAGCATTTAATATTGGTTGCATAATAGGTAGATCAAATAGATAGTAAAAAAATATAAATTGTAATCAATGCAAGCTCTGTGGAATGGATCTGTACCCGACACATTTGGAAACTTGTGCCACTCTTAGGGAAATTCATGAGCCTTTATTTATTTCAGCTACCAAATGAGATATTATTTTTTTAGTCACTTCTATGGGAACATTCAATTGTGAAATGGTAAGCTCAAGATTGATTTCTATTACAAAAGATCATTTATTTTCAGAAAATGCAAAAGGGGATTGAAAAAAATTAAAATTTTGCATGACATTGGTAGCTTGGATTTGAGTTCCAATAAATTTTCAGCAGTCAATATTCATCAAATTAAAATTAGTATGGATTTTATGTGATTTGGTCCACACACTATGGCTAAACGAAAAGCTCCATGGCAGCAATATAGAGAAGAAATGATATCAAGTATATAATGCAACAATTTCTCAACAATTATATCAGCATTGATCATATCAGCTAAATTCCAAGCAAAGCTTGCCCCTATTCCACAATTTTTAAAAAGATGCAGATCGCCTCTATTGCACAATTAAAAAATTTGCTTTTATTTCCTCACAAAATATGAAGTATCGATTCCATAATTTAAAAAAGATGTAGATTTCTTAAACTGGCACCTTTCAAAATCACATGAAGATGATTATTTATGTTGTTGACTTCTGAACGAATGCTATAAGTGACACCTTAAAAAAAGAGATTTCATCTTTGTGTCACATTTAAAAAAAATCCATGGGCGCCATATCAAATGGGAGGCGGTTTTGATGAAGACCTTTGGCGCCAAATATAGCTACCTAATGGTGAACTAGGAGGCTCACTTTGGGGCTTGCTAAGTGTACATTTTTGGTGAATACTAATCAATGTTTGATCATTCCTCAAAGCATGAAGAAATTCAATATTTTGAAGAGACATGTGTTACACATTGACACATATAGAAACTTGATAGTTTGAGGATATATTTTGAAACACATTCCTCAAAGCATAAAGAAATGCAATATATTGAAGAGATATTTTGAATAGAAGAAACAATTTTGCAATGATCTATAGGGTGTGCACAATGCAGTGGTTTCTAAAGCATCATTCTTATAAACATGTTGAATAATTATTGCTCACCATTAACATGAATTCCTTGTACAAATTTTTGAAAGGTTCGATAGTCTTTATGAATGATTAAGGTAAAGGAGACTGATGCCTCAAAATTTGATGGTATGTTCTATTGTTTGTTACATCGAACAACACAGAAAATTAATGCTTTAATTCCAAGAACACTAAAGGTTGTTGACCTTTATGTAGATTTTTTTCTACAATAAAAAAATTAGAATCATAATGAGACTGAATTAAATTGGTCAATGATCTGAATATCTAATGCCTTCCACGTGCGGACTATAATAAACTAAATGCCAAGACTCATGAAGCAATATCGAGTCTATTGATTCAAGGTTAAATTGGAAAAGGTTTCAAATTTGGAAATTCATAAGAAGACTAAAAAACATGAAGACAAGTGCAGTTATGTATGGAAAAATAGATTCATTAAAAAAATGGTAGAATGCAATCATAAAAATAAAGCACTAGAATTGATTCCATCTATTTATAACAAGAATCAATTGAATTTCTAAACAAATTTTTAACTCTTGCAAAAAGGATAAGAAAAAATATAATAGAGAAAAATATCATTAAATATTAGAAGCTTTATAGTTGAAGCATTAATAAATCCTGTTAGCATTTATAAATTTTCTAGAAAATGAAATCTAATGCTTAAACTGTCAAATCAAAGAAACTGAACCCAAATCTGAATGCTAAAACTTGAATCTAATGCTTAAACTGTCATGGGTTCGGGCCCTCCTTCTAGCACCAAAATATGAATGGGTTATTTATACCTGCACAAACATAAAGAACAAGCACAATATTAGATCCAAATTCAAGATAAAAGAAACATTCCCCATGAAATTAGATTGAAACATCAAAATAGGAAAAGAAATGAAGAACAACACAATGAAAGAAAATAAATTATATTCTAGTGAACAAACTATCAATCCCATTGGGGAGTTGGTGCCATTTATGTGTAGGAAATGGCCATTTCCCTACTCCTTTGTGTGATTTGATGATGTTTGATGGTGATTCTTGATTCGTCGATGCAATTTTCCCAAAATCTTTATAAAACTATTAAACTATGATGAAAATGGATGAAGTTGCAAGTGAAATTGAGTATAGTAGGCTTGCATGGATTGTGGATGATGTTGTGCCCCTCAAATCAATAGAGAATCTCTATATTTAAAGGAGAGAAGGATGGAAGAATGTGAAATAGGATGAATGTGTGATTAAATATGGACCAATGGAATTGTGCCACTTGTCAAGATGTGATTGGAGGAGGAATGAGTATATTTTGATGAATGTGCACATAAATGCTATTAGATTCAAATTTGAATTTGATGAAATGACAAGTTGGAGGGAGAGAGGAATGGAGTAAATGTGACTTGGATCAAGGAAAATGACATGTAAGAGACCTTTAATGCCTTGTTGGATGTACTCATCCCTTTTTGAGGGATTTTAAAATTTGAGGAATATTCCCTTTTTGATGCCAAGTTGATGGAAAATAGAGGAATTAAAAGGTCAATTAAATTGATTTATGTGTGAAAGCTGAAAAACCTAGAGGATTGGAGTGATAAGGATTAAGATTAATCACAATTCGATTAATTTAGATGAAGATTAGATGATTTGACAATTTTGACTTAGATTTTAGGATTTGTTTAAATCAAAGTTGAGAGTCATGATTTTAGATCTAATTAAAAAAAGATTGATTTATTTAATTAAAGAAGGTGATGTTAGATTAAATCAAATAAAGATTAATTTATTTCATTTAAGGAGATGACTTTATAAATTAATTAAATAAAGTGAATTATTTAATTTAAAGGGGGACTATAGGATTAACTAAACAAAATAATTTATTTAATTAACAGAAGTGGATGCTTTAATCAACTAAATTTGATTTATTTAATTAAGAGATGGAATATGATGAATTGAATCAAATAAAGAGTATTTAATTAAATTGAATAGTAAAGGGGATAATTTAGGAAGAAACGATGCTAGTAAGATCATGATCAGATGTGTGTATATTTTCAGTCTCTATAGTTTTACTAAGGTGTTGTGAAGTGTTGTAACACATTTCCTCACTTTTCTAGGAAACTTTCAACATAATTCACCAAAAACACACCCTTTTAACCATTTCCAAGCCTTGTGCCAAGATTTTGTAAAGTGTTGTAAGGTATTTTCACATCTTCCTAGGCCTATCATCCACTAATTAACCCTTTTCTTATGCTAATTTTTTCCTTTAGTGTACTTTTATGGCCTATTAAAGTGTGTTTCGGGAGGCAAGGCTAATAAGCCTCATTAATCACTAATTTTTTTCTCACCACCACATGGATTTGCGCAAGTAGACTAGGTGGCCAATTTCAGTGACCTAGTCCTTTTAGGCATAAAATTTAAAATTAAAACAATTTCTTAAAGGGAATTTGCCTCCTAAGCCCTAAGGTCGACCTATCATGAGTAATTTTTTAGAAAATTAGGGTTTTACATGTACAAATAAGGGTTTAATCCTCATTTTTTCCTCTAACAAGTTTAGTTTTTCACCTTCACTCAACCCACACAAGTACTCTTGCACTCAAAATTCCAAAGCAAGCAATCAAGAAAAAGAGTTTCACAAGAAATCTCCATTGGAGCTGATCCATGCATGTTGCAAAAATATTCAACAAAGGATTTGGTAATTTTTTGCTTTGTCATTCAGTCATCCTTTCCTTAACTTATTTCTCATTCGGATTTGATTATGATAAGAGGGTTTTGACTAAGGAAAACCCCTATTCTCTAACCCTAATCGTTGTCTCCTCTTTGCAAGTGTTTTTCCAAGTGTTTTTGTATGCAAGTTTGTCAAGAAGAAAGGTATTATAAAGGTTTTCTCAACTCATCAAAGTCATTTGAGTCAAAAAATACCTAGTTGAAGTTTGGAGACCCCTTTTAGCCCATTTTCTATGGAATTTGAACTAGAAACTTGTGGGGATCCAGAGTGTAGACCAAAGGCCCTAATCTCCACTTCCAAATTCTTAGGAATACAAAAGAGGACTAGGTCACCAACAATGGCGACCTAGTCCCTCTGGGCCTATTTTTTGTGGATTTTCAGATTTTTGAGTACCCATTTGGTAGAAACCTACTCTGACAGATTTTCCCAACAAGTGGACTAGGTCGTCCAACTTGGCATAAGTGTCCCTGTGAATATTTTTGATACATTCGAGAACATCCTGAGACTCCTCACCTGAAACTTAAAATAACCAGGTACACAAGTCCTAAACTTTCCATTTAATTTTTGTATTGCATTCATTTAAGACATATAGGTTAGATAGTTTATATTTAATTTACATTGCTTTGTTTACATTTCTTAGATTAATTTAGCATCATTAAATTTTTAGTTGTTAGCCACACCACACATTCATTGAAAATCCTATCCAGTATCCCCCCTTTGAATGAACCTCACCCACCAAGTTCTTCTAGGGTGAAAAACCCTAGGAGCCTAGTAAAGGGAATCCTCTTTCCCTTGTTTTTATATGTTTTTGGTGCTTCAATACTTTATAAAGTAGGTATTTTCCCACCAAATTTCAATTTTAGTATTCAATAAAAGACAAACTAGGTGAGCCATAATCATGGTATTCTAAACTACCTAGTTTCAATTTTTCTATGCTTTCCTTCTAAATACTTGTTTGTTTATAAATAAAGCGATATTTAGTAATTTTTCAAGATTTAGGGATCTGGAACCATACACCCCTCTAGGTGCATGGTTCCTCCTTAGGTCTCAAGCTTTGATTTCAAATATCACATTGAACATAACACTTCATGAAGTATGTTTCCTTAGTTTAAGCCTCTGGAACTTATATGCCCAACGAAGCGTATGAATCTTGCTCTAACCTAGGTCCTATTTTAATTAAAAATTCTAGGTGGGATTTTATTATCCTTAGATTCAATTTCTGAATGTCAGCTTGTAGTGTTGTAATTTGAGTTAATTAAGCATAAAAAGTATATATAAAAGGTTACTTCACATAGTTTCATTTAAGAAAAAAAGTAGGAAGCAATCTAAGAGCCTTCAAGTATTCATGCAAGATTTTACAAGCACATTCAAGAGAAAATCATGAAGAATTTTGAGCTATATTCAAGATTCAAGCATCATGCCAAAGTCTTCATACATCATGTGTGTTTGTGAGCTGAATTTTTTTATGTAGGTATCAGGATTCAAGCAATCATTCAAGAGGAATTTTCAAGCATTCAATCAAGATTCAAGATCCACATTCATGCTAGCCATTTCACACAAGTTTGCAACCTTTATTTCAAGGGTTTGATGAGTTGCAACATTGCATTTTTTCATTTATCATTCCTTCGATTCATTTTTAATTTCTCATTAAGTTTTAATTACCAGGAATAGGGATTGACCAAGGAAAACCCCCATTCCTTAAAAAAAAAACATTTCTATTTTGATGTGCATTTGTATATGTAGGTGAATTCAAGCTTGAAGATCCTTTGAAGGAAAAGTTGCAAAAGTTTTCAAGAAGTTGTGATCTTCACGAAAACTCACCTATAGACTGGAATTTAGACTTTTTGACATGAAGAATGGATAGGAAGGAAGCTAGAAAATATCACTACAAGCTTTGTGCAAGAGCACGTGGGCAAAAAACCAATCAATGCCAACCAAAAAAAAAAAATAGTTCATTTTTCTCTCTATGTTTGATCTCATTCTACTGATGAATCTAAAAATAGTGAGATGTGAAAGGGAAATTTAAATGCATATTGAAATTAACTACTTCGCTTCCTTAGTAGACACATGTGCAAATGTTAATAGACATGACACAAAACTATTTGATCAAATTCGTCTATGGAGAATCTATCACATGCTTAAGGAATTTTGTCAAATGTTGTTGTTTTAACTGCTCTACTCGATGTATATACAAATATGTAAACACATATTAGGATGTGGACTATTCGATTTCGGTTGCAAAGAGTCTTGAACTATAGTTAATAATTTTAAAACTCATTTTATTGGTGTCTTTTCATCTTCGAAATCCAATAAAGGGTTGTGGTCATAAAGAAAACAAAAAAAATGAGAAAAAGGTGTGTAGATGGGAACATGAAGAGTATCAGATAAAAATATAGGCATGAAATAAATTCAAATGAACAACCGTGAGAAGAGGTGTGTAAATATGGGGTGAATAGAGAAGGAGCCTGTGGATTTGTGAATGTATCCTTTGTTAACATATACAAACAATACATGTGAGGAATGAGAGTGGTCACTTGTGGAAGAAGAGAGGCCCATTAGGAATATGAAAGAGTGAGGAAAGACCTTTGATCTTATTTGTATTTGAATAAATCATGATTTAAAAACCAAAATAAAAAATGAAAATAAGTATTGAAGAAGGTAGTGACTTTGGTCGACCAAGTGAAGATTTAAAGGAAACATGAAGAAAAATAAAGAGAATATGAATAGGAATATGGAAATGTAACAAATTAAAATGAAGAGACACAACCTCTTATAAATTAAAATGTAGATAAAATGATAAGGAGGGGAAATAGAGGTTAAATAAAGGGTGCATGGGGATTCAAGGTGCTGCAATATAGAGTTTAGTAGGAACATGAGCACAGTGTTAAATGCCCATGTAGCAAGTGTAATAGAGGAATTGAACTTCGATATACACATATCCTTAAGGAGGTTGATAGGGCCAAGAGAGAATGAAGCAACTATGAGAGGTAACATAACATAAAAAATGAAGTAAAGGGTGATAGTAGGAACAAAGCATAAAGTATTAGGTTTGAATAAGAATGTATATCAGAATGCCATGAGGAGTCATTGAACACAAGAGAGTAATTTTATTTCATAGATTTGAATTAAATTAATAAAGTATGAGTTTGTTCTAATCATTACTTTAATGAACCTGAATTTGAGCAAAGAATTTCCTATGAATTTGTTTTTTGTTTTGAGTTAGTGTGTAGAGGGGGGGACCCTCTTGCATCAATTGGTATTAGAGCTCGTTTTCCTTAGATTGGAGAGTATCCACTAGGACCAATGGGTGTGGTATGGATAGATCATTGATGGGGAGAAATTTCACACTTAAAGGAAAATGTGTGAAGAGGTAGAGAAGAATGTTGGGAGGGTTGCTCCGAGTAGAGGAGTCTTGATAAAAAAAGAGCTTGAAGTTGTTGAGGATTTTTTTTTGAGAATGATGATAGATTGAGAGTGATTTTATTAGATAAGTGAACCACAAATTTTAGGGGAAAATAAATTCCCTTACACTTCTAGGGTTTTCACCTAAAAGGAGAGAGGCCTTTCTACTCTAAAACTTGGAGCTCATTCAAACTAATTGCTAAATGTGATTGAATTGTATCTAAATAGAATGCCTTGAATGAAATAAGATGAAAATGTAGATGAACTATTGATGCAAAACTAATGAAATATACATTTTTTGAAAACACATGATGATTTACGAAAGGATGGAGTAAATACAATACAAGAAACAATAGAAGGGTAGATAAGAATAGTGCACCTAGAAATGAACAAATGTTGAAGTGGATATTGTAGAAGCCTTTTAATTTCTAGAAAATCTACTTTTTAGGCCAACTGGGACACTTATGCCAAGCTGGGTGATTTAGTCCCAATTTTGGGAAACTGCTTTGTGGCCTGTTTCAATCAACTAGGTTTCTTAATCTTTAAAAATCCTTGAAAAAAACATGCAGTGGGACTAAGTTGCCATTGTTGGTGACTTAGTTCAGTCCAACTTTTCTGAGAATCCAAAGGTGGAAACTGAAGCCTATAGTCTACAATCTATTGTTCAATGGAGATCTGGGTCAAAATTTGAAAAATAAACTGTAAAAAAGAATATAGTTTAGTTTGTAATGTAGTGTTTACCTTGGTAAAACCCATAGTTTGTATTTAAAATTTGAAAGAGATAAGAAATCTACGCAAAAATCTTTCCCTAAGTGTGTCTAAGAGTAGGAAATCTGAAATATGATGCAACCCTATTCTAGCTTGTGAGAATAAGATGCATATATCAAACTAGAAAAATGCAAGAATCATTCCAAGAGACCCTAAATCACATTATAAAGGAATCTTAATGATATGAAAAACCTCCTTAGGCTGAAGATAGAGATAAAATGGAAGATGGAACCACTTTGAAAACAATTCTTTAAGTTGATTTGATGGATAGTTGCACCTCCTCAACCTAGATTTATTTGTGATTCTCCATAGACATCCATGATCAACCCTTTTCAATGTGAGATCCTGGATAAAAAGTGAGCTTGAAGACATGCAAAAACTCTAGCTTGTTGCCCTAAGCTTCAACTTTTTTGTAGAAATAGTAATGAATATTCTTGTGGAAGATTTTTAACACTTGTTTCTTGATATGGCTTGTGAAAAATGGCTAAAGGTTGTGAAAAATGACCTAAAAACATGTATTTATAAGAAAAAATACGTAATTGTCGATTATTTTGACCTAAGAGGCTGGCAGTCATCAGGAATTTTTATCAAGCTAGAGATTTTCTCGCTCAAAAATGCAAATAACCCTAAAAGGGACTAAGTCACCACCTTGGGTGACTTAGTCCCACCAGGGGTTTTTGAGGTGGGATTTGTGAAATTTGAGTGATCTAAATTTTTTGTTTGTCGAGACTTGTATGATTTATTAGGTGAAATAAGCCTCAAAGTCAAAGATAATGAGTCTTAGGGGCATATAAATGTTGTTTTAGGGGGTGATTGATTTAAGGGTGTCTAAAGTAGGACAAAATTAGGCACAAATTTCTTCAAAGGTATAATTTTTGGCGACACAATAAGATGGTTTGGGTTTTGAGGAGACCCATGTGAATATGTTTCTAGGAGCAGTATTGGGATGATGTGGATGATGAAATGTGTGAAGTAATAGAAATTATTATTCGATAAAAAGTGGAAAAGAGTGTTGGAAAGAGAGAATAAGAATGAGGATAGTAGATTGAAATGGAAAGATGAAGATGTATCCCCTACCGAATAAGTGGAAACTAGGAAATTTCATGTGGAAGGCATGATGAGAGAAGAAGAAAAGATGGAGGTGAGTAGTGAAGAGGTCGCAGCGTATGGAAAAGGTGAAGTATATTTTTTGTACAAATGTTAGCTATTGAGGAAGAATAGATGATGAATTCCATTGCTGCAAAAAAAGGTGAACAAAAAAAAATTGTAGTTTATGAGAAGCTAGAAGATGTCATAGTGAGGTTCAATGTTGTAGTTGTGAATGAAGATGAGGTAAAACAATTTTATGATGTTACTTTGGTTTTAGATGAAATAAAGGAAGAAGGGATAGATAAAAAACTAGAGCATGTAGTAGATGTTGCAGATGGTGTGTGGTTGTGTGTAGATATGGTTGAAGATGTGGTAATATTTTGCTAGAGGTGGTCGGCTAGAGGTGGGTTTGAACCCATGGAGGAAGAGAGGAGTGTGGAGAGAAATTGGTGGAGGATGTCGAACTTTGGTGGAAAGGATTTCACAAGGGGGAGAAGGAAGTAGGTGTATCATTTTTGGAGGAAGGTGGTGTGTATTCTAACACGATGCAAGAAAAGGTGAAACAAAGATTGATTTTTAGCACTTGGATAGTGAAGGAGTTTCCTACAAGTTGATGGCAACCTAAAAGAGTAGTTTAAATAATCAGCTCTACCATAGTGATCCCACACTCACAATATTTCTACCTCATGTGTTTGGTGCAATAGCACACAAGAAGATGAGCAATCAACACTAACAAATAAAAGAGAAAATAGTTCATTTTTCTCTCCACATTTGACCTCATTTTAGTGATGAATCTAGTGATAGTGAGAGGTGGAAGGGATAGTTTAAATGAAAATTGAAATTAATTTGTTGACTGCCTTAGTAGACACCTATCAAAAGTTTCAACGCATAGATATGGCATAGAACTATTTGACCAAATGACTTTATCCAACATCTATCACAGGCTAAAGGAATTTTGTCAAATGTTGTTGTTCTATCTACTCTATTTGATATATATGCAAATATGGAAACACAAATTAGAATGCGGAATATTCAATTTAGGTTGAAAAGAGTCTTGAACTCTAGTTATTATTTTTAAAACTCATTTTATTGGTTCCTTTTAATCTTCAAACTCCAATAAAGATTTTTGGTCATAAAGAGAGTAACAAACATTGAGAAAAAAGGAGTGCAGGTGGGAACATAAATAGTATCAGCTAAAAAGAGAGGCATCAAATAGATTCAAAGGAAAAACCATGAGAAAATGTGTGTAAAAAGGGGGTGCGTAGAGAAGGACCCCACACATTTGTGAATGGATCCTTTTTTAAGATTTGCAGAGATCCTATGTGAGGAATGAGAGGGGCTCTCCGATGGAAGAAGAAAGGCCTACTAGTAATATGAAAAAGAAAGGAAAGACCTTTGATTTTAATTTTATTTGAATAAATGTTGATCTAAAAACCAAAATAAAAATCAAAAGAAGTATTGAGGAGGGCAGCGACTTTGGTGACTAAGTGAAGATTAAAAGGCAACGTGAAGAATAAAGAGAATGTAAATAATCAAAAGACACAACAAAAAATGTAAATTAAGAGACACACCCTCTTATAAATTAAAATGTAGATAAAATGTTGACGAGTGACAAAGGTGGAAAAAGGGTGTGTGAAGATTATTCTAGGGGGCTATGATATAGATCTTAGCTAGAATATGTGCACAATTTTGAATTCCCATGTAGCAAGGGTAATATAGGCATCAAACTTGGAGATGCACACAGCCTAAAGGAGGATGATAGGTCCAGGAGGGAATGAAGTAGCTATGAGAGGTAACATAGCATAAATTTCATAAGTAAAAGGAAATAGTAGGAACAAAGCATAGAGTAGTAGGTTTGAATAAGAATGTATATATAAATGGCATGGGGAGCCACTAGACACAAGAGAGTAATTTTAATTTTTAGATGTATTTAATTTAAATTAATAAAGTATAAGTGTGCTGCAATTTTTATTTTAATGAATTGAATTTGGGTAGATAATTTCCTATTAATTTCTATTCTATTTTGAGTTACTTGTAAGAGGAAATGACCTTCTTTCATCAAGGCTATATAAATATTAGCCAAACCCTAGAACCAAGACTCATATGCCCAACCTGGCTTATGAGTCCTAGTATGCCTATTTTTTCCATCTTTTTGCATATCTTGATCAGTCATTAGAAGATTCTATACTATGCCAAAAAATGTTGTAGCACGACTGATATGCCCAACCTAGTATATTAATCCTAGTGTACTTTAAAAAGAAGATATGCAAAGTTGTAAGCCTTGTTTTGACTCTTATCATTCTACTAGGTACATTTCTATTTGATCTAAGTCCATCAATCTTGTTTCTTGCTTTCAAATTTATTGTTCATATAGTGAATTTTGAGACTACATTCAATTTCCTCTTTCAATGAATTTCTTAATGGTGAACCCCCATCCAATTAACCAAGGAACCCACTAGACTCCTCAATTGAGTCACTTGGTTGAGGGATCTAGTTTCCTAATTAAATGAGATGAAATATAGAGCATTAGTATCCCTTCATTTTGGATCATCCACTCTATTTTATTCCAAAGTATCATATATTTAATAACATTCATCATTATTAATATATATAAATTCTATAATAGTTTAATTGCAATCTATTTTAATAATTTTAAGCTTTTTTTTAATACTTACTTCATGAAACAAGTATTTTTCTACCAAATTTCAATTTTAGTATTCAACATAAGACAAGCTAGGTGAAACATAAAAGTTGTATTCTAAAATACTATCATTATCTAAAGGATAGTAAAAAAATTCAAGAAATATTGTATATTTAACCTCGAATTAATAAAGAAAATTCAAACCATTGATAATCTTATTGAAAAGTATTATAGTTTTGAAAAATAGGAATATTGAATAATATTATTATTTCAGGATAACAATCTAATAATGTGATTCATTATTCCCCAAATAAGCTTTTTGATTTAGTGTTAGGTGTTGGTGACTTTATTTGTAGAGTATTTTTTTCATGTAAGAAACCAATAGTATAATTAAATCATTACAGAATTAACTTATAATTTTTTTGAGTAAATTATGAAATTTACTGCTTGTAAAGAGATTAGGATTGAAAGAAATATAGAAAAATGTTTTAGGTATCTGTTGACGCAAAATTTTGTAGGGGGCAATAGTCTTATGGGAAACTTAGCTACTAGGGGACATAGTGAACTTAGCTAAGTGACCTCTTGATTTTATCAAAGCCAGATCTTTGTTTTTTAGTGGGGGAGGTAAACGGTGAGAAAAATAATAGGAAATATTAAAATATAGACTAAAGGCGATGCACCAGATCATGAATGAAAATACTTAGGCACAATACCAAAAGAAAAGGCTCGAACCATAAACTATTGTCTATCAAATAGATTATCCATAAGAACTTCAGACATAAGAATAAGTTTTAATTGCATAACATAATCTAATAAAACTTCGGCCAACATAGAAGAGTTCAAACATGATCTGTATTTCTTAAGTTGTAGAAGATTACAAAAGCTGAAGAATAGGCATTCATATGCTATAGGAAAATAAAAGTAGAGTCCAAAAATCTTATGAAATGCATGAAAAATAGAAAAGGTTGAATTTATTGGAATAGTTTGCAAAATTCAAGTTCAATAAAATATTACAAAGGCTATTCCAAGTGCCCGGGAAGTTTTTTGTCTATCCAACAACAACCTAGTAAAAGAGAAGAAGAGCTGCTTAAATAAGCCAACCCACCGTCTGAGAGCCACTTTGAGAAAGATGCCCTGGAAAATCGTCGACATTCCAAATCTTCTCGAGGCGACACCGAATAGGAAGATCACCCATCACTGCACCAAGAAATCCATCCTTTGATAAAAGAAGGCCATGTAGCAGAAACAAAGGACATGCGACATGGAAGAAGAAAATGTGGAAGAAAAAGAAAACAAACAACATATGCGAAAACTCTGAGATAATCGACACACAAGAATATGCAATGCATCGAGCACATGGAGCCTAGAAAAAGAATGAGGGACACCCCAATGAAATTTTTTGAGAGAAAGCCACATGGGTGATGTCAAGTGAAAATAATTGCATAGTGGGCCCAACATGGGAAACGGCTAGAGAAAGCCACACATCACACACACGAAACTCGATAGAGGCAAAGTGATACAGAGTTGCAGGAGTCTCCATTAGCAGGCCACATGGCAAACACCAAAAAACTGCGAGTGATAAAAGACAAGGTGAAGCCGCGAAGGAAAGATAACCGCAAAAGCTAGCAGTTCGTGAAATAAAGTTCACAGGATCAAAGATAAAAGAATTTTATAGTCAGGTCAAATTAAATAATATCAATTTTATGATAAATATTTCATTATATTTTGAGGTATAAGATTCATATGACATATGAATAAAAAATTAGAGCTCGATCTTATGTTAGGAGGATTTTATAAGTAATTTAAAAGATAAGTTAGTAAAAATATTCAAATGGTTTTACTCTCACACGATTTTATGTGAAGAAAATATTTTATATTTAGATGTTTTCAATATTAAGCAAGATGATCAATATAATATTTTTAATTTAAAAGGTTATGTAAATTGTGACCAAAAAATATATTCTAGAAAAAAAATAAGAATTTTATAAGCAACATCATAACAACCATTCATCAATAACTTGAAAACTGATAATACAAATAAATAAATAATAAAACAATTTGCAATGCCTTGTTTATAGAAAATGAACCTAATTTTAAAACTAACAAAGTATAGAATCAAGAAAATACAAATAAAACAAGATGTTTCCAAAAAAAATCACATAAATAAAGATAAAAATATAACTTGGACATTATAAATATAGCTTTAGAAGTAATTAGTTTGAAAAATGATTGGGAGAAAAAATGTGTAATCATGGTGTTTCAATATACATGATGTTCTTACATGGAGAAAAATGCATTGGATCTATCAAGTCCTTGTTGATAGAGAAGTCAACCAATTTCTCCGTTATTTATAGCATAAAGATTTGTCATTTATAAGAATTGTTTATAAATGGGTGTGTCACCAAATAGTGAGGACATTGACACTTTTCTCTCATTTGGACCTGTGCCTATGGATTTTGGACCATTTTCAATCTATTTTTACACCTTTCCAAGCCTTGTGACGAAGTGTTGTAGGGTGTTGTAAAACATTTCCACACTCTCTTAGGCTTTTCGTCATTTAACTAACCCTTTCCCATGATATAATGACCCCTTAATCCTCATACAAGACTTATCTTAGTGTTTTTTATGAAGATAATCCTGAAAAACACAAATAATATTATTTTAATCTTCGAAAAACACTTAAAAATGCCTAGGTGAACTAGGTCGCCACCTTGGGCGACCTAGTCCCATCTGGCTTAAAATAACAATTTTAGTTAATTTTTTTTAGGATTTAGGTCTCTAAAACCCTAAAGTCGGCTAGTATGAAGCTATTTTGGTCATGTTGGGGCACAAATCATATAAATAAGCCTGAAAACCCTAATTTTTCTTCTCCACCTCTCTCTCTTATCACTTCTTATCCTCAAGCAAGCTAGGGTTTGATCTTTCCAAGTCAACAAGATATCATTTTTTAAGCACTCAAGGGATGAATTCAGCAACAACACAACATCTCTCATGATGGAAAGGTAACTTATTCCATTATCCATTTTTCCATATTTGTGCTTTACATTTTTGTTTCATTCTATTTTGGTTACCTATAAGGGGTTTGATTGAGACAAACCCCTAATCCCTCACATTTAACATTTAACATTTTCCTCCTTTTCTACTTGTGTGCTTGCAGGTTTAGGTACTTTAAAGTCTTTGAAGACTTGTTGAAGACCAACCCTTGTATGAAAGGTCAAATAATCGACCAAAATTCACACTCAGGCTCGAATATCAAAGTTCAAAAAAGAGAGAAACTATGAAGAACCAGGGTGAAAACCTAGGGCTTTTGTTTCCTCTTCAGAAACTCTAAAAATCTTGAAGAGGACTAAGTCGCTAAGTATGGCGACCTAGTCCCTCTAGATAGGCCATTTTGTGATTTTGATATTTTTGGACACCCATTTAGTAGAAACGGGCTCCAAACTAGTTTTCGAGAATCTAGGACTGAGTCGCCCAAATTGGCACAAGTGTCCCTCTCGACTTCTAGAACACTTTTAGTAGCATTCCAGACCTTCAATAGATCCTTGTTCCAGTCCCAAGTACACACATTCTAACTCCTTCATTTATGTAGATTTTTAGTGTATATTATTAGTTCATCTTGTATATGTTTGCATACATTACTATGTTTCAAACACTTATATTTTAATAGTTAGTTTATATTAGCAATTCATTTCATTTAGATAGATATATTTCCAAAAACCCCAATCTCAAACCCCCTTCCTTTGAATGAACACCCAAAAACACAAAAATCGTTAGGTTTCAAAAGAGAGTCATTCATCCAAACGCTAGCTTCTAGGGTGAAAAACCCTACAAGATCATTTGGGAATCCTCTTTTGCTTCTTGTGTCCATGTTTTTGGTAGTTCATTTTGGTGAAACTTACCTTCTTACACTTTCTTTTTTGATCTGAACTTCTTTCTCCTCTTACAATTATCTTGTATTGCATCTTGCATTAGTGAAAGTGCATCCTAGGGTTTCAAACATTGCATTAGTGAAAAGTGCGTTTAGGCTACATATTTTCATTTTAGAACACTAAATATCTTTGCATTTATACATTTTCGTTTTAGTTTTGCATTCCCCTATAAAGAAACCACCTGTACCAACCTAGAACTCCTGGAAATTTTCAAAAAAAATCACCAGGAGGACTAGGTTTCCATTTTGGGTGATCTAGTCTCTTCAAGATATTGAAACTACCATTTAAAAAGCTCAAAACTTAATTTTTGAGCTTTTGTTTGGTGCCACTACATACCTATATCAATATTTTTTTTTCTATTACATGTATTTTATTAAAATTAGCATAAATTAGCTCATTTCGTGCATTGTAAATTTTCAATTTTGCATTTTCCAAGTTTGATTTCCAAATCATTGATAGTGTAATCAGAAAATTGCCTTCTTTTACAATCTGAAAATGGAATTTCCTTTATCCTACATTGTAAAAATTTTAAACGTATTCATATATTCCTTTTTTCTTTAGATTTTTTATAAATTCTTAAACATGTTAAATATTCTTTCAATACATTACCTAGTTATGAGAGTCTAGCAAATAAGATTGTTTATAATTTTCCTAAACATAAACAACTTACTATTTATCCTCTTTGTGAGGATGATTTGTTAGAAGTAAATAAAAAACTTAGATAATAATGATGAGCATAATTGTTCCCCTCTTGATACCTCTCCTTCTAGTGACATATGTATCTTGTTAAAGGAAGGGACAATCGTAGAGCATCATGACGGTCTTTCTTGTTCTTCTTCTCATCCCCTTTGGGAAGATAGTTTAAAGCAAGAATGTGAAATTATAAACACATTTCTAAAGATTACCTTACCTAGTTTCCTTAACTATAATGATTAACATTTCCCCTATTTTAATATCTCTCCTCGATGGAAATAATATAGTTTTGTGTTAGAAGATACCTTGCCTAAGGGTCATGAGACTGTTGACCCGACCCCCCTTCCCTCATGCTCCTCCCCTTTGGGGTAATTTATTTGAAAAACATAGTGGATCTTCTCTTGATGCCTCACTGCCTTGTGATGAAGCATGTGATGAACCTCTTCCATGCTCTCCTACTAGGGTAGATGGTATGGAACAAGAGAATAAGACCTTTGACAATCAAATAGACTCCACTCTTACCCATCCCTCTCCTCCCCATCCCATAATTGATCATTCCCCTATTAGTGATGAATTAAGTTTAGAAAAACCAAGCCTTGAATGTCACACACACGAAGCTTTTTGTTCTTCTAAACTCTCTCCTCCTAGGGTGAATATCATGATGCAAGCCGAGGATAACTTTTCCTCTACCCACCTGCTAAACCTGAATTCAATCTCTCCCCACCTAATCGTAATGTGTCAAAGCATTTGAGTCCAAATACCATTGCTCATACACATTACAATCGAAACAACCCATTTTCCCAAAAATCAACCTCAAAACCTTTACCTTCATCCCCTCTTATTATTCTTGTTGCCCCTCATCTTGATTCCTTCCTTAGAGAGTATGAGCTTGTGGACCAACTAAGGAATACTCCCGAAAAAATATCTTTATGCGGCCTTATCCAAGACTTTCCTCACTATCACCACTTGATGCAGGATGCATTACAACAAATTCCTATCCATTCTAATGCGTAAACCAATCAAATTACAACTATGATTCAAGGATTGAATTCTGACATTATTTTCCACTAAAATGAGCTCCCTCCTTTGGATATGCAAAACAAAATTGAGTCCTTCATGATCATATCTCAATACAAAATAATTGGGATCAAGCAAACCCTTGTTGATAATGGCTTTGTTGTCAATGTGTGTAGTGGAAATCTCTTGGATAGGCTCCATAAAGATAAATCAGATATCGAACCTTCCTCCTTGTCTATCCATGGATTTGATAGTGTAGGAAAAAATTCACTTAGTATGATCACTTTGCCTCTTATAGTTGGAGTGGAAACATTAGACACATCGATCCATGTCATGCCAAATGATGTTTCATCTAACCTCATTTTGGTGAGGCCATGGATTCATACAATCAATGGTTTTCCTTCACCACTTCATCAAAAGATGAATTACATATATGATACATTCTTATTAACACAAGACTCGATCGATCCTTCAATAGTATCCACCTCAACTCCTCTACCCACCAATGAAAACAATGAACCATCAACGAATTAAAGGAAGCTAAAAAAGATCTATGGAAAATGTTATGATATCATGAAGGAACTTGGCTATAGTGGACAAGGTTGTGTTGCTAACAAACAATGTATGTTCAACCTGATAGAACCTAACATACAATAAACACATCATGGTCTTGGATTCTATCCTTTCATCAAAATTGTCACACCTTCCTCCACAACTAACACTCTTCCTCATCACCATTCTCACCCCCCTTTCAAATTGATACTTTGACACCAAAAAAGGACTTTTTGCTTAATGCCAATGTCATCTGACATCCTCCTCTTAATTCAGATGTTACATGCTCCTCTAAGAGAGTGTATAATATCTCACAATCCAAAGATCCTTATGTAGGTATGCCACCTTATACTAAGAAAGATCCTTCATTTTTTCCCCCCAAATGACCACCCTCTCCCCTTGATCAAGATGGTATCTTGTTGAGACTCCTCCAAGATCACTTGATCTCCCTCCCTCATCGCACTCAAAATAAATTTTTGAAAAAGCATTCCTTCTATGCCTTCCACAGAGTGTATGGCCTTGAGCAATACAATCTGACATCTTAAGGGTTTTTGTGTTCTCCCTTATGTGGGGGTGGCTCAATCCACTTATTGATACAAATGTACACTACCTTTCCTCCCTTCACTCCCTTTTGGCTGACTCTTGTCCTACACTAAGTGGGGGCAAGAGGTTAGTTATCCATTCTCCCGTCATATGTCACGTGTTGTCTCTTTCGTCTAGTCATTGAATTTTCATGAAAATTTAAAAGAAATCTTGGGATGTGGATGGCATGTCTTAAGATTTACCTGCATGCGACATATACCCCTCTTCTTCATGACACACCTTCTCATAACCATATGACTCAGCATAGGGATTTTTTGAACAAGCTCTTAGGTCCTCTCCCTTTCCTCTTCTACTTTAGAGAATTTTTTTACAGTGTGGTGGTTAATAAATCCTTTAAAGTGGGGGCATACATAACCACTCACATTTCATTGTGTGATATTATTTTTCTTGCGATTCCTTCTCTTGAAACAATTACACACAATGTTGTTCAACATGTAGACATTTTCATTTTTCCTCTTTTGCATATAAGATGAGCCCTTCCCTCTCTTGGGTAGAAGATGAGTACACTTGCACTTCGCCTCTCTTGGTGACATTACGTATAATGTTTCCTAGGTTGATATATCTTGTGAAAAAAGAAAAATCCCTTTGAAACACCATCATTTTCAAACATCACTCTATTTTGTGGCACCATATCAAAGTTATCACAAGGTATAACTCTGGTATGGTTAAGAGGGAAGGTCCACAAGTGGCATGAATTTCCCCATAGCAACCTTTGTGAGTACATACCAATGATGTGTATTTTTGTCACCTCCTGGGACTTCTCACCCCACGAACGCCTGATATCTTGTGGCCCCAAAGTGAGTACATATATTTCACCCTTTCCATTCTCTCCACTTCTAATATTTTCATTGCATGATCAAGCATCTCGTCCTATTGTAATGCATTCACCCTTGAATGTCTTTCATATTAATGTCAGGTTGACTTAGAATCTTGAATCCTTGGGGACTTGAACACCTCATTCATCTTTCTTGTTCTTCTTTTTCATTATTCACCATCTCAATTTGGCTACTTTAGTGTGACTTTGAATCAAGTTCATACTCTCACTAAAGTGGGGGCTAAATGTGTCACCAAAAATTGAGGACTTTGACACTTTTCACTCTTTTGGACCTATGCATGTGGATTTTGGACCATTTTAAATCTTTATTTACACCTTTGAAAGCCTTGTGACAAAGTTTTGTAGGGTGTTATAATACATTATCACACTCTCTTATGATATAATGACCCCTTAATCCTCATACAAGACTTATCTTAGTGTGTTTTACAAGGACAATCCCGAAAAACATAAATAATACTATTTTAATCTTTGAAAAACACTTAAAAATTCCCATGTGGACTAGGTCACCACCTTGGGTGAGGGTGAAGGAAAAATAGTGGTTTAAAATTCAAGTGAGGAAGGAAAAGTCACAAAAATTTACCTCGAGGCAAAATAAGTGATTTTAGGGGTTTGTATGAACCTACTGGTTCGATCAAACCAAAAACGGGTTCACTCGAGCTAGGGTTTGACCAAACCCCTTTGAATCTTGGCTGCCAAAAAAACAAAACAATGCATAGGAAAGGGGTTCGAGCGAATCCCTAGAGGTTCGCTCGAACCCCTATGGGTTCGAATGAATCCCCTTATCCCTCATCCCCCATCTAAGACACAAAAAAAACCTAAATTTTGGCACTTCGGAGCTTGGGTTGAGGATTAAAATGGAGAAATCTTCACAAGCCTAGCTAGAATTAGGTAGTCCTCAAAACAAGCTATCCAATGAATATAATTTTAATATGGTTTTGTTTTATTATGTATGTCTTTTTTTAGTTTCATTAAACATAGGTTTTTCACCGAAAATCAAGCTCTCTCTTTTGCACATGTGGAAAAAAAGAAGATTATTAAAATAAAATTTTAAAAAATATGTTCATGCTGGTATTGATGTCCTTGATCTATTAAAAAAATAAAAATGAATTTCAATACATGCAAAAAAATTTATGTTGAATATAGTCCGCCTATGTTTGAATCCTAACTGGTTTGAATTTATAAGTTGATTAAGGAAAAAATATTCAATGAAAAACTATGAGACCAAATGAAAGTGATATATATCATAGTTAAAAATCAAAATTCTAAAATATTAGAATTTTATCCTTCATACAAAATAATTTATGTTGTATATGGTGAGCGTCACTTTTTAGAAATGTTGTTTTCTGAAAAAAAAATAGTTTTCATGGGAGATGGAAAAAAAGTGTAATCTGATTCCAAAGATTTTGAAAAAAGTATTTTTAGAATCTACACACAAAATGTGATGAGACTCTAGTTTGCATCATCTCCAAATTCCTCACGATGTAGCAGCTATAGGTGCCCGAATATGAAGATTTAGTTAAAAATAATAATTTCAGTTTCATGTTTGGCCAAAAATTGTAAACCACTATTGAGAGATCACCTGTGACCTAGTCCTATGTGGCTTAAAATAACATTTTAAGTTAATTTATGTCAGGATTTAGGTCTCTAAAACCCTAAGCTCGATCAGTATGAAGTTATTTTGGGAAATTTAGGGCACAACTCATATAAATAAGTGTAAGAACCCTAATTTATCATTATGCATCATCCATTTTTCTTCTCCACCTCTCTCTCTCATCACTTCTTCTCAAGAAAGCAAGGGTTTGATCCTTCCAAGTCAACAAAATATCATTTCAGAAGTACTCAAGGGTTGACTACTGCAACAACACAAGATCTCTTTTCATGTCAAGGTAACTTATTCCATTAATCCATTATTTCATATTCATGCCTTACATTTCTATTTCATTTTGGTTTGCTTACCTAGAAGGGGTTTGTCTAAGGAAAACCCCTAATCCCTAACATTGAACATTTTTTTCCTTCTCTCCTTGTGTGTTTGCAGGTGTAGGTACTTTGAAGGCATTGAATACTTTTTCAAGACCAATGCTTCTATGCAAGGTCAAATCATCCACCAAAATTCACTCTTAGAACCAGATATCAAAGTTTCAAAAACAAGAAACTATGAAGAACCAGGGTACAAAGCTAGGGCTTTCATTTCCTCTTTAGAAACTCTAAAAAACGTAAAGAGGACTAAGTCATCAAGAATGGAGACCTAGTCCCTCTTGATAAGGAATATTTTGATTTTGACATTTCTGGACACCCATTTAGCAAAAACAGGCTTTAGACCAGTTTTTACGAATCTAGGACTAGGTCACCCAGATTGGCAGAAGTGTTCCTCTTGGCTTCTACAAAAATTTTAGCAGCATTTCAGACCTCCAAAATATCCTTCTTCTAATCCTACGTACACACATGCTAACTCCTTCATTTTTTTATAGTTTTAGTGTATATTATTAGTTCATCTTCTATATGTTTGCATACATTACTATGTTTTCCAACACTTAGATTAAATAGTTAATTAATATTTCCAATTCATTTCATTTAGATAGATAAATTTCACAAAATCCCAATCTGAAACCCCCTTCCTTTGAATGAACACCCAGAAACATGAAAACCATAGGTGAAAGAGATTCATTCATCCAAACGTTAGCTTCTTGGGTGAAAAACCATAGAAGCTCAATGGGGATTCCTCTTTCCCTTCTTGTGTCCATGTTTTTGGTGGTTCAGTGGGTAAAAGCATTAATTTATGTCATACTTTTAGCCAACATATAGACACAACTAAATTTAAGTGTTTGTAACTAAAAATCAATTTCGGTCAAATATATGATCTAGTAAGATTCATTATAGATAAGTCAAATATGTTGGTGTTTAAAAATACAACCCAACTAGGATTTGTAGTTCTCTAAGAGGTATCCAAACTCTATATTAAAGAACCGCAAAGGCTAGTGGCCAACTGACAAGATTTAGTCAAAGACTGACATCTCCTACACATTTGGCTCTACATGATCAAGGTGGGTAAACCTATACAATGCCCAAAACTTAAATCACTCATACACTGACATTGCTTTACAAATCAGATAATTCCCAATGAAACAACACAAAGAGAAGCATTGACAACTTCAAACCTGGCTAAATTTTTAGTAACTCAATTCTCTCTCAGCCATTGGAAAGCAGGAAACACAATAACATAGTAAGATTAAGAATGATTTTGCATTTAATTTTGTTTCTGGGATGCATTAACTGCAAACAGATCAGTGTCAATTCTGGGCCATGGAGTCAAACACATAAAACAAATTCCCCAACAAACAATCTTCAACTAGTGCATTTAAATTGTTGATGCTTTGCCTCAACTATCAGTGTCTTGCATCAAAAATCCCTCTATTATTATCAATCAAATTCTTCTTATCAAATCCAATCCGCACACCTGAAATCACAATCACCTGTTCAAAGCATTTTAACCATTTCTTTGAAATGAAACAACGAACAAACAACACAATCTCATGAAACTTGAGATGATAAACTCAAAGACACTTTGTATTATTCAATTTATATAACTAAAAGTGTACAAATATGGAGACAATATGAAGACATTCATGAATTTGGAATCACCTTCATGCTGTTAATTGCATAAACTGGTTGTATTCACTCATGAATTCAGAAAACTACAGCTTATAGACTCAAGAAATGACTCAGAAAGTACAATTCTCTATCTACCCAACCCAATACAAAAACTCAAAACCTTTAAAATGAGAGAATAATAGAAGATATAGAAGAAGAGAAGCAAGTGGGAGTAGCCCTAAACTTGATATGCAATTGCCATCTAGAAGCTCCATTTACCATTGATCAAACTGAATAGAATATCTTCTCTTCCTTGCTTTGTAGAAGAGCTCCATTTACTGTTGATCAAACTTATTCCCTCCAAATTGCCTCTACTCATCATTGCTCAGTAAGTGAAAGCATGCCCATGTGGAGAATCTCCAAATTCACCCAGCTGGAAAATATCCTCTTTCCCATGTAAAATTTTGTTTCAACTCTCTTTACTTGCTGCACATTATTACTTGTAATTTCTAGCTAATATAAAGTATTTAACTTTATAATGGAACCTTCACTTTAATTTCCACTATGGTTTTGCATTATTTACCTCTCATAAATAAAAATATCTATTTAATAAAATCACTTTATCTCACAAGGCAAAATATTGCCTTCATTTTAAAAACTTTTCCCAATAATCATTTGAAATATTCCACAATAAGAAAATTTCTCCCAGGTATGTTTGCCCTTTACCCGACACATGTAAAATCCCATTATTTAATAGGGAAATATTTAAAATATTTTCACCTTATATGATGCATTGTTAAAATATTAAACGAAATCTTTTATTTTACCCCTTAGAAAATAAAAATTCACACCTCCAACATACAAGGTAAATAATCTGATTTTACCAATGAACAAATATTTTGTTCAACTATTTTTTCGAGCCCCATTTTACTTTACCTTGCTCAATTCAAATTCTTGAAAATATTTGAGAAGGCACATTGCATTGTATTTGGGTAAAATTAATTTATCCATACCTTATACTCACTTGCCTATTAAAAATTTTCCTCACCCGTGCACCATGAGACATTACTTGGGCCTAGACCTTAATACACTCTCAAACATTCTCACCAACCTCATAGTAGTTTAGTGAATGCCATCATATGTCGTGCGAGGCTTGCGAGAAAAGGTTGAGATTGCTTTGTGCCCTAATCCTCCGTTTTGTGTATCTACTTTTGATGAATGCTCATACTTCTTATTAGGTCATGGCCTCTTTCTCTGCCTGGTGCATGGCCTCTCCTTTATGCTTTGATGGATTTCCATCCTTGCAACGAGATGCGCGCACACCCTGATCTGCTGGTCGTACCTTGATTTACCTATCACTTGCATTTTTTGTATGGTGCGAGCCTCTATCTCCTCTTGCATTTGATAGTGCTGGGATGGATGCTCTGATCATGGCGCATGCCCCTGCTCTTCCTTTTTCTTGAAATTTTTGAGAGCCTTATCAATCAAATGCATATTGTGTGTACCTTGCAACATGGCACCCTTTCATCTTCCATAGGTCGTAGGCCCCCTGTCACTGGCCACGCCCCATACATGGCTGGCTACGCCCCTCACCTAATCTCCTCCTCACCAATTGTGGGCTAGTCTCTCCATCAAGCCTCCTTCCACAAGCTGTGGTGGTAGCTCCTTTAATCACAGGCTCTTCCTAATGGCTCAAGCCCTTTACCATTTGCTTTAATGTTTTTTGAGAACTCATAGTACTTAAGCATCACTACCTGCTAATTACATTCGCTTGAGATTTTTGATAGCTTTTACAGCTCCATTTTAGACGAACCCAATAGTCATGGTATTTTTTTGTTGGCTGCATACATGGCATTCCACGAGACCACACACCCGCGCCCTAGCTACCAATTGCATTTTCTTGAAAAAATGTCTGAGGTCAACTAATCCACTCCTGGTTACTGAAAATGCAAGGTTAAAATTCCCATTTTAATCATATATTACAATTTCAAAGCTCCGAAGAAAGAATTTATTTTGCTCCAATGGTAAATTGTTGTCAGATTTAGATTGCATGAAAATGCCTCTCTCTAAGGTACCTAACTTTGCTATGAAATCTATGTCAACAAAATAGCCCGAAGTCATTTCATTTGCATTTGGCATATTGACCTCCAACTCTTGTTGTGAGGTACGCTAAAATCACATATATGTTCATCCAATCAGGTGCATTGATTGAATTTTTCTATCTAACCGAAACTCTTAGTAACAATGGTGCTTCAAAGAAAACTTTGATGTCGAAACATTCTTGTGAAGAAAATGAGAATGTTCCTCTCAAATTCATTTATAGATGAGAGTTGATGTGCCAACACCATAAGGCTTAAGTTAGCAATAATTGAATTTTTGAGATACTAATTCTTTTGAGATTTTTGCATTCCTCATATGTCAATGTTTCCACATAGTCAATATACCTAACAATATCACCCCATAAAAGACTTGTTCCCTTAATGTCCTACAGTCTTGTTCAAACAATGTATCAGGATTAAAACATACTAAGGTTGTATCCAATCTAGAAAACCCAATTGAAACATTCACATAATTATAAAAGTGTAGAGCATGTCAAGTCCCATGTGGGCCCGACTAAATTTTTTTTTTTTAAACAAATTTTATGCTCAAATCGATCAAAAAACTCTTTTGAATATTTGTGAAGTTTAAAAATGAATTGAGTCATGATCAAAATCTACTTTCTGACACCTTTAGTAAATGGTGAAAACTAGCCAAGTTGACCCCCGAATTGGCCTCGAAAATCAGGCAAACAACCTCTTGGAGAAATGAGAATGTGCAGACACATAGTCATTTGAATTGGAAATATAGTGCAAAAAATTGATTAGGATAAGAAAACCTAAGGAACCAGATATTAATCAGCAAAGTTTCTTAGTCAGGCCTTTCAAAAACAACAGTTGTTCAAAACCAATTAAAACTTACCCAATTGCCCTTTTGCAAAAATAGCAAATAACCTCTTGACAAGTTGCCACCAGACACAATACATCATTTGTGTACCATGAGAATGTGTGCAAGATGAATTATCTTGAATCATCACTGATCAAAATATACTCACGGTCAAAGTTGACCACTCAGAAAGTTCGTCAGAAATGCAAATGTGAAACTAAACAAACTTCATTTGGTTTTGATCTGCTAAAAATAGTAAATTAGATCATGAGGTTTCGAAATCTGACACCCGAGATCATTTAGGTACGGATAAAATAGAAAAAAATTAGTTCTGACATGATATTCAACTAGTTGTGCAATCCAAGATCAAACAAGAAGCAATTTCACAAAACAAACAGTCAGCAAATAGCAGAACAGTGTCGAAACCCTCGAACTTCACTTTTTAAAACTATGTCAAAACTTATCGTGGCAAGCTGAAAAATGACACACACATTCACATATGTCAAATAAACATGTCTACAAATAGGTTTTACATGAAAATCAACAGGCCTCAAAATATAAGCCCCCAAAGTGGGTCCCCTAAGCAGATTCTTCAGGTGCACTTATGAAAGTGCAGAAGCAAAATTTTTGAACTAGGCATCTCAAATTTGCAAAATTTGAGAGTGTCGTCAGTGGCTCTGACTGGGAATGTATGTCCCCTGTGGGCATGGCAAGATTCCAGATCTCTAGAGAGTAGACCAAAATTTTTCCATCATATGCTTAAGTTGCTTCTTTATTCATTTTTTTGTTTTTCAACTTGATCTGATGACCTCAAGTCAGCAAATAAAAAAAAAAAATGAGGATCAACACTTACCTCTGTAAAATACAATTTTGTTGAAATATTTTCTCACCCTCCCTCTATGTTTGCATTTTTCATACCACAATATCATAGGTGACCTTCTTACAAGCATAAAAATATGGTGACCACTGAAATCTGCCTGATTACAAACACTCCCACTGACATTTCTCACAAATTTTCTGAGCATACTGTTGCCAATACAGTCTATGTCATTCTTCATTGTATAATTAGTGACAAACTGCAAGCTTTCATCATCACATGACACATGTGTGTTACATTCATCATATGTAATATGCTCAAATTGAAAATAACATTTCCTATTATTCATTTTATTGTCATGTTCTACAAAGATACCTTCTAGCTGAACTGGAATATGAAAGTATTCAAATTCCTCCAAGTAACTGGCATCATTATGTTCAACCTTTCCTACAACACCTATTTCAAATGTAAAAAATTTGTAGGATATGCCCTCAAGGAATTCATCAAATTGTTCGATTGCTTGCTCAAGACCACATTCCAGCCATCTGTGGAATATATAATTGGAACTCTCCATAAGAGTGGATTATTTCTCCCCCAATAGCTTTCATCATTTCTCATCTCCAATGAGGATGGAGGCTCATCAAACAATGGATTTTCCATTATATCCACTCTTGACATAAGAGCCTCAGCCTCCTTAACATGAAGGTCCAAATCCTTCACGTCATCATTGCACTTAAACTCATTGCAATCACTAGAAAAGAAGATAGACACATCTTCAATATCCTGTTCATTAACTTGAGAAGGAATATCATCAAAAATTGCAGTATTTTCACTAATCAAAACCTGACATGGAATAATTTCTTGTACCTCTTTCATTTCTTCATCACACAAGAAATTGCAAGAAAATTTTTCATGCATATTCATTTGTTCATCATACCATGTATCTTCCTCTTCATTACTTTTGCAAGGATCAACACATGTGTTGATTGTAAACTGATTACAACTAATGTCCTCATTCATACAACAAATATCTTCATTTTTTTATGCACTCTTTTCATTCTTGTGTATCATGCTTTGAATTTCTTGAAACAAACAGCTACTACCTTCATTTTGAGACACCACAGTTTGATGACATTTAACATGGGGTTCATTAGGATCTGTAGATTGTGATGATGGAGAAATTGGATCAGCAACATCATTAGCTTCTTGAAAAGGACTTTTATTATCTCATCCATAATTTCTATTTTCTTGAGGTGTGTTAGGATGATCAGCACTCACAACACTATGTCCTTTTGTCATTGAAAATCTCAAATTGTTCTCAATATCTATAGCCATCTGATATACTTGGTGCAAGGTTGTAGGTTATTTATCCCTCAACAGATAACTTATCTTTTTTGTCAAATTCTCCTAAGTATACGACCAAACATTCAACATCATTTGGCCTTATGTTCTTCAGGATCTCTCTAATGATCATTGAAAATATGAGATTAAATGATGGGACTAACTCATCTTTCCCTTTCTCCATGTTCATGAACCTTTTCCTTATCAAAAAAAGGTTAATCCTTTCTCTAAATTGTTCCATGAACACTACCTTTATCTCTTCCCATGAATGAATGGAAGATTCTAGTAAATAATAGAACTACTCCGGGTATGTGTAGGATCATTATGGAAAAAACAGGCCCTTAAGTGGCAATAAAAAGACAAAAATTCAGAGTTAGATAACTTGACGTAAAAATTTGAATAATTTATCTATATTATTTCAAAAAAATGTAAAAATTTAATTTATAAAAAATTGAATATAGTTTCTAAACTACTAGACCTTTATTTTATTTTCTTAAATCTATTTAGTGAAAATTTGAAATTTCAATGTAGTAGTATTTAAATTTCAGGGTAAAAATAAGAAGTAGGTGTCTATCTAACCACCCTAACCACAATAAAATTATAATGTTTTTGTAAAAGATTTTAGATATAAGTAGAGGACTCATGTCCCGATGTGATGCACATTTTTTTATAATTTTTTTCCAAGTAAATAATTAATTATGAATTTTTTATTACAAATTTTTGAAAATATAAAAGCTCCTTTGTCTAACCACCTTAAATTGGTAAAAAAATCATGAAATTAATTTTTTTAATTTTTAATCCTATAGTATGCAAAACATAGAATGTGATGCATGTTTTGGATTCAAAAAATGTGATACCATTTGAAAGTTATAGATGTTTTTCAATCAACCTATCAATCAGGACTTTATTCATAATTATAATAGAAAATGAATGATAATTATTTATAAAATTCAAATTAAAGCATAATTTATATTGGTGGAAAGCTGAGAATCTCCTCTAAAAACCCTATTTGTTTCATCAATTTTGGGTTAAAAAAAGTCGTCAACCACATGGACCATCATATGGCTTGCATATGGCCACTTTTTGTCCCATCATGATCATGCACATACCCATCTCTTGCATCTCCTCTCAAGGACTGAACAAACAACCTCATGATGACATCCTCATGATCAATCTCATAATCATCCATCACATTACTAAACTCTTGGAGATGTTTTTTTGTTGATTCAGCATTATGACCAATGAACCTTAGTAACTTATTTTTTACTTTAGCCAGAATTTCATTTAGGTAACAACTAAGGCCACCAAAATTGATAGGTTTGTACCTTCCAATGTTGAAACCTCTTTAACAATCTGGCTGGGACTGATCACAGACCATAGTTCCATCTGGAACCATAGTAGAGTGCATGTATTGAAACATTTTGATATGCCTCTTTCAAATTTCACATATAAACTCTATAGTTGATCTTTCATTGCCCTATTTCTATCTATGGTCATGATCTTATAATATTCCATTATATAATTCAAGTGCATCTAAACCTAAGATCCACTTAGTGGGAAAATTTAAAGCAACCATACTTCTCCAACAAAATACATAGGCTGAAAATTACAACTCAAAAGTATGCATACTAAATATTACTATCCTTTCCCTCTTTTAGTGCTAATCACTCAATAGGGAACCAAATTTTTGTCTAAGATGTTCAAATACAGTTTTGATACAATTTTCTTGAAAACCAAAAGTGAAGAATACTTAGAAACTTTGCAGCTGCTGCAAATTGTCTTCCTGACTGGTAATATTTGTAGATCTAAAAATTTCTTCAAATTTTCAACATGTTTTATTAATAGAGTCACCACCTCTTTTAACAAAGGACTGAACTTCAAGTATTATGAAGTTCTTTAACATGTAAATGTCTTTCTGAGTTCCTTTCCACCAACATAGCACCACCGATTACAAAACTTTAAGGTTAAGTGCAACAACTTATTTCTCTAGATTTGGAATCCTTCAGTATTTCAACTAGATTCAGAATGACAAACAATAATATGACTCTATAACAATCTGCAACTGGAGATTCAGAATCTTCCCTAGTAGAGTTGACATTCTGTTGGTGTTTAAAAATTTAACCCAGCTAGGATTTGTAATTCTCTAAGAGGTAGCCAACCTCTATATTAAAGAACCACAAAGGCTAGTGGCCAACTGACAAGATTCAATCAAAGACTAACATCTCCTACACTTCATGCTCTGCAGGACCAAGGTGGGTAAACCTATACAATGCCCAAAACTTAAATCACACATACACTGACATTGCTTTACAAATCAGATAATTCCCAATGAAACAACACTAAGGGAAGCATTGACAACTTCAAACGTGGCTAAATTTTTAGTAACTCAACCCTCTCTCAACCATTGGAAAGAAGGACACACAATAACATAGTAACATTAAGAATTATTTTGCATTTAATTTATTTTTTTGAGATGCATTAACTGCAAAAAGATCAATGCCAATTCTGGGCCATGAAGTCAAACACATAAAATGAATTCTCCAACAAACAGTCCTCAACTAGTGGATTTAAATTGGTGATGTTTTGCATCAGTTGTTAGAGTCTTGCACCAATAATCCCTCTCTTATTATCAATCAGATTCTACTTATCAAATCCCATCTGCATAGCTAAAATCACAATCACCTGCTCAAATCATTTTAACCATTTCTTTGAAACAAAACAATGAATAGAAAACACAATCTCATGAAACTTGAGATGATAAACTCAAAGAAACTTTGTATTATAAAATTTATATAACTAAAAGTGTACAAATATGAAGATAATTTGAAGACATTCATGAATGTGGAAACACCTTCATGATGTTAATTAGATAAATTGGTTGTATTTACTCATGAATTCAGAAAATTACAGCTTACAGACTCAAGAAATGACTCAGAAATTACTATTCTCTATCTACCCAGCCCAATACAAAAAATCAGAACCTTTACAATGAGAAAATAATAGAAGATATAGAAGAAGAGAAGCAAGTAGGAGCAACCCTAAACTTGATCTGCAATTGTCATCTAGAAGATCCATTTACCATTGATCAAACTAAAAATAATATCTCCTCTTCCTTTCTTTGCAGCAATAAACTTATTCCCTCCAAATTGCCTCTACTCATCATTTCTCAATAACTGAAAGCATGCCCATGTGGAGAATCTCCAAATTAACTCAACTGGAAAATATCCTCTTTCTCGTGCAAAATTTTGTTTCCACTCTTTTTACTTGTTGCACATTATTACTTGTAATTTCCAGCCAATATAAAGTATTTAATTTTATAATGGAGCCTTCATGTTAATTTCAACTATGCTTTTGCATTATTTACCTCTCATAAATAGAATGATCTATTTAATAAAATTACTTTATCTCACAAGGCAAAATATTGCCTTCATTTTAAAAAGTTTTCCCATCAAATATTTAAAACATTCCACAGTAAGAAAATTTCTCCCAGGTATGTTTTTCCTTTACCCGAGACATGTAAAATCCCATTATTTAATAGGGTAAAATTTAAATATTTTTACCTTATATGATGCATCACTAAAATATTAAAGGACAAATTTTATTTTACCCCTTAGAAAATAAAATTCACACCCCCAGCATACAAGGTAAATATTCTAATTTTACCAATGAGCAAATATTTTGCTCAACTATTTTATCGGGCCCCATTTTACTTTACCTTGCTCAATTCAAATTCTTGAAAATATTTGAGAAGGCACTTTGCATTGTATTTGGGTAAAATTAATTTACCCATACCTTATACTCACTTTCCTATTAAACATTTTCCTCACCTGTGCACCACGAGACATTACTAGGGTCGACACCTTAATGTACTTTCATACATTCTCGCAAACCTCGTAGTACTTTAGCCAACGTCATCATATCTCATGCGAGGCTTGTGAGAAAAGGTTGAGATTGCTTTGTGCCCTAATACTCCATTGCACACATTTGTTTTTGATGAATTCTCACACTTCTTATCAGGTTGTGCCCTCTTTCTATGCCTAGTACATGGCCTTTCCTTTATGCTTTCATGTATTTCCATCCTTGCAACTAGATCCGCGTACACCCTCATCTAGTGGTCGTACCTTGCTTTAACTGTCACTTGCATTTTCTGTATGGTGAGGGCCTCTATCTCCTCTTGCATTTGACAGTGCTAGGGTGGATGCTCTAATCATGGCACACACCATTGCTCTTCATTTTGCTTGAAAGTTTCAAGAGCCTTATCAATCAAATGCATATTGTGCGTACCCTACAACATGGTGCCCTTTCACCTTCCACGGGCCGTAGGCTCCCTCTCACTGGTAGTGCCCCATATATGGTTGGTTGTGCCCCTCAACTGATCTCCTCCTCACCAAATGCAAGCCAGTCTCAATATTGACCCTCCTCCCATTGGCCACAATGGTAGCTCCTTTAATTGCATGCTCTTCCCAATGGCTCGAGCCCTTTACCATTTGCTTTAAAGTTTTCTGAGAAATGCCAGTACTCAAGCATTCCTACTTTCTAATTACATTTACTTGAGGTTTTTGATATCTTTTATAGCTCCATTTTAGATGTACCTAGCAGTCATGGTATCTTTTTGTCAGCTTCATACATGGTATTCCATGAGACCACACACCCGTGTCCCAGCTGCCAGTCGCATTTGCTTGAAAAAATCTATGAGGTCAACTAATGCACTCCTGGTTACTCAAGATGTAAGGTTAAAATTCCCATTTTAATCACATATTACAATGTCAAATCTCTAAAGAAAGAATTTATTTTGCTCCAATGACAAATTGTTGTCAGACTTAGGTTGCATGAAAATGCCTCTCTCTAAGGTACCTGACTTTGCTATGAAATCTATGTCGACAAAATAGGCCGAAGTCTTTTCATTTGCATTTGGCATATTGAACTCCAAATCCTATTGTGAGGTACACTAAAATCACATATCCGTTGATGCAATCAGGTGCATTGATTGAATTTTTCTATCTAGCTCAAACTCTCAGTAACAATAGTGCTTCAAAAAAAACTTTCATCTAGAAATATTCTTGTGAATAAATTGAGCATGTTCCTCTTGAATTAATTTATAGATGAGAGTTGATATGGAAACACCATAAGGTTTAAGTTAGGAATAATTGCATTTTTGAGATACTAATTCTTTTAAGATTTTTACATTCTTCATATGTCGATGTTTCCATAGATTCAATATACGTGAGAATATCACCCCATAAAAGACATGTTCCCTTAATGTCCTGCAGTGTTGTTCAAACAATGTATCAGGATTAAAACATAGTGAGGTTGTACCCAATCTAGATAACCCAACTGAAACATTCTCAAAATTATAAAAGTGCAAAGCACGTCGGGTCCCATGTGGGCCTCACTAAAACAATTTTTTTTTTCAAACAACTTTTATGCTCAAATTGATCAAAAAACTCTTCTGAATACTTGTGAAGTTGGAAAACGAATTGAGTCGTGATCAAACTCTACTTTCTAACACTATTGGAAAATGGTGAAAACTAGCCAAGTTGGCCCTGAAATTGGCCCGGGAAACTAGGAAGACAACCTTCTGGAATAATGAGAACATGCAGACACGTAGTCATTTGACCCGAGAATACAGTGCAACAAACAACTTGGAAAAAGGAAACCTGAGGAACTGGATATTAATTGGTAAAACAGGGAAGACAACCTTCTGGAATAATGAGAACATGCAGACACGTAGTCATTTGACCCGAGAATACAGTGCAACAAACAACTTGGAAAAAGGAAACCTAAGGAACTGGATATTAATTGGTAAAATTGCTCAATCAGGCCTTTTTGAAACAACAATTGTTGAAAACCAATTAAAACTGATCCAATTGCCATTTTGCAAAAATACCAAATCAACTCCTGACAAGCTACAAGTGCACACAATAGATCATTTGGGTACATTGAACATGTGGGAAAGAAGAATTCGCTTGAATCATCACCAATCAAAAGATACTGACGGTTGAAGTAGACCACTTAGAAAGGTTGTCAGGAATGCAGATGTGAAACTGAACAAATGACATTTGATTTTGGTGTGCTAAAAATAAAAAATCAGATCATGAGGTTTTGAAAACTGACACCCGAGATCATTTAGGTATGGGGAACTAGAGCAAAATTCATTTTGACATGGCAGTCAATTGGTTGTGAAAACCAAGCTGAAACAGGAAGCAACTTCGCAAAACAAATAGTCTGCAAATAGCAGAACAATGTCGAAACCATCCAGCTTCACTTTTCAAAACTATGACAAAACTTATCGTGGGAAGCTGAAAACTAACACACACGTTCATATATGTCAACTAAATATGTTTGCAAATGGGTTTTGGACAACAATGAACAGGCTTCAAAATATAAGCCCCCAAAGTGGGTCCCATAAGCAGATTTTTCAGGTGCACTTTTGAAAGAGTACAAGCAAAAATTTTGAACTAGGCATCTGAAATTTGCAAAATTTGAGAGTGCCATCAAAATAATTCCACAACTTTCTCAATTAAAATTTGCTAAAAATATATGGAGCACCACTTTGAGTGCAATTTACCAAAAAAATAAAATTATTTAGAAAATTGAAGTTTCAATAACTCCTACTACTATAAATAACATTTAAATAGAAATATTAAATACCTTTTTGTAGATCCATAAGTGTAGTTTTAAAAAATATATTTATTTTAATAGTTTTATTATTATTTATATTTTATTTTTTATTTTTACTAAAAGTGTAATACCCCGCCAAGTAACCCTAAAGGAAGTTGTAATTAACGACTTAAGTGAACCAATTTTTTTTTTATAAAGTGTACTAACATACACATTCACTTACTTATTAACAACCTCTAAGGCTACAAGGTTAGGATTACTTAAACCCATACATACATCTTACATAAACCATAGTAATAAATACTTTATGAACTAAACATCATACATCATAAGAATACCACATAACATAACAAGATGAACATCCAAGATACAATCTCATAAATATTAACTTAATCCAATAGTTACATCCCTCATTCCCAAAATGAGACAATAGTACAAAAGTATAACAATTACATAATCTCACCTCATAAACATAAGAGGGATAAGATAACTTATACAAATAGAAATATTACAATGCAAGAAAATACAATAGAACTGTGAGCTGTCTATCTAGATGTCTCACCTCCATGAACTGAAGATCAAGAGGGACCCAATGGTTTTGGTGCATGTTCCACCCAACCATGTGGTACCCGAAGGCCCACCCCCCATGCTAGGAGATAGTAACCACACAACATGGTCAAGATACTACTACCTCTAACCAAAGGCAGACTCATAATGACATAACCAAACAAAAGAACTAAACAAGTACAACTCAGGTACAACATTAATACTCCTAACATAGGTCACATTGGTTCCAGACATAAAATCGACCAAGTATGTTCATAGAACAATACACGTATACAAATACCAATCCCCAAGGGAAAACTCAAGTGCACATAAAATAGAAACATAACCACTCCAACTCTAGGAGGAAATAAATAATATAACACACTCCAAACATCTTGGAGGCAACAACACATAGTCCACTCCTTTCACAGGAGGTACAAAACATCTTCATTCATGAAAATTGGGTAAAATTGAAAAGATGTCATACACTACCCAAGGGAAAACAACTGGATGGCATAAAGATTCAACAACCCTTATCCTCTAAGTTCTTTTGGAAGACTTATAATTTAGGACTAACACTAAATCCCAAAACCCACAATGCAACTTGACTTCATAGCAACAAAAGCATTCAAGTCATAAATCAAATCTAATATTTGGATTTCCTAAATCCATATTCATTCAATAGGTAACGTTAACAAGGTCAATGACACGCTTACAGGGTTAACTCAAATAATCATATCCCATATTTCTATTCTCATTATAGGAAATCTTAAACAATTTAAACTTACATCCCTTTGTAAAATACAGAGAAACTAGAACATTTAAGGCAATCAGTAGAACATTACTACTTTTGGATATACTAAATCCATATCTCTTTCATATTCCATTCACAATAAATTAATTGCTCTAATTGAAATATAATAACTAAAATAAATATTTGCCTCATCAATATAATCAGCTTCTTAATTTACTTTTAAATCGACACGAATCCATGCAAGTAACCTCTTTCCATTTCCTAACCAAATCTTACATCTCATTCAATTTTCTATTTAAAACATTCAATCACTTTAATATAATAAAATATTGTTTCTCTATCCATTTTCCCATACACACTAATCAATCCATTTTTAAATCTTCATTCAATAATATATTGCAGGCACCTTATTAAAAGGAAAAACTATAATGAATTTACACTTAACATATTTATATATGCTCCATATTATATAGACACCAAATATATATATTAATGAATTTAATTATATATATCCTTTAATATTCCAATCACAACGATTAAATTGCTCTATGAAAATAAATAAAATAGAATAAATATTTTTCTTTTCAAATATATTCATTTCCTAGATTTACTTCCAATACAACATAAACTATTGCCATTACTATATTCTATTTCTATCCAAAACCTATATCTTTTCAATTCTCTATTTAAAACATGTTATTTTATCAATGTATAAAAATAACTCTTGGCTTTTCTATTTAACCATGCATTCATATTGTTTCCAATTAAATCTCATTAATTAAACAAATATTCAAATATAAATACTTCTACAATTCTTCAATATATTTAAATATCATTTTTTCTTAACAATTCGACCATGCATTCAAAACTTATCTTTTAAAATCTTCATGCAAAGTTAAATTACATGCACTTAAATAAAACAAGGTAAATATTGATTGAAAATACTCATGGATATATATACCTCTCAATATATTTTCTTTTAAGTCAACTAATTACTTCCATTACAAAAATATCTTTCTCTATACATTTTCCATACATACTAATCATTCAAGGCAATAGAAAAACTACATTTGGATATTCTAAATCCATTTCTCATTTCATTACGTAATTCATTATATCGATAAAACTGAATTAAAAATTCATCTTTTCAGATACGGGAGAAATTACACTAATATTTAATTCTCTAATTGCTCTTAACAAAATAAGTATTTTCAACTATAACTCAAAACATTTCGCTTTAAATTAAATAACCAATTGTCCTTGCAAATTAAATCATTATAAAACTAATCAAATTAACATTTGATCTCTTCCATAACTTATTGTGTTTAAATAATATCAATATTTGGACTATAACTCAATATCATATATATATTTTTCCAATTAAATCAGATTAATAATTGGACCTTTTACACATCAATTTAATTTCACGATTAAATTTTAAATTATGCATTATTTGAATCAAATATTTAACTCCTTCAATTAGACTTTAACATGCCATTTTAAAATAAACAATAATTTCCCCCTACGTTTATAATTTATTTCCACTAATCTAATATACAAATTTTATTTAAAATAATGTAAATAAATATAATAATTTAATATTATAAATTATAATATAAAATATTATTAAATAAAATTTTAATATTATAATAACAATACATAAAATATTAATATTTATAAATATCAATTTATTATTATTTTATTATCAAAGCAACCATGTGAAAATAACTTAACAGCAGTCTCGTGTTTCAAGCATAACTCAAAAACTGCGATCTGGGTATTTGTGATTTTTTTACAGGGATAAGAAAATTCCAAGATGCAGAAACTTTTTAAATTTCCTGACAACCTAGTTTGTGAAAGTGGAGTTATATGTGACGCAATCAGACCATTTTACCTTGAGAAATATAACTACCCTGTGGATTTTAAAATCCAATTTTTTAATAATAAACAGAGGGTTTCATTTTCTAAAAACAATCTAAAAATATTGCTCAATCACTATGTTTGAATCCAAAACAAAATAATCGATTTCCTCAAACATTTTAAATTCAACTAAAGTTTTCACAATTTTCACTCAAGAATTTTCACAAGCAAAGGCTGTAGATTTATTTAACTTTTTTTTCTTCTAATAACAAATTTATTCTCTAAAACAGATTTAACAAACAAATCTTTAATCACTACTATTTTAAAAAAAATAATCAAGAACAATAAAACACAAAGAGGAAAACCTGGTACAAGAAGCTACAGGAAGAGATGAATTTCTGATGCAAGCCTCCTCCAAAGATTTCTTGAATTTTCTACAATCCTCCAATGAATCCAATCCAAAACCCAACAAATGCAAACAATCTTCCCTTCTATCAATTCTACCATCAAAACTTTCTTCAAACCCTTGTGCAAATTTTCCAAAATTTCTTCTCTGCTATATAAATGAATTTTTTCTAAAAAAATTTCTGCCCTAAAATTAAAACATGTATTCTTTATAATCAAAAATACCTAATATAACCCAAATTCACATTACATGCAAATTAGATATTAATTTCAATTTCAATTTTTACAACCCTAATTCACATTGCATGCAAATTAGATATTAATTTCAATTTCAATTTTTGAAAGCCCACTTTCAATTTATTATGTACTTTCAAATAATAAATTAATTTCCAAAGTTGAAACTCATTTCCCAAATAAACATTTAATTACAATTTCTAATTTAATTCCCACACGTTGAAATTAAATTCCAAAATTAATTTTAGTTCTTTTATTTCCTTTCCTTTTCTTGCATCACGTTTAATTAATTAATTTAATTATATAGTCACTAAATTCAACCCCCTTGGATTAAATTTAATTAATTAAATAAATTAAACATAATTAATTAATTTTAAATATAAACTTTTATCCACATTGCATTATTTAAATTAAACAATCATCAACATGATTTAAATGCAATTATTCTAAATATCTATTTCCAAATCAAGAATCCTTCAGAATTAAATAACATTAAAGTAAGACTGACAATGACTTGACACACACGACTGATGACACACTAAGGCTAGGGTGTAAACTTGACACATGTTACCTAGCTACTATCTCCCGTTCAACTTAACCATTGGATTGACACGCTCAAACCTGTGAACCCAGGTGGATTCGATGTCATGTACCTACAATCCTGCAACCAAGTAAACAACATCATACAATATATCCAGCATATAATACACACTGTGAAGAAGGAATTACGGATTCGTAGGGCGCTCGCAAGCGAGTGATGCGAACCCGTCTTCTTCACCAATACACTCATCGAAACTGACACTTCCATCATAATTCCAATAGTCTCATAATAACATCTCATGCTAACTCTACAACATCATTAATCCATAATGCATGTGAAACAATAATTAGATCAACACATCACACAATAATAGTTGTGGCTTAATAGTAGCGAACAAAACATCATAACAAAATGTATCCAGTATAAAAATAGTTGCAACTAAACATACCATAAAGCAAACCAAACAAGAAGCAAAATGGAGGGGTATTACAAAAAGTAGGTTATCAACACAAAATATTAGGTTGATTACCATGCCAAGGAAAAATGCTAATTTTTTTTTTTAAAATTGAAAAAATATAATGCACTAGATAAAAGAATCTATTTCAAGATGGTATAATTTTTTTTCCAGATAAATATTTAATATGAAAGTTGACATTCAATTGAAACAACTATTGTTTATTCACGTGCATTTTAATATTTATTTAATATAGTATTAATTTATTCAAAACTAGTTTTATGTTTTCTTTTTTATTATTTTTAAAATAAAAACATTAAAAATATTGAATATATATATATATATATTACTAGTTTACATCATTTCAAAATTCAACACATATATGCCACTTTTTAGTGATTTATGTTTAAAAGTTGGATTAGTGTTGGCCATTTCCTTTACAAAGTTTGACACAACTTTGTCATTTTACTCAAATAAAGGTATTTAGTAGTAGTTTGTTAAAAAAATATACAAATGAATTGTTAAAGATACTGATGATTCAAAGTATTATGTACTACTATCTTAGGATCTCCCATGTCATTAAGGTTACATGGTTCTATGATAAAGATAAACTATTACTCAGTGCAAGAGCAAAAACATCTCAAGAGGTGCTAATATTTTGCGTGATAGATCTAGAAGATGTTTTCCTCATTCCCTCTCTAGATTATTCTAGGTATGTGTGTTTTAGTAAGAATCTACTACTTTTGAAATCATCATGTTTCTATTTGAGCTCGAATTAAATATACTAAGAAATATAAATATAGTGTATGTAATTCTTAATAAGCAAGTTTGGTAGAGATCCTAAATGGCAGACTGAAGTAGAATTAAAAGAAGTTGAGTGCCATAGTTCAAAATAACTTCAAGTGATAGTGAGTGTGCTTATATATGCCTACAAGCAAGCGAAGTGTCAAAACTTAAGAGTGAAGGGAATTTTGATAACAAATTCATCCAATGCACTTGCCACCACAATGGATGAGAAAATATTGAGAAGTGTAGTGTGTTTTGCAAGAGAGAAGAGGATGCAAAAAAAATGGATTTATGTTTGGTTAGTGTTTTCCCATCCATTATTAGTTAGGAGGGACCATTGTAGAGGTAGTGTAGAGAAAGCGAGTGCAAGCATCTTCACATAATCTATATTTTGTCAAAGGACTGAGATTTTGTAGATTAAGAGTAGGAGTTTTATTTTGTTTTGTTTACTACTAATTTTGTACAAATTCCCTTTTAAGAATCGAAATTAAACTCTTTATAAACTATAATATATGTTTAATAATATATATAAAATACGTCGAGAGATATCTTTCTCTATGGTACCTATTTTTTTATCAAATTTTCACAAAATAATTGAATAAGCACCTCAAGAAGGATATCTCTTGGCATATTTTATATATATTATTAAATATATATATGCTAGTAGCAGTCGCGATGCATTACGTTATATCTTAAATAAATTATTTTTATAATTATATATTTTATATTAAGTTATTATAATAATTAATATATTATAATATGATAGTATAATATTTGTAATTCAACTCTAAAAATAATATATATAATCTAATATTTATATGTTAAGTCAAAATATACAAATATATTTTTAGTATACTTATAATATTATAATAAGAAAATATTATATCATCAATATTTAGTCAGGATTATTAAAAATATATTTAGTAATATATATGGTTAGGGTTAAGGTTAAGAGATACAATTAAGGTTACGGTTAGGTCTAGAGATATAGTTAGGGTTACGGTTAGCATCAAGATTAGGGTTAGGGTTAGCATCAAAATTAGGATTAGGGTTAGCATGAAGATTAGCTTAAAATTAGGGTTAGATTTAGCATAAGGATTAGGGTTACAATTAGATTTAAGATCAATTATATTTAAGGTCAATTTTAGGTTTCATATTATGGTAAGGGTTAAGGTTAGTTTACGGGATAGGGTAAGCCTAGTTAGGAATATGGTTAGGGTTAGGGTTATATTTAAGGTTAATATTATAGGATTTTTTTTGCAATTAGATATAAAACCCTAACCATAATTAAACCCTCACCCTAACCCTAATTGTAATCATAATTTAATGTTGAACCTAATTGTAATCATAATTTATCATTGACCCTAATTGAACCCTAACCCTAATCGTAATTGAATATTAACCATAACCCTAGTGGAACTCTAATCCTAACCCCATCTCTAACCGTAATTGAATTCTAATCCTAATTCTAACTATAAGTGATTCCTAATAATATTTGAACACTAATATATCCTAAAACTAATTGAATTATTTCCCTAATTATACCCTAACTTTGATTAAATCTTTATTGAACCCTAATCATAAACACAGTCCTTAGTAAATCCTAACACAAAATGAACACTTATTAAACTCTAACCCTAACCCTAATTAAACACTAACCATAATTAGACTCTAAAAGTAATCCAAATTACTCTAACCCTAATTTAACCTTAACACTAGCCCTAGTCCTAATTAAATTATTACCCTAACGTTGAACATTATTTTAATCCTAACCCTAACCATAGCCCTTATGTTTATTGAATCCTAACTATAATCCTAACTCTAATTGAATCTTAACCCTAATTAATCCCCAAATTTAACTCTAATTATAACCCTATTTGAATGCCAATTGTAACCCTAACCCCAACCTTTATCATAAAATCATAACACTAATTGAACCTTCATCTTAGCATTAATTTATGCATAACCCTAACTGAACGCTAATTTACATGAACCCTAATTAAATCCTAACCCTATTGTACCCTAACCTTAATTAAACCTAGATTGAATTGTAACCATAATTGTACCCTAAACCTAATCATCACTCTAACTCATATTGAACTCTAATCCTAATCCTTATTAAATTCTAACAATAATTATACCTTATTCCTAACCCTAACCATAAACCTAATTGGACTTTAAGTATAATTATACCCTAAATGTAGCCTTAACTGTACTCCTAACGCTAATTAGATTCTAACCATAATCCTAAATAAATTCTAACCTTACTTGGACCCTAATCCTAAGCCTACTAATGAATCCCAAACCTAACATTAACCCTTACAAAATTTCAACCATAACTATAAACCTAACTCTAATTGGATCCTAACCCTAAAATATCCTCATTCCTAACCCTTCAATTTAATACCAAACCTAACTTTTATTGTAACCCTATTTCAACCCTAACTATAACCCTAACCCTAAGCTTTATCATAGAATCCTCACCCTAACCCCAATTGAATGCTAAAATAGACTAACCCTCATTAAGTCTCAACCCTAATTGTACCTTAACCCTGATTGAAAACCAATAATAAACCTAAATCTTATTAGACCCTAACCAAATAGATCCATAATTGAACCCTAATACTAACCTTAATTGAACACTATCCATAATTAGACTCTAACCATAATCAAAATTAAAATCTAACCCCAATTTCACCCTAACCCAAATTGAACTCTAATCCTAACTCTAAACCCTTTTTTAATCATAATCTTAATTGGATCCTTTAACCCTGACACTAACCTTATACTAACTGAACCCTAACTATAATCCTAACTTAAATTTAATTCTAATTGAATCCTAATCCTAATTGAGTCCTACCCTTAATAGAACCCTAAACCTAAGACTAATCCTAGTCCTTACCCTTACCCTAACTGCAAGCTAATTGAACCCTAACCTTAACACTAATCCCAACCCTATCTGAACCCTAACCTTGATTAAACCCTAACTATAATCGAATCCTAACTTTTTCCATAGGTAAACTCTAATTGTATAATCACACATTATAACCCTAGTTATAACCCTAATTGAGTCCTAGTTGTAACCTGAATTCAACCTTAACTAGTCTCTATTTGCACCCAAACCCTAATACTAATTCTAGTTGAACCTCAATAATAGTTACTATAGTTAAAATCTAATTGCATAATAACACTTTTTAACCCTAATTAAATCCTATTTGTAACCCTAATTCAACCTTAAATGAACACTAATTACACCCAAACCCTGATACTAAATCTAACTCAACCTTAGTAATTAAACCGTAATTGCATGCTAGTCCTAATTTGAACCCTAATTGAATTATAAACTTAATCTTTATCGTAACTCTAGTTGAAATTTAGTTGTAACCCTAACCCCAAGCTTCATTATAGAACACTAACCGAAACCCTAATGATAATCACAACCTAAAGTGAACACTAACCTTAATTGAACAATAAATCTCATCCTAATTTAATCTTAACCCTAACTCAACCCTAATAGTAACCCTGATCCTAACCCTAACCCAAATTTTACCTTAATCCTAACCTTAATAGTAACTCTAATTTGACTCTATACTTGACCCTAACTATAATCTCAATTGAACTCTAATCTTAATTGAATTATATTATTAATTAAATTGTAACCCTATTAGGACCACAACCTTAAACCTAAATCTCCATTGTATTGTAAGTATAATTGAACCCTAACCCTAATCCTACTCCAATTTCTTATCCTAATTGAACCCTAAGTCTAATTAAACCCTATCCAAAACCCTATTTTAACTTCATGTATTCAAATCTTTTTTAGGATATTTATTTTGTATTTCTTGCTGATTTATATTTTAAATCTTTGTTTTTCTTTTTGATTGATTTATCTTAAATCTTTCAATTTATTTATTTGATCTTTTAATTTATTTATTTGATTTTTTAAATTTATTTTTAGCTTTGATTTTTTTAGCTTTGATAATTTATGTTTTTTTAATTTCTCTATGGTAAATATACATTCAAATTTATCTTTTATTTCTTTTTTTTATCAAATGTCTTTGATTTATTCATTTGATCTTTTAATTTATTTATTTTTTTCTTTGATTTAATTATTTGATTTTTTAATTAACTTATTTTTTAATCTTTGATTTATTTATTAGATCTTTTAATTAACTTATTTTTTAATCTAAGATTTATTTATTTGATTTTTTAATTTATTTTATAATAAATATTTTCAAATCTTTCTAAATTATCTTGATTTCTTTTTGTGATCAAATCTCTTTGATATTGTTTTTTTTGTTTCATCAAATCTCTTTTTTTGATATTTTGTTTCAAATCTTTGTGATTTATTTTTTATTCTTTATGTGATCAATTTTTTTTTATTTTGATTTTTTTGTTTTATCAAATCTCTTTTTGTTTGTATTTTATTATTATTTAAAAAACCATTTTCAATAACTTCAACAAATATTTTTTATTTTTAAATATTTTCAGTATTTTAAATTTAAAACCCCACTTTTATGTTCAATAGAAAATTTATAAAAAAATCTTTAATAACTACTTTTTAAAATTTTAAATTTTTTTATGTGTATTAATTTAACATATATCTTAATATGTTATCTTTGTAAATAATTACTATTTTTTATTGAAAAAGATTACTTAAATAAATCTATATAAGAAAAAAAAAAAAGGGATATCTTGTTTTAGAAATATTTGGAATATTTTTTAATTTTAAATATATTAAGTTAGAATTTTACTTTTATATCAAACAATAAATTTAGAATATTTGTTTTATATTTCTTTTAGAATACTTCTTTTATATATTTTTTATTAATTTTAGAAACTCTAACTGTTTAATTATTAAATAGACAATTAGTTGTTTGAACTAATTTTTGCCAATTTTTTTGTGACAAAAAAATATTTGATGATTACATTCATCTCTAAATTATAAATACTAGCGATCCACAAACTCAGCTAATGAGCAAACATGCCAGCACGGCGTATTCCACACCCCCCACCAAAAATGCCAGATCTCCCTAGCATAAGAGCAATGGAAGAAGAGATGAGAGACAATTTCTTCTAAATTACAACATAAGACACATGTTGAGGGACCTTGGACTACACGCTTGCAAAGATTATCCCAAGTAAGACACCTGCTTTGAGCCACTAACCACATGAAGAAATTGCACTTAGGCCAAGCCAACTTATGTTAGATTTGCTTCCACCAAGTGACCTCAATATCTCCAAACAATTGCCTACCTAGTTGCTTATAGCTAGTAGACATAAAGTACTTACCAGACCTATGAGAGCCATCCCAAGCCAAAATATCCAGCCCCACAGAGAATTACAAGCACAGGAAACCAAAAGCTGAGAACGGGCCCCTATTTCTACTTCCTTTCCTCAAGCTGCTTGGGGGATTGGCCCTTCTTTCATTATTTGGAATCTTTCGTTGGAGAGGAATCGTCAGGTTTTTTAGGATGTGCTATCGGTGGCCCCTCGTCTATGGCAAAAAATTTGGCATTCCTTGGGTGAAACTATTGCTGCTAAGTGTGATCTATCTGTTTCGGTGGCCCCTTCTGATGTTAATTATTTGAAATGTCTTCATCTTCCTCCTCCGCAACAACAACTCAGGCACAATAGATGTCGTCATCCTACCCCAAAGGTGAATAGCGAGGGAAGATGGTCCCCTCCTCCTCAAGGGGTTCTTAAGCTTAATACTGATGGCTCTTCTCATGGAAACCCTGGTCATGTTGGTATTGGTGGGGTTCGTCGGGATAGCTTTGGAGATGTTCAGTTTATCTTCTCGTTGTATAAGGGTTTTCATTATAATAATCTAACTGAGGCACAGGCAATCCTTTTGGTAGTGAAGCGTGGAAGTCAATCAGGGTGGTGCAGGTTCATTTGTGAATCTGATTCTCAGGTTGTTGTGAACCTATTGAGTAATCAAAATTTAGATGATGTTAGTTGATAGTTGGCTTTGATTGTGGAAGAGATTCTCAACCTTTGTACTTCTCTGGAGTTCATTAATTTTACTCATATTCCTAGAGAATGGAATGGTGTTGTGGATGGTTTGGCTAAATGGGCTTCAGATCATCTTGAGGACTGGAACATGCTAGATCGGGGTCAATTACCCCCTGATTTGTCTCAATAGTTGGACCACTTGATGGATCTGGATAGGGTTGTGTAACGGCCTTGCTTTGTACTTTTCCTTGGTTAAATAAATTTTTTACCACTCTTTTATTAAAGTATAAATACTAAAATATTTAATATTATATAAAGTATATATTTATTCATTTTAAATGCTCATATAAATACTAAACAATATAAATAAAATAGGCTATCCTTTCACATATAAATTTACCCATAAATATTCACTAAATAAAATTTAAATAAAGAAGTTTCTCATAGAAGGTAAAATGATATCTATCCTTCTTTTCTTTATTAAAAATTAACCTGAACCTTTTGCTTAAGAAGATTCGATGAGATTTTGTTTTATTCCCAAGTCTTAAGATTTTTTAAGTAAACATTCTTTTTATCAGAAAGAGAGTAAGGAATCGATGGTAGATAAATCTAAATTTTCATTCACATGTAATGCTAGAAAAAAATCAAATTCTCATGCCAAGTGTTTCCAAAGTGTTTGATACAACATTATTGGAGTCCCGTAGGTAAGATTCATAAAATTAGCAATAATAATAGAGAATAGGAAATATTGAAATTTATGTTTCCTAGATAAGAACATAATGGATTCATTGAAAAGGCTTTAATTTTTTAAGTTAGGGAAAAACATCCCAAGGAAATAATGACAAGTGAGTTACGCTTAGCATTATAAAGTATTGGGAACCATTTTGATCAGCCCAGCAAAAGAATATTTAACATTCTAAATGCAATAAATACAACATTTTAAACAAATAGTTTCAGCCTAGATCTTGCACTGTAAATATAGAATACTTATCCAAGAGAATAACATTTAAGTTTGATACGAGGTAAAAGCATAGTAAATACCTGAATCAAATTCTAGTTACAAGACAACATAACATGATACTAATTAGATATAACATGATGGCAGTGACAAGGAGAACAACCGGCCAAGTTGATATTATGTGCAATGGTAGACTTATATAGCAGATTATTGAGTGTGAAAAATCTATTGCAGTTACTGATTATTAATCTCCTATCTATAAAGATTATTTGACTGCCGAAAATTAATTCACAACAAATACTAAAAAATAATATAATTGCAACTTCAAAAATAAAACTCACAGGAATAGAGAAGAAAACATGCAAACTAATAAACACAATATTTTTGGACAAATTGTCCCTAGAAAAACCCCGGAGGGAAAACCAGTACTGCAGATGAGGAATTATATTAATCTTCAACAAATCAAGAGATACAAAAGAAACTGCTTGCCTCTCACTAACAAAGCTCCAGCAATATTCTTCACCGAAAATTCTTCTCTCAATTTCTCCTGCTGAAATTCCATTGTTGCTGCCTCCAACGCTATCACTGCGCCCTTGCTATCACTGCAAGACTATTTGCTATCACGACAAATATTTCTCCAACTTATGTCTATCAATCTGTGTTCTCCAAATGCCCAATGACCCCCTTTTAAACTATTCTCATTGGAAAACCCATGGCCAAGATTTGATCTCAATCAATGGCTAAGATTAATTAGACTCTAACAAACCCTAACTAACTGGTTTCTAGAAGTCTCTAGAGGAATCAATTATTTAATTAAATAATTAAATATCTAGACCTAACTAACTTCTATCTAGAAGTCTCAAGAATTAAATACTAATTCTTGGAATTGGAGAAACAACTGTCCGAGCTACAATATTAAATTAACACTCCCTCTTAGCGAGGAAGGTGTTCTGCATAACACCCAACATATCTCTGAAGAAGATGAATTTCGCCTTCCCCAAAGCCTTGATCATAATGTCTACTACCTGCTGATCTGTAGGTATATACTGTAGCTGAATAATCCCCCATTATACACAATCCCTGATAAAATGATACCTGATGTCTATATGTTTAGACCTATCATGAAACACCAGATTCTCAGACAACTTGATGCAACTCTGATTGTCATAGTGTATCACTGTAGTCTCAAACCTCTGACCTAACAAGGCTACCAGCAACTTTCGAAGCCATATCACCTCACATATCACCATGCTAGTTGCTATGCATTTTGCCTTTGTAGAACTCAGGGCCATGGAATTCTGCTTCCTACTGTACCAAGAGACAACTCCTGATCCCAAGCTAAAGCAACACCCTGAAGTGCTTTTCCTATCCATTGTACTACCTGCCCAATCTGTTTCAGTATAGCCTATCAACTTGATACCATCACCTCGAGTATATTTGATCCCATACTCGATTGTACCACGCAAATACCGCAACACATGCTTTGCCACTATCCAATGCATTCTCTTCGGCTCAACCATGAACTGATTAAGAGAATTTACTGCAAAGGATATATCTGGTCTGGTGTTGACCAAATACATGAGAGACCCAATCGACTGTCTGTATAAGGTGGGGTCTACATCCTTCTCCTTGGATGAGTCTACCTTCTTCCAATTCATGATCACAGGAGTAGACATGGCTCTACAATCCTCCATCTCGAACCTCCTCAAGATTTGAATGCAGTATTTCCCTTGACCAAGGAAAATCACACCATCTATCTGCCATACCTCCATGCCTAGAAAGTAGTGCATAAGCCCCAAATCCTTCATCTCAAACTCTGCTGCAAGGTCCCTCTATGAGCCCCAGTGAACCTATTAAAAACAAGTCATCTACATATAGAACAAGAATGAGAATCTCACCTCCAACTACCAAGTAGTAGAGATTAGCATCCGCCTCACTCTTCACAAATCCCAATCCCTACAAGTATTCATCAATGCGCTCATACCACACCCTGGGAGCTTGCTTGATTCCATACAAAGCTCTCTTCAATCTACACATGTGGGTTTCACTACTGTGTGCTACAAAGCCCTCTGGTTGTTCTATGTATACTTCCTCTTTCAACTCACCATTAAAAACGTTGTCTTGAAATCCATTTGATGGATCTGCCATCCCATCTATGCTGCAAGAGAGATCACAGCTCGTATAGAAGCATACCTGGCCACTAGAGTGAATGTCTCCTCATAGTATATTCCCTCCTTCTAAGACAAACCCTTGGCCACAAACCTTGACTTGTATTTCTCGATGCTACCATCTGCACCGTGCTTGATCTTATAGATCCAGCATGATCCAACCACTGCCCTATTTGTTGGTCTAGGCACAACCTCCCACACATCGTTCTGCACTATTGAGGTATATTCCTCAACCATTGCATCTCGCCATACTTGCTGTTGTGCGGCCTCCTGATAACTGGAAGGCTCACTATCTACCAACTGACTAACTAAAGCCATATAGTCATTATACCTGGCTAGTTGTCTTCGCTGCCTGCTACTCATCCAAGGAGCTCCCACAAACTCCTGAGTATCCTGTTGGTTAGTGCTACCAACTGTAGAGGATGAAATATCAACCCCCATGTGTTCCTGATGCATCTCTTGGATGTGCTGCATCTGTTGCTCCATACTCTGCAAACTCTCAACACCTGAGCCTGTGCTTGTACTAGTCATTGTACTCAAGCTTCGCTATCCTTGATCTAATTGCTCAATCCTTGGAGCTTCTATTGGCTGCTTAATCTGATCATCTACTGGCAAATCTCTGGACCTTCTAAAAGCCTTGTCCTCCATGAACTTGACATCACACCTAACTATAATCCTCCTGGCCCCTAGAATAAATATTTGATATGCCTTTGAGGTCTCGCTGTACCCCACAAAGTACCCTCTCTCTGTAGTCTGATCTAACTTGAAATGTGTAACACCTAGAATGTGACAATATGCCAAACTCCCAAATATCTTGAAGTGGCTAACATCTGGCTTCTTCCTTGAGAATGCCTCCTCTGGTGTCATCTTGCCCAATACCTTATGTGGAACCCTTTTTTGTATGTATACTGCTGTACTGCATGCCTCTGCCCATAAGTAACATGGCATATCCTGGTCATACAACATAGCCCTTGCCACCTCTGATATAGACCGATTCTTCCTTTCAACAACCCCATTCTACTATGGGTTGTAAGGAACAGTCCACTCTCTCTTGATTCCTTCCCTGGTGCAAAACTCTTGGAACTCTTTCCCTTTGTACTCGCCTCCATTGTCTGACCGAAGGACCTTTGTCTTCCTACCTGTCGAATTCTCCACAAGAGCTTTGAACTCTTGGAAGCGACTAAAAACCTCATCCTTGGTCTTCAAGAAGTATATCTAGGTCTTCCTAGAGAAATCATCAATAAAAGTAACAAAGTACCCGTATCCTCTGAGAGACTTTGTTGACATTGGTCCACATATATATGAATGTACTAGATCAAGAACACCCTTGGATCTGGTGTCACTCCTTTGAAAAGCTGCTTTCACAAACTTCCCCAACACACATCCCTTACATACATCATCATGCTTTGTGCTCACCTCTGGAACACCTATCACTATTTCACGAAGTAATTTGAGTGCTCCATGATGTATATGGCCCATCCTCCTATTCCATAGCTCTCCTTGATCTCTAGAATTTCTACTGCTCATCAGTTCCTTATGAGTATCAAACTGCAACCTGTAAATTTGGCCGCTCCTAACTCCAATAGCTATGGGTGATTTTCAATCCTTGTGCTTGATTACCATATTTGCCCCTCTAAAGAGTACATTGTAGCCTTTATCCTGAAGGATAGATACGGAAATAAGATTCATACCCAAGCCTGGTACATGCAACACATCATGAATGGGAATCATCTTTCCATTCTCCCTTTGAAATAGAATAGTCTCTTTTCCAACTGGATTTAGTTTGGACATGTTCCCCATAGAAATCTGGATTCTGATGTCCTCCTCCTTATAACTGGAGAAGTATTCTCTAACTCCTATCATATGAAATGACGCCCCACTGTCTATATACCAAACACCCTATGAGGTTGAGCTAACCATACAAGCTATGAGTGCAAACTCATCTTCCATTCTGCTAGAGAGCTCATCTGCACTTGTTGAAGCTGCCGTTTGCTTCTTGCCTTTCTTCTTTTGTGGCCAATTGCTGACATAGTGGCCAAACTCGTGACAACCATAGCACTTGACTTTAGACAAGTCCTTCTTCTTCTCGCCTTTAGGATTTGATCCTTTGCTAGACCCCTTCTTTGCTTTACCTTTTCCTGCTAGGGCAACATTTTCCTGTTCTGCCTCACTTTTCTGACTCTTACTGCTAGCACCATTGACAAGGCAAAATCTAAGCTCCTCTTGAGTGAAGTCACTCCATAGTTGATCCCAACTCGGTAAGGTGTCTCATCCATTAATAACTTGAACAAAGACATCCCACTGCTTAGTAAACCCATTTAGGGCTATCCGTACTAGCTCGTCATCATCTGGTTTATCTCCAACAACTGCCAACTCATCCTTAACAAGTCTAAGTCTGGTGAGGTAACTTGTAATGTCCTCTCCCTTGTTCATCCTAGTGTTCCTCAACTTTTCTCTGGGAATCAGCTTCCTGTTAGTGGTAGCATTCTGGTACAGATTCAAAATGGCGTCCCACATCATCTTCGCTGTATCCAACTCTACGATATGTGGAGCTATATGATCCTTAACACCATCAAGAATCAACCTCCTTGCCTTGGAATCTTCCTTTTTATATGCTAAGAGCTGTGCTGGATTTGTAGGTACAGCTACAACACTGGTAACATATTCTTTGATACAATTCTCTTCCAGCAAAGAATTTAAATTCTAGCTTTCCAGACACCAAATTTTGAGGCTCCATCCAATCTGTGTTCTCCAAATGCCCAATGACCCCCTTTTAAACTATTCTCATTGGAAAACCAATGGCCAAGATTTAATCTCAATCAATGGCTAAGATTAATTAGACTCTAACAAACCCTAACTAACTGGTTTCTAGAAGTCTCTAGAGGAATCAATTATTTAATTAAATAATTAAATATCTAGACCTAACTAACTTCTATTTAGAAGTCTCAAGAATTAAATACTAATTCTTGGAATTGGAGAAACAACTGTCCGAGCTACAATATTAAATTAACATTGAGCACACTAACTACGCATAAACTTGATAAACAATTGTGATAGTCAAGAAGTAGCGATGTAACCATAGATGTAAAATCAACCAAGAGTGGAAGAGAAATCGTGGAGACGACATCCAATTCTTTTTGTCCACATGCATAACATGAAACTATATGGGCTTCAGTAAACGAGAAATTTTTCTCATTCACATAAAGCAAGAATATTGGTTGTTACTATAGTTGTAATTACTCAGTCCATCAAGCAGGAATAAATTATGAATTGCTATCATATGAGTCTTTCAGAACATGAGGCGTAAAAGATTGTGGTATAAAAGAATGATTGAATTGACCAGTCCATGCAGCCAAGAAGTAGATCATGATGGATAAAGAAGTGGAGGGGAAAAGCGAGCGGCAATAACCAGCTAGATGAGGATTAAGAATGACATCCAGAGTACAAATGCATTTCGTATTCTGCCAACCAGAAAAATTATGTGAAAACGATGCAAAATACCAATCAATACATAAAATTTCATATAGACAAATAAGGAAATGTAATGGAATACCATGCAAAAAGCTTAAAACGGGATTACAAAATGCAAAATTCAAGAACTCAAGTGATATCGCTGACAGTAGGAGAAATCTATATGGACCTTTACTTACCACAACTAGACAAGCACACACAAAGTTGTATAGAGAAGAAAGGCATTAATTTTACATAATCCAAAGCCACGAGCACAAAAACAAAACTTACCATATACTATCCGTTAATTAAGGATTTTGGATGCAGCTCCAGATACATGCATTGATTTTAAAAGAAGCCCAAGAAGAATCACACTATCATCTTACCAAAAATAAGGCTAAACAGATAGAACTGTTTAATAGATAGCATTGATTTTGCAACACATATATGTTGGCCCTAAAAACAACAAAACTTGTTAAACACATTTAGCTACAACCAAGTCACTCAGCAAAATGAAATCAATCCAGCGGTGTGGAATAGGCTACGCCCCAAGCTTATAAAGAAAACACCAGCCTTGGCATGAATATTATGTGAGTGGAGAAATAAGGCGCTGATTCCACTCAATGCCTTGTGAAATGCCACTGACGATTGTTTGAAATGGTTTGGTGTTATCCTTGAGTCGCTTCATTTCATCTTCCATTATAGGTCAAACGAATATTAATAACTACTCTCTACGAATACAGGCAACTCTAGTCATTTTTTTCCAAAAAAGGCCAAAAAGTTAACAATGATTTTGATGTCACTTAGCTCGCCTCTTCATGAAAGCTTAATAGTTTAAGTAATTTAAATTCAACCCTTCAATAATAAATTCAACATATTTAACTTTAAAATTATAGAGATGAAAATTGAAAGATCAATTAAATAAATTTAAATTTAAATTTTTAATTATTAACAAATTCCCTTTTGAAAATTAAAATTTTAATTATTTACAAATTCCTTTTTAAAATTCAAATACTCTATACAATAAAATCAACCCTTCAAGAAATAAATACACCTATAAACAAAGCCTTGAATAGGAATAAATACACCTCTAAACAAAGCCTTGATTTATAAAGTTGACATAAATATGATATTAAAGATCAAATATAAATTCCACACGTCTAACTTAAAACTTATCGGTGAATCAAAAGGCTAGATACAAATCCTACAAGATACAACTGTAAGAATGCATCTCAACAATATGGACCAAATACAAATCTTACCAAATTTAACTAACTACACCAGATGACAATCCTTATTCAACTCCTCCTATAATAGACACAATGAAACACACACACAACAGTCCCTTTATTCATAACAATAATCATCGTTGGATAGCATTAGTTGTTAATCCTGTATTTCAGATTAAGCATAGATCATCAACAAAGAATGGCGAAGCAATTCCACCCAAAACTAGTGCAATCGGATGTATTGACATAAAGTGCAGTATATTTTTCACCGAGGCAATCATCACCATTATAAAGAAAGACATGTTGTTCTTTGTATATAAAATGATATCCTCCATGCCAAGATATTTTATGACACCCACAACTAATGAAAATATTACCCTCATCAGTATACCCAGGCCCTTCCCACCTAGTCAAAGACCTGCCCACACAAGGCTTTAGAATCAAGAGTCATACACACAATACTCCCGTAAATCTCAAAGCATAAATGAAACGTCTCTAGTATGGTTAGTATTGTAGGAAATACACGAGGCAAAAGAATAAGAAAGCACAACTTCATTTAAATATTAAATAATAAAATTAAGAGATTCAGACATACACACACAACCCAGTCATCTCATATATAAATTGATTTTTCAAAAATATTTTCCATCACACAGAGCTTTGGCTCTTCATCCTTACAATTTTGCTTCTACTAAGAAAATTTACACTTCAACTACTAAACACCTGAATTCTGCTCTTGAGAGCTATGATATCTATCTTCAATACATTTTCTTCATCTCAGCTCAATTCATGCACCTCAATCTTATCAAGTCTGATAATACACAACAACCCAACAAAAATTAATATCCATTAATAACAACATTAAAGACCCTTTTGAAAAGCCAAGTTGTCATTGGCCAAATCATCTTAAAAGTATGTCCTTTAGAAGTGAATAAGTGCCAGCTTGAACTCCATTAGGACCGCCACCAGAAATGAGCGAAAACTGTGCTACCGCGCATGGGACAAGACAGGCCTGTGGTACCACCCAACCGTGAGGGGCACCATAAAAGACTGCGATTAACCATGCTACCGTAGACAACAACAAAGAGATCCGCGGTATAGTAGTAACACTGCGCTACCGCAAGGGGCTGAAGAGGAAGCCGCAATATGGTGGTAAGATGAGGACACCGTGCTACCATGGGGAGCAAGCAGACAGGTTGCAGTATGGCAGTAATACCACGGTAACACGAGCAATGAAAAGAATGGTTGTGGTATGGTGGTAAACCAGAAGTTGGAATTATTTCCAACACTCCCCCTTAATTTCAGCTTTTGTCATCACTATGCTTAAGAGAATTTATGTATTGCTCACAATCTCCAATCCTCCTCTTTATGTTTCAAACTTCCTTGTAGCTTCATCCTTTTTCTTGACTTCAGTCAATTAATTTTTCTTTAACAGCTATAGTTGTGCTTATAGATTTTCCTTAAGCAATGATTCCAAACCTTTCGATAGCAATTCCTTCTCTTCAACTATAGTGGCAGTTCTTCTTCTCCCACAGCTAGCTCTCCCTTTTTTCGCTACCAGTATCTTTTAACCTCTAGACTGGTCTCTTTTCATCCTCTTCCATAGTTTATGTTTTCCCTCATTCGACCATGATTAGTTCTTCTTTTGAAAATTCCTTTCTATCATTTGATGTGAACCATTTACAAACATCATCATTCATAAATTACTATCTATCACTAACTGAGCTACTCCTCATACCATCTTCCATTTGCATTTTCTTATGAAGTTGGTTTCAGCTTACCATAAACTCACAAGAGTGATTTCATTCCTTTCAATGGCTTATTCTGATTTTATTATCTACAGCCTTGTGTTGTTGTTTATTTTCTTGTTTATCTACAACCTTCCATATTTCAAAAGCAAATTGTTGTTCATCAGTTAGGTTTTGAAACTCTTCTCATTCTCTATTTCCAATTCTTTTCAATCTGTTTCATGACTTCATTCTTGATTTCTCTCAACTCTTCCCATGAAAACACACTGCTGGTGCATGGGAGTTCTATCATTAAGTCCATATTTTGTCTTCATACTGATTACAGAATGTTGTTGCATATCATTGTGATATTTCTTGCTCTTTCCTTAAATTTTTTCAATTTCACTCTTTCAATGAGGTGGTTTCAGATTACCACAAACTAGTTGTAATAATTTCATTCGTCACTTCCCATAGTGGCACTTTGCTGGTGCTAGGGAATCTTATCTTCATTTGTTTTATATGATGTTTTGATTATGCATTCAGAATGCTGCTACATTTTATTATGTTATTTCTTTCTCCAAAAACTGTTCCACTTTCCTCCAACCATTGTAGTTGGATTCTAGCATCTATTTTGTTGTTCTATTAAATCAGATCAGCACTTAAAAAAAAAAACTCTTCTTCAATCAAGACAATTTTTCTGATTTCTGAGACTTCAAACTTTACCAAAGATAGTGATATTTAACAGCTATGGCTGTAACTTTTATTTTATCCATTCATATGACGAGTTCTCTCCAGTGCACAAACAAAATTTTATTACAAGCTTCCTTGACAACTTCATATGTCTGTATTTCAAAACATTCTTTAGCATTATTTTGATTGATTCCTTGACAATTGCTGCTGTATAATACATTAAATTTTGTAGTGATAGCTTCAGCTAATTTTCTGAATTTACATCTCTTTATTCATGACACGTCTATACTCAAACTTAGAATTTCTTGTGACTTTATCTTGCACACCTTTATTCTGCAATTGCAGCAATTTTTTCTCATTTTTCAAAAAAATAAAAAAAAATTATCACACAAAAATGATACAAACCATTTTACCCTTTCAACTGCTTCGACGGTTTCTTGTCTTCATTTATTCAAAACATTAAACTTAGATTTTCATCTTCACTATTTGCAAGTGACTGATTAAATTGCAATTTCTTTTCTCTCAAAACATTTTTCATTTCTTGTGAACATTCATACCTCTCAGAATTTTTACTAACCTTCACATATGAACACTTGTATAGTATTTTGAACATACTTGTTAGCTTCTGCCAACCTAAATCACACATCCATCCATAGTCCATCTTTATGCATTCTGATGTAGACTCACTCTTTGACACCTTATTCCAACACATTTCTTCACAATTATTTATCGAACCACAGATACCACAAGGGTGTAGATCCCAACACTTCTCCTTGATGTGACCTCTTCTATGATAGTGTGAACACTCATTACTCTTCATTTTTCTAACAATCTTACCTGCACTTGTAGCAGCATTTCCTTTTCCTGGAACATATCTGAGACATTCATTCTTCGACCTCATTGTAGCTTGAATTGGCTCTATTATCCCTTGTTCATGTTTGCCAAGACCTTGTCCTGTATAACCCATTCTTTTTATGATTTTCAACCCTGCATTCTCTTCAAAACAAACATAATATTTTGAAGATTCTGACATATTATTACAACTAGCCATATCTGTAAATTCATCAACATGTTCATCTTGACACTTTTTATTACCAACATTTTCAAGAGAAACAGATTTTTCAAATGAAATAGATAAATTTGTTGTGTCACATGAGACATCAAATGTTTAAATCTTTGTTTTCACACAATCATTACATGCCAAGATTAATTTATCATTTTCTTCTTTCAATTTTGTGATTTCCTTTAGCTATTAACAATTTTCCTCTTCTACCCTTTTCAAGATTTGTTCCAAATCTTCATTTCTAGCCTTAACCTTTCTTAATTCTTTTTCTAGATCATCATTTTCATCTAACAACAAACACTTCTCTTTCAAAAACTCTTTTATTATTTCAATAAAACACCCATGGTCCCTTTTAACAATACGCAAGTCATCTTTAGGAAAAAATATTTCTTCTTCTAAAACATCTTTTGCAGATGACATATTTTCATTCTCTTTCTTAACCCTTTTTCCTACTTTCCCCATTTGTGAGGGAAATTTCAACTTATCTATTTTGATCTCGAGACTGAAATTCAACAGCTAGGACTACAACTTTTGTTTGTTCTAGAAATGAATATTCTACACAATAATTTTATTTTTTCAACAAATCTTCTGCTTTAACAACTCTCAACAATTATCTTCACAAATTTAAAACACCTTGTAACAACTTCTTTCTCTTGTGGGATTTTGCTCAGCTTCTCTTATGTCACTGATTTCTTTTCTTTGTCTTCAAAATACAGCTCTTCTAGTTTTTCTCAGCAATATTCCTTCAAGCATTCTTCTTATTTTCTCTAATGTACACAACCTCCTTTTTACTTCTCTCAGCAACTAGTAAGAAAGATACTTGCTAGACTTTAAACACTCTAAATCTCCCTGTCACCTAAACTGACTTCAACTTTTTATAAACATTCAACCTTTTCTGATATCTTCCTCTCCAGGAATGAATTCTTACACACTTGACAACTACATATGATATAAGCAATTTTTCTATTAATAGAGCACTTGAGGCTTCCTAAAGAAAAGACCCTTTTTCTTTAAACAAAAACTTATTTTCTTATCTACTCTCTTCACAAATTTCTAAACCCAGAAAAACTTCTCAGATTTTGCAAACAAACAAGTCCTAGACACTCTATGGCTTTTCTCCTGACTAGATAGTGATGACTTCACAAAAATTCTCCATTAAATTTTACTCCCCAGTCAACTTGACCGACAATGCTCTCATACCACTTTGTAGGAAATACAGGAGGCAGAAGAATAACGAAGCACAACTTCATTTAAATATTAAATACTAAAATTAAGAGATTGAGACATACACACACAACTCAGTCATCTCATGTATAAATTGAATTTTCAAAAATATTTTCCATCACACAGAGCTTCTGCTCTTAATTCTTAAAATTTCACTTCTACTGAGCAAATTTACACTTCAATTACTGAACACACGAATTCTACTGTTGAGAGCTATGATATCTATCTTCAAAAAAATTTCTTCATCTCAACTCAATTCATGCAGCTCAATCTTATGAAGTCTGATAATACACGACAACCCAGAAAAAATTAATATTCATTAATTACAACATTAAAGGCCCTTGTGAAAAGACAAATTATCATTGGCCAAATCATCTTAAAAGTATGTCCTTTAGAATTGAATAAGCACCAACTCAAACTCCACTAGGACCACCGCCAGGAATGAGCAAAAACCATGCTACCACGCATGGGACAAGACAGGCCTGCCATACCACGGGGTACTGCATGACCACGAGGGGCACCGTACAAGATCATGATACTGCAGTTAACTGTGCTACCATAGACGACAACAAAGAGAGCCGTGGTATAGCAGTAACATCGCACTACCGCGAGGGGCTGGCGAGGAAGCCGCAGTATGGCAGTAAGACGAGGACACCACACTACCGCGGGGAGCAAGCAGGTAGATTGTGGTCTGGCAATAATACCGCAGTATGACGAGCAACAAAAAGAATGGTTGTGGTATGGCAGTAACTCAAAAGTTGGAATTATTTCCAAAAAGTATGGGTCATTCTGCATTTCTATAGTTGTTAACAAATGAAATCTAGATTTTTTTTCATCATTAGTGAGCTAAATTGTTTCTTAAGTACCTGTTGTCAATAGATATTATCACATCCAAAATTTTACAGCTTCTCGTCAGTGGATATTATCGCATCCAAAACTCCACAGCTATTCACAATCCAAAAGTAAAAAAAATCACCTCTTCTTTAGGGCCTTCTTAGTCTTTAAAGAGTATTATAATACATTATGTAGAGTACTCCTACTGCATATACATTGTCTAGATTATATTACAAATTTAGTACGTTTGAAAATACTAAAATAGTAATATTATTTATTTAATGACTATATATGCACCCTCAATAACCATGACCCTATGCTTGTGCCTCAAAATTTGGTACCTCACCATTGCCAAAATATCATTAGAAACTTTAATGATGCCATTGATACATGTGAAAGAAATCCTCTTCCATTTTAATTCCCACGCGAGAATTATTGCATTCTATCAAACATCTTGTATTCCTTGTCTCTATTTCCATAATTTTTTTACATGTCTATGAGATAAATTTTTACTACAACATGTCGAAAAAAAAATCCTTTTTGTTTTTGATGGATGTTCATAATCTCTTGGAAAGATCCCATTTTAGTAAAAGAAGGGAACTGGCTAGCAATGATTTCAAAATTTGGCTTCATAATTATGAATTACATTTTATCTGAAAGGAATAAAGAGAGAGGGAGACAAAACATAGAGTATTGGAGAGTGATATAAAGAGATCTAGAGATGTTGAGAGTTGGAAGGAATGAAAGTAAGAGAGTTATGTTGAAAGATAAACAAAGACAAAGATATAATGTGTCATCTTTGGATTGTTGGCACAAAAATTGACGAGTACATGATTGTACTTAGAGGGATGTAGTGAATCATTATAAGACAATATTTTAATTTTTAATACTTGACAACCATAGAAATTGATAAGTAGGAGGTTTCTTCCATAACATGTCAAATTATCATATTGCCATCGGGATTCAACCATGTAGTTTTCAAGTCAAACTCATTGACCCATGATTCATGAGTAGTGGTTCACAAAAACTCATCTCTCATGATAATGAATGGTCCACTTAGCACTCATTGCATCTAGGTGTTGCTGACTGAGGTCAAGCATTGGTCCATCCCGAGAGGCCACCCATCCTAGTACTGCTCCAGCTCAAGCACGCTTAACCATGGATTTTCCTTAACCTTGGGAGAAACTCCGTGGTTAAGCGCATTTGATCTAGAGCAATAATGGGATGGGTGACCTCCCGAGACAGACCAATACTTCACCTCTGTGAGCATCACCTAGATGCAATGAGTTGTAAGTGGACCATTCATTATCGTCAGAGATGGGTTCTTGTGAACCACTACTCATGAATCATGGGTCAATGAGTTTGACTCAAAAACTACATGGTTCAATATTGATAGCAATATTATAACCATAGCAATATAATTCACACAAGATGTAAAAATAATGCAACACAAGAACACATGATTTATATGGAAACTCTTTTGGGAGAAAACAAAAAAAGAAAATGTTTCGTATAAATCTTCTTTTGTAGGGACTAACCTACTTTTCTTACAAATTTTTTTTTTGTAGGAATGAACGAATTTGAGACACCAATCCCCACTTGTAGAATCTATGAGAACCATCCAACTCGAGACAAAAATACCCAAAACAAAGCAACAACACAGGAAGAGACACTAATCTTTTATTTTTATAGGCACCAACCTCCCAATTCTTGAAAGGATGATACTATCTTCACTAAAATGTTATTATAAATGCACTCTCTTTCAAACCCTACTTGTGGATGATCTAACTTTTATGGCATAAATGCTCTCCTTCACAACATGGTTTGTAGATGATGAAATTTATTTCCTTCACAAGTGTTCTTGATGATGGTATGCCAACTTTTGTTCACAAATTATTTCTCAAATGATGCAATACTTTATATAGTGTATAAAATTGTATCCCTTTGCATTCTCACACTTGTTTGGGTCCTCCCTGTTAAATCATGGCTTCTTTATGCCTTATTGATTCCTATTTTGTATCCACAATCCTTATTAAATCCATCTTTTCAAGGATAATCCTAAAATTTATTAAATGACCAATCATAATTCATGTTTTTCGGTTCTGTGTTCCTGATCTAGTGATATGGGACTCATATGCCACCTTGGATGTATGTGTCCCACCAAGGTTTAGGGCTTGATCCTGAATATGGCATTGAACTTAACATTTCTTGAATTTTATGTCCCAAGCTTAAGCTACTAGGAATCATACGGCCTAGCTGGTGTATGTGTCCCACTTTATCCTGGACCTTTTTTGAATTCAATTCTTGGCATCATTTTACTCTTGTAGATCTGATGTTAGCTTGTAGTGTTGTAATTTGAAGAAATTTTGGCATAAAAAAATATAAATACAAGGTTATTTCACATATGTTCTCCTAACAGTTCAAGAATTCAAGTATTCTATAAATTCAAGCATTTGGGTATCCTATGAATTCAAACATTCTTAAGGAAAGAGAATTAAAGAGTGAGTTATCAATCATTTGGAGCAACATTCAAGATTCAAGCATCATGTCAAATTCATCATGCATCATGTGTGTTTTTTAGCTAACATTTGTGATTTAGGTTTCCATGATTGAAGCAAGCATTCAAATATTATTCCATATCGTAATCAAGAATCAAGATCTACATCCATTGGATCCATTTCACACAAGTTTATAGCCTTTACTTCAAGGGTTTAGTGAGTTCCAACATTACATATTTTTCATTCATCATTCCGTCATTCTAGTTCATTTCATTTCAAGGTTTAATTACCCAAATAGGGTTTGACAAAGAAAAAACCCTATTCCCTAACATAGCAAACAAATTGCCTCTCTATGTGTGATTGTAGATGTAGGTGAATTGGAGCTTCAAGATCATTTGAAGAAAAAGTTAAAATATTGAAGAAAGTTCTCAAAGTTGTTAAGAAGTTGTCACCTTCATGGAAACTCACCCACAAGCCCAAATTCAGACTTTTAGACTTGGAGATCAAACAAGAAAAAAGCTACAAAAGATCACTTGAGGCTACAAATGTTTTAGTGAGACCTTGATATTGGGACTAAATTTCCACCTTGGGCATATGAGTCCTAGTATACCACTTATCATTAGTTTTCTATAGATCATGATTTGCGAGTAGTATATTCTAGATTCAACACCAAAATACCAATATAGGACTAAATCACCCAATCTAGCATATGAGTTCTAGCTGACAACAAAATTTATAATTTCAGAGTTCTTGACCTTGTCTCCAGCGTTCTAGGTGCTTCTTTTTCTATTCTTAGTCTTTCATTCTGATTTTGAGGTTCATTCTGTAGGGAATACAGTTAGAGGTGCATATTACTTTCATTTCCTTCATTCTCAACATTTTATTAGTGGTGAACCCACCTTTCTAATCACACCTAAGGAAATTATCCTAACCCTAGTCCATTCCTCAATCAAGTGAATTGGTTGAGGGATCTTGATTTCCTAATGAAAGAGGTGTGAAGTAGGGTCCCTAAAGTTGTCTATATCTCCTAAAAGGTGGACACACTCTATCTCCCCATATTTCATTTTGGTAAACCTGACGTTTGGATACTTTAATTTTGATTTGGAGAGCATTTCAGTCCTAGATCTAGCTTACATTAACTTTGCATTAGATCTTGCATTAGTTAATTTGCATTCATGGATTCTAAATCTTGCATTATTGAAAGTGCATATAGGTTATATTTTTTCATCTTCGACAATTCAAATTCACTAAAAAATTTCAATTAAAAATAGTCAAGAGAATATACAAGCTAGAAAACTTAACATTTTCTCAAAATTTGTTGAATTTAGTGTCAAAACCCTAATCTAGGACTCATTTACCCACCTAGGTGATTTAATCCTAATATAGGTTGTTTTACTTAATTTATGGGAATTTTGTGTCAATTATTATTCACTATTTGAATTTCCAAAAATCGTAACTGAGCCTCATTTTCCATTCCAGGCAATTTAGCCCCATATCAGATCTAGATCTTCATTTTACAACATTGAAAGTTTCATTTTTGTGTCTATGTTTGCTGGTATTAGATATCAATTTTAGTTTTCTAAGTTTTTATTTCATTAATTTTAATAGATCTAGATTAATTATTAAAATGAAATTTACAACATTTCATTTTTAGATTGTTGCATAGTGTAGTTACAAAATTACCTTGTTTAGAATCTAAAAAATTCAATGCATTCCATCATGGATATGTGCTTTGGTAAGGTTTGGATGTCCTTGAATTCATTAGTGTATGTGTCAAGCTATGCTTTTGGAAATTATCCTAATGAAATTGAACTCACTCATGCTCAATCAACTCCTAATGCATGTCCTCCTCATGAATTTGTCATTATTGGAGAAAAGGATGACAATATGAACAACTTCATAAGAATTTCCTTAACAACCTTGAGACTAGTGAAAAATTGTATCCTTCCATTAAACAACCAATGAAACTTGAGATGTTTGATCTCTTACATGTTGAAATTGATACACAAAGTGAGCCTAAGATTCCTACAATAGGTGATCCTAAAACCTCTAACAAAGAAAAAATTCAACCATCGTATGTTAAATAGTAACCAACACATCAATCAACCTAGAAGAGACATATGGAAACAGATTCACGATCTTAAGCAAACAAAGATGTGAAATAACAAGAAAACATGAAATTCATCAAATCTTAGAACAAGTAGGATATCAAGATCCCCCTCTTGAAAAAATGTGCTCATTCCTAAAGAAAAGACAATCCCTCATAAAAATCATAAAGATGATAGGATAATTTTAGGTCCTCCTATTGTACATCGACCTTTAGTAGCCGGTGAATCTAGCAAGAAAAAAAGGCCTTACAAACTAAAGAAGCTAAAACTCCCTTGTCCACCATTTGAAATTGAAAGAAATTTACACATACTTCTAGGTCGAGGACTGATCACATTACCACCCATGAGAGAGAATCAAAAACCAAAATTATAAGAAGACAAACATGTCTCATTGTTGATATCATAGCATTTTTAGACATAGTATTGATGAGTGTCATGCCTTAAAATAAATATTTTAAAAGTTTGATATCATAGAAATAGTCCCTTAAAAGGTTACCCTTCTCCTCCATGCCATATAATAATTTTAGGATCATAACATTCTCATTATTGTATGTCTTAAAATTCATTAGAAATTATTTCAAAATCTAAGGAGATCCTTTTCATCACCTACATCAGATCATTCTAGTCTTGCACTTAGTGAGGGAAATAATTAGATTTCCTTGTCCTAGTACTTCGCTTGCTATTGTCCCCTTAGCTAGTTGTATTTCTTCCATATACGATGAACAAGATTCGATGCAAATGAACTGCTATAGGTTGACTCACACATGCCTTACTATTCTATATTTTGTTTTATTTTCATGTTATGTGTGTGATTTCATATGTTTAATGTGATCTCCTCTTACCATTTTGTTTGATGTATCTCTCTCTTCATTACATTCCTCTATTTGTATCTACATTCTTTCTTATGTCATGAACATTTTATCTTTTTCTTTATCTTGTATTTGCCTTTTGAGGAGGATGCAAAGAATTGAGACATTTAGGTCTCTTCCATGTTGACCCAAAATATTTTCTTTTATCTTTTTATTTGTCTTGTGTTCTCCTTTTGGGGATGATTCAAGGTATCAAGACATTTACGTCTCTTCCATTTTGACCGTAAACATTTTACCTTTATATTTCTATTTGTCTTGTGTTTTCCTTTTTGGGGTTGCACAAGGCATCAAGACATTTAGGTCTCTTCCACATTGACACAAAATACTTTCTTTATTTTCTCTATTTTTGTGTCATTCTTCTTGTTCCACGATTATTTGGGGAATGATGACAATTTTGAGCTCTCTGAAAACATTTTAGTGAAGATATACTGAATTCAAATATGTGGATCCCTTATGTTATTTTGGGATTTCATTTTGGAGGATTTTCATGACATAGCTTCATTTTGAAACATATGACTTGGCATAGGGTTTTCCAAATAATCTCTCATGTCCTCTTTATTGTTAGCGTTTATCATTTTCTACTTTAAAGTAATTTCTCACCACATGGTGTTTAGAAATTTCTTTAAAGTTGGTGCATACATTGGAATTATTATTTTCCATTTAAATTACAATTCACATTTTATTGTGTAGTCTTCTTACTTCATGCAATTCATCTTTCTCTTTGTGGTGACATTGGGTGTGATCTCTCTTAACATATTTTATTACTCTTAGTGGCTTGATGTGACACACTACATTCCCTAAGTTGTGAATCTTATATTCTTCAATTGGTCCTCTCTTGGAGACATTAGGCACAATGTTCCCTAAGTCAAGACCTTACATGAAATAAGAAAAAATCCTTTGAACATACCTTACACTATTTTGCATTTACAATATATGTTATATGGAAACCTTACATAACACACTTTTCTTTCCTATGGAGCCATCCCGCTTTAGCATACAAAGTTTTTATTGCCTCATGGATCCTATTATTCATGTTGTGTGGCCCCTTATAAAAGCTATCGGGAGGTATATATTTGGTATGGTTAGTGAATGGGAGATGAAAATAGGAATGAATTTTCCATAGCCACTTGCTTGTGTATGTGGGTTCATATCAGTTGCATGTGTATGTGTCTCACCTTTCTAGAGGCTCAGCTAGTGGACAACCTTAGGTTTCACTAGCCCTTATGAGTTTGTGTTTGGTTTATAGAGTGGATATTTTGTTCCACTTGTAAATGATTTTTGGAAAATATATTATTTCTTATCCACATCATGTTGGAAAAATGGCTGAGGCTTGATACACCCTATTTTTTTCATTATATTCCATTTATCTTTGACAATGTATGATTTTTCCTTACTGTTGTTTCGTACATCATTCACATGTGTTTTCTTTTGTGCCTATGTTGGTTTTCCATAGGATCTTGATCTGCGGGGCTTCTACAAGCCTCTTTATTTTTCTCATGCTATCTCACTAGAATTGGTACATTTGGACCATGATTGATGTAAGTTTGTTTACTTTAGAAAGAGTTTAAATTTAAGTTCCCCCTCTTACTAAAGTGAGGGATAAATTTAGTGTAGTAAAATATATCCCTTTTCATTTTCACACTTTTTCGGGCAGTCATTGTTAAATAGTGGCTTCTTTATGCCTTATTTGGTTCTATTTGGCATCCACAAGCCTTATCAAATGCATCCTTCCAAGGATAATCCTAATATTTATTAAATAAGAAATCATAATTCATCTTTTTGGGTTGTGTGTTTGAAATCTAGTGATCTAGGACTCATACACCACCTTGGGCATATGGATCCAATCTAGCTTTCAGGGTTTGATCTTGAATATGGCATTGAACTTAATATTTCTTGAATTTTGTGTCCCAAGTTTATGCTACTAGGAATCATACACCTGAATTGGCGTATGAGTCCTGCTTTAGCTTAGACCTATTTTGAATTCAGTTCTTGGCAAAATTTTATTCTCCTAGATCTGATGATGGCTTGTAGTTTTGTAATTTAATTTTTTTTTGCATAAACAAGTATAAATACAATGTTATTTCACATATTTTCTCCTAGAAATTTAATAATTCCTAAGGAAAGAGCATTCAAGAGCAATTTATCAAGCGTTTGGAGCAATAGTCAAGATTCAAGCATCATATTCAAAGTTGTCATGCATCATGTGTGTTTTTGACCTAACATTTCTGATGCAGATTTCCATGACTCAAGTAAAAATAAAAATACATTATTCCATATCATAATCAAGTGTAAAGATCCACATCCATTGGATCCATTTGACATAAGTTTGTAGCCTTTATTTTAAGGGTTTTTGAGTTGAAAATATGCATATTGTTTATTCGTTGTTCCTTCATTCTATTTCATTTCATTTCGAGCTTTAATTACCCAAACGGGGTTCAGCCAAGGTAAACAACTATTCCCTAACACAACATTTTTCCCTCTTCATGTGTGATTGCAGATCTAGCTCAGTTGGATCTTGAAGATCATTTGGAAACAAATTTACAATAATGAATAAAGTTGTGAAAGTTTTCAAGAAGTCTTCATCTTCATGAAAATTCACCTACAAGCTAGAATTCAGACTTTCAAACTTGGAGATCACATAAGATGAAAGCTACAGAAGATCACTCGATGCTATAAATGTTTATGTCAAAATATAATACTAGGACTAAATTTCCACCTTTGGAATATGTGTCCCATTATACCACTTTTTAGCAGGTTTTGATAGATCTTGATTTTACAGTAGCAAATTCTAGATTCAGCTTTGAAACCATAAACTAGGACTAGATCACCTAGTCTAGCATATGAGTCCCAATTCACATCAAAATTTAGAGTTTGAGATGTTTTGACCATGCTTTTGACATATCTAGCCTTCCATGTGCTTCTCTATTTATCCTCAATCTCTCATTCTGATTTCAAGCTTCATTTTCTAGGTCATTTAGTTAGAGTTGTGTATTTCTTTTTTTCTTTTTTTCTAAGAATTTTCTTAGTGGTGAACCCTCATTTTTAATCACACCTAAGGAAGCCATCCTAACCCTATTCTATTCCTCAATCAAGTCAATTGGTTGAGGCATCTTGGTTTCCTAATGAAATAAGTGTGAAGTAGGGTCCCTAAAGTTGTCTATCTCCTAAAAGGTGGACACACCCTATTTCCGCTTATTTCACTTTCCTTTATAATTCTACCATAAGGTTTTATCTAATCTCACTTACAAACATGTCCTTAAATTATGAATCATATATTTCTCCCTTTACAATATTAACACTTTCTCTATATATTTAAATATAGATATAATTTACTCTTTATAGTTTCTTGTCTAGATTTACTTGTATCTTATCTTATTCACTTATTTTTCATTACTTATATATCTACACTTCACATTCATTTTGTTTCTCTATATCTTTTCCTTCCACTTGAAATAATACAATTTTCGTAAGAGGGACACCACTTTACAATAGACATGCCTTTTGCAATGGAGGCACCCTTTAAATATACTATTATTTTCTTTAGACCTAAGCATTAAAATATAGTGAGTCTTAATTGTTTCCTCCTTAAAATAATATGAATTTACCTTAACACTTTTATTAGTATGAATCACTACATCTTAATAATGAGATCATTTTCTTAAATTAATTGTTGGGATATATATTAATGGTAATTGTTATGGGTATGTGCAGGATCATCATGGAAAAAATAGGCCCTTAAGTGGCAATAAAAAGACAGAAAATCAGAGTTAGACAACTTGACATAAAAATTTGAATAAGTTATCTATAATATTTCAAAAGAATGTAAAAATAGAATCTCTAGAAAATTGAATTTAGTTTCTAAACTAATAGACCTCTATTTAAAAAAAAAAAATCTATTTGGTGAAATTTTAAAATTTCAATTTAGTAGTATTTAAATTTCAAGGTAAAAATAAGAATTAGGTGTCTATCTGACCACCCTAACCACAATAAAATGATAATATTTTTTTATAACCTTTTAGATATAAGGAGAGGACTCATGTCTCGATGTGATGCATATTTTTTTATAATTTTTTTCCAAGTAAATAATTAATTATGATTTTTTTATTACAACTTTTAACAAATATAAAAGTGCATCTGTCTAACCACCTTAACTTAGTAACAAATTCATTAAATTTTATTTTATTTTTTAATCCTATAGTATTCAAAACATAGAATGTGACGCATGTTTTCGATTCAAAAAATGTGACACCATTTGAAAGTTATAGATTTTTTTCAATCAACCCATCGATTAGGAATTTATTCATAATTCTAATAGAAAATGAATAATAATTATTTATTAAATTCAAAGTAAAGCATAATTTATATTTTTGGAAAGTTGAGACTCTCCTCTAAAAACCCTTTTCATTTTATCAATTTTGGGTTAAAAAAAGTTGCCAACCACATGGGCCATCATATGGCTTACATATCGCCACTTTTTGGCCCATCATGATCCTGCAAATAACCTTATCTTATGCATGAAATCATTGTTTCCTCCTTAATATATGAATGATATTTACAAAATACAATTATTGTTGTATATTAATGACTTCCTTTTATGAGTCTTAATTGATTCTCTATTACTCACAAATCTAGGCACTTAAATAATTACATACCTTCGAACATATTTTCTAGTCATCTCATATTATTTGTTTTGTTGAATGAACAAAATAAATGAGAGGCGTGCTAAATAATCTGTAGAAAAGTAAACCTTCAAAACCCTCACCAGTAATCAAATCTGCATACATTCAATAAACCCTATTTTGTTAAAGTGATTTAATATGAAATGTAGACAATAAAAAATGAAATAGCAACAACATACACAACAGAAAATCAGATTTACATGGAGAACCCAATGAGGGAAAAACCATGGTGAGGATTAGATAACAATATAAGTAATTGTAAAACCATTACAAGGGCCCACTTTCAAAATATGACAAACTATCCAAAAGGGCTCACAGCTGCCACAGAAAGAAATAGAAAAAGAAAGAATAAGAATGTTACATAGAGAGCACTTTCTTAATGCAACAAGTGTTGGTGTAGGTTTTTATTTTTCTAATGGGTTAATTTATTTTCCCTTAGTCCTAGGCTTTTCCTATGTACTTAATTAAGCTTTCTTAGGATAATAAAGTGAGTTTATTATTTAATAGCTAGGAGATAAGTGATGAGGTGTTCCCTTCCTTAAAGAGTGGAACCACTTTCCACTTTTGGTGGTCCATCTCCACTTTTTGTGATTGATTCCTATAGGTTGAATTTTCCACCTACCTCCTCTCCTAATTTCTATATAAGCACACCACTTAGCTTGTATTTTCATCCATTCATGCATCTTTTCTTTGTATCTTGTCATCTTGAAAGCTCTTAATTGTAGTATTGTGACATAGACATTGCATAACCTCTTGGATTCTTGGTTTTCGTTCTTATTTTCTTCCATTTTATGTAGTTTTTATTTTCTCTTAAAAAGTTCCTTGGGTTCTTCAAGCTATTTCAGATTTTGAACATGGCATCAGAGCTTTTATTTTGGAAAATCTAAGTTAGATTCCTGATTGAGAGATTGAGTTTCTTGTAAAAATCTTGTAAATTCTCGTATGCGAGCTTCTTTTCCATTCTTCAAAAATTTGGAGAATCAGAAAGGATTTGTAAAGATTTAATTAACTATTTCTTTTTCATATACGTTTTGTGAGATTTAGGCGATTGTGGCATTTCTAGTTATACTGGTAGCATTTTTTACTATTCCAATGTGTCCAGAAGGCTCGAGAAATTCAGATTTGGATTTTTTTTAATCTAGATTGGAGATCACTTGGCATTGTTCCAAACGAGGGTTTGATGCAAGATATTTTCTTATTGGAGTTGTTTTTATTTTTATATTAGAAATTTAATTGTAGGACATAATAACCTGGCCAAAATAACCCTAGATAGAATAACCCAAGGACAAAATAACCCAGCGTCATAATAACCAAAGCCAAAATAACCCATGGACAAAATATCCCATTAAGAATATAGAGAAAGGAATTTTTTTTTTATGAATTCGTTGCAAAATGACCACGGGTTGTTTTGTCCATGGGTTATTTTGACCATGGGTTATTTTGTCCATGGGTTATTATGACCCTTGGTTATCTTTTCCTTGGATTATTATAACAGGGTTATTTTGTCTGAGGTTATTTTGGTCAGGTTATTATCTTCGGATACCTAAAAACAATTTTTGGGTTTTGTAGCTAGGGCTGAAATCTCAACTAGGTATCTTTTAGGTTTTGCATCTTGCATAGATCTGAAGAAAATTTCTATACAAAATCATTGTGCATCAATTTTCTCCTAGATGAAGGTTAAAACTACTCATTTTTTCATCTTGTGCTTCCTAGATCAAAATAATATTTTTTGGGTTTTTTTCTTAGCATCAAAATATTTCACGTTTTTTGTTATGGTATACAAAAATGTGCAAATTTTTCAGAATTCAAATCAAAAGGAATTTTTTGTCAGAAAACTCATTTCTTGTAAGCTAAATTTGGCCATTTTTTCAAAAATTCATAACTTTTTCTTTAGACATTGGATTTCAACAATTAAGATATCATCAAAAATCTAGAGATGAGAACTTTCCATCCACAAAGGTATTGAGAAGATTTTTTCCATTTTATACTAGATATTTTAGGTCAAAGCTATTTTGTGCTAATTTATTCAATAGACCATAATTGTCACTCTAGTGGTCCAATTTTTAGAGACAAATAGGTGCTAGAAAGGTCTTGAAGAGCACTACACAAACATAATGCTATTTTTTCTAGATTTTGTGTCAAAATTTATAATTTTGACTAATTTGAGCCTATTAAGAATTGTATCTTAGAGAAATATTTTATAATGCACTAAAGTATAAAGTTTCAACCTTATAATATTTAGGGGGTGATCTTTGATACTAGTTAAAAGGGTGGGATTTTATTGGTGTTCCCTTTTTGTGTTCTTTTGTAATCATTTGAGGATTGTATCATGGGTTTTTCTACTCATCCTTTTGTGATATGTTTTGATAAGGATAATCATGAGTATTTGAAGAAAAGACATTTTAACCCATCTCAGATGGCTAATTTTCTTGCCTTACCTTTATGGAATCATGGCTGAACCAAACACACTTGCTAAGAACAAGGTTTGGGGTAATAGAATTGATCATGAAATATGAATAATTGGTTTTCATGTTGATTATGACACTCTATTATGTATAGTGGGTATTGAATGTGCTCACACACTATGGACCAATATTTGGGAGATTTTTGGAGACCATCATGTCTCTCCATTCCTACATGATCTTAATATAGATTGTCTCATTCCACTTGATGATGTGGTTAATATATCCTATGATGATGATAATGTAGGGGAGCTTAAGTATTATGCACAGCTTGAACATTAAGATGACACAAAGACTTCTCTTTATTCGTACTCTCATATTGATATTGCATTGAAATCACCTTTTATAGGTTCATATTCTAGAGATGCTTCTTCGAGAGCCTCCAAGGATACATTGCAGCAAGATCAATTATATATTTTGGATTAAGATCATTGGGACCAATTTATACCAGATATCTCTTTTTTTTTTGTAGATCCCCTCATTTTGGATCTAGATAAAATTATTAAGGAAATACATCTTCTCTTTGAGGACCATTCTTCTTTCCTTGATTGTACTATTGCTACTTTAGATTTTAGAATTGCTTCTTTGAAAGCTTCCACTAGCTTCTTACAATGGTATATCTATAGTCTTCTTGATTCAGCTTGGGATGATCTCTTGATAGGTATTTCAGAGTTGTTTATGGAGACACATATTGCAAAATTAGGAAACACTGTTGAGTGCATTCATCTCCTCCTTGATGAAGATGATTCTTCTTTAGTTGTTGTGAGGGAAAATTTTTATCCTCTTATTCAATCTCTACATGATCTTTCATCACAGTTTGACTTGAGTGTGGATAATTTGGATCAACATTTGAGGGACACATATTTAGAAGAGATACTTGAGTCTTTAGATGGTATTCTACATTAGTCTCCTAGGTATTTTTATTTTTCATCTTTAGCAGTGTGGCCTAGAATGCTTGATTTTATTGTGAGAGATTTCAACATCGACATAGGAATAGTTAAGAAAAGTTTAGAAACTGTATAAAACTTGAATTGTATTCCTATATATTCCTTTCATGAGTGGGGAGATAGCTCATGATAAATTTCCCTAAGAAGATACGTTACATGAACTAAGAAAAAACCCCTTTAAACATATCTTATCATATTTGTATTTTGTTCATAACTATTTATAATAAGATAGCTTGCTATCCTTGTTTGTTCATAAGTTCCTAGCATAATGTAGCTTGCTAAGCCTTATGAAGCTCAAAGTTTATATTGTGTTGTTTCTCATTAAATTTATCAGAGGTATATCTATGGTATGGTATGTGAGCCTAATAATATTCTCTCATTTTCCAATCTTGGGGGTTCACCTAGTGGACAACCGATGTTTCACTAGCTTATATGAGAATGCATTGTTGTTTACATAGTGGACAATGAGGTTCCACTTGTAAACATTTTTGAAAAAATAGTTGAGGCTTGATTCACACTTTTTCTTATTCTTTTTCTCTTTCCTTGAGTCCTTGACATTGTATGAATAAGTATTTGGTCACTGGTGCATACGTATATGTTTAACATAGGAATGCATCTCATTTTTTCTTTGTTGGTTCTTCTATGAGGTCTTAGATATTAGAGGATGTAAGAGAGGGGAACCAACCATGTCAAGGATCTAGGTCACAAAGATCTGAGAGCGAAGGTTTTCCCTAACTTACCTCACTCTAAAGGGATGATGATCGAGAATGAAGAGCACTATGAAGTACTTTTGTCACTCTATAGAACTAAAATTCTTCTTGGAGATAGACATGCTAGTTTTAGGGGTCTGAACTATACCTTTAACAAATAACTCTCTAAGGATGCAAGTGTAGGTCTGGGATGACAGCACGATGCACTAGAGTCTCTCTGGTGCACTGGTTTCCATACAAGGAAAAAATGTAAATTATAGTAGAAAAGGCTAGAAACCTACTTAATAGTCTAGCTAAATTATTTTAATGAAAATAACATAATGATAAACTACAAAAAGTAAATAATTAAATAATAAAATAAGTAGATAAAACCTACGGTGATGAAAACCAACTCACTAAAATTCTAGTTCTTCAACGAGCTCCACGCACGCATCCAACTACACACAAGAAAGAAGGGGAAAATTATTGGAGCTATATAGGGGTTTTCCTTAGTCAAACCCTTGGTTTGGTGCTTTCACCTCCATGGATAGTTAGAAATCAATGAAGTAGAATATGCGATAAAGGAAATATAAGAGAAACATAGATTGTTGAACACTACAAAATAAACTACGCTACTCTATCAAACTGCAAAAGGAAAACTGAAGTGTTACCACCTCAACCCAAAGGCTCTTAAGGCCAATGAAGAAAGAATGGAAGTAGAAAACTTGACAAAGTCACCACTTCCACAAACGTGGTGAAGGGAGGTCTCTCAAGACTCCAAGCTCACAACTTCTATGGTAGAGAAACATGTATAAAGATGTATTGAATAAAGTAACAAGCTATTGTAATGCACAAGTGGAGTGGTAGAATGCTAAAGAGATTGAGAATTTTCTTGAGAGATTGAATGAGATTGAAAGACTTGAAGTGAAAGTGGATATAATGGATTTGAAGGCCAAAAGGAGAAATTTTGGGTCAGTTGGTTGCATAGAGGCATTACAATTCGACCCCAATTAGGTGTGTAATGTCCCTATGGAATCTAAAGGTAGCAATCTATTAGGTTTGGCAACACGCCATACATAAGTCTACACATCTGACTCGTGTCCCTAACAAAAATCCCCCCACTAACACACAAACAACAAACGAAGTGGATGCATTCTAGATGGTTGATGTGAAATTTCACATTTGGATTTTATTCTAAGGTGAGGGTATGCAAAAGGGGAATTTAAAGAAGGGGTGTAAATTTTATCATATACATTTTACCCCCACTTTTGTAAGCACGAATATAGATGAGAATTTGGTAAAGTAGATTGAAGAGTTAGAAATTTATACCTGAAGCATCAAGGAAGTAGACCATGATTTGGTGAACTTGAAAGTGCATTTTAAGAAAAGGACTCCATAGGTACTCTCTCTTAAGGAGGTTTGAGGAAAAGGACTCCATAGCTCCGCGAAACTATGAAGTTCCACAAAGTAGATCGAAGGACCTCAGACCAACGATGGAAAATTCTCGCAAGATGTAAGTGCCTCACAAGCTTGTAGACCTACAAGAAGGTATCCCCCAAGTACTCTCTCACTAAGGAATCCTAGTGTAAGGGGACTCAATAGAATTATATTGGAAAGAGGATTCACAGGCACACCTACAAAGTAATATGTCAAACCATTGATAAAACATGTCTCCAAACACAAAGTACCTTGTAGTAAAATAGTGAAATAGTCACAAAAAATATTTAAAAGGTTGAAAGGATTTCAAAGGGTCCCTCAGGAACACCTCAAAAGAAGAGGGGTCCACTCAAGGTATATGTTATTTGAAAGTGCAAGAATTTTTTTCACAAATCAATTCAACATCAAGGAATCCTTTTGGAAGATGTTCACTTCATCAAGGAATTCGAAAGGAAGAAATTGCCCCCTCATGAGGGGAAGGCTAAGGCTTCTCTCACAAGAAATTATTTTCCTTCCTTAGAGGAAATTTCTTCAAGTTATTTCTTTGTGAAACCATGATGAAGGAAACAATCTTTGCTACAGGTGCAAGTTGAGAATGGGATTTTTGAAAGAAGGTTGCAAATGATTTTTAGAAAATATTTTTTGGCAATGAATGAATTTTTTTAAAATCATAGGTTATATAGCAGCCTCCCTTAGGGTGGTGTATGTTGAATGTAGATTCACACAATGCCCTAAGGAGATAAAAACAAGGATGGAAAACTAATGTTGTGGCCCATGAGACATAGTGATATGTCAGTGTGGTGATGTTTTCACAAACATGAGGGACAACACATAGGCACTACAACATCACAAATCAAGAAAAGCATAGAGAAAGATAACAAAATGATAGATAGAGAATACAGGGGCAATCTAATATTTCGAGGTCAGAGCTACTATATATATATATATATATAAGTATAGTAATATTTTATAAATGATCTGTCATCAACCACCTACTATATCACACCATATGAAGAATGCATGAGAAGATAAGATTAAAAAAAAAAAACTGGGTCAACATGGAAGGGAAGCTTAAATGTCCCCAACACTTTACGTCATCCCCAAATTGTTGAAAATAAAAACACATAACATAGGACGATTTATGTGAGAAATAGAAGATTTTTTACAACACATAATCACTCATGTATCCAAGCACCTACAAGGGTTACATAGGTCATCCAAGAACACATAATGCAAGCATGGGGCAATACATGACAACAAACACACATATAATCTTTAGGTAAAGAAGAGGCCCCCTTAACACTCATTGACCAAGAGGTCATCTGCCTCTGAATCTAGATCATTATTAGGGGAAGGTGGATTAGCCTACATTGGTAGAATGTTAAACAGAGGCACTTCTGACCCTCCTAAAACAAGAGCCAAGGAAGAAGGACCTACAAGGTATTGTTTAATAAGCTCTTGTGGACCTATGGTAAAAAAAATTGTGAAGATTTCTTACAAAGCCATGACATCATCTAGATATTTAAACATGCACTTTATGGGAGTTTAATGTGGTACCTTAATATACGGGGAGATCGGTACCTAGGATTCACCACTAGGCTCATTGAGTGACTCTAGAGTGGTGAAAAATGCAATGGAGGTAAAATATTTCTCTGCCACTAGGATGATACAAGCTATCACAAGACAACCCTTTGAAGTAGGTTGGCTCGTCTTATGCCCTCCATTATTTGAATGGAAAACCTTTGATTTCTACTTCATCGAAGGATGTGAACTCCCCACATATGAGACAAGAGGCACGAAGGAGGAGGAGACAACCATGATGAACACCATTAAGGTTTTTTGCATGTCCATGGGTTTAGGGAATGGCAGGATGTTAGGGAGGGACATCAAAATATGTGGCTTGACCAAACGATCGATAAACACCTACACCTTTTAGGGTCAGGTGCACTAACACTCACAATGAGAACAAGAGGTAGGACTAGATTAAATTGAATGTAAGTAGATGGGAGTTGAGGGGAGTCCATGATAGGAGGCCCTAAAATAGAGGAGGTTGACTCTAGTTCCTTTTTTTATAAAGCAACCTGCTCATCCATTAGAGCCTTTCACTAGTGCTTGCGCTCATGCGTAAGGCTATTTTTATGATTCTTTGGCCTAGACGCCAGGTTCTAACAAGGGAAAAAAGGCTCCTCATCAATCATAGGAGTTTCCATCCCAATCATGTCTAATATAGGGATAGACTCCAAAATGGGATTAGGAGGAAGAGGTTGAGAAGTAGTGAGGGATTCAACTCTAGCACCTCGGTAGTGGTCCTCTTCCCATTTAGTGCTTTAGGAGTAGGAGTGATGTGAGGCCATAAAATCTAGAATATAGAGGTTTTTGTGTGAATACCTTTTATCCTACCATATAGGTAGGGCTAAGGTCTAGGAGGTATAGTAGGAAGGTTCAATATTTTAATCTTAGATTTGTGTCAAGCAGACACCATTGAACTTTTTATGTGGAATCCAAGAGTAGGCATTTAAAACTCTTCTTCAAAAAGAGGAGCGGAAGAGGCAACCTAAGGATGGGCATGTCTCTCCTTTCCCTTTTGAGAATAGGAGGTAGCTTGTTGTTGCACTACCAGAGGGGTATTTTCTAGCTATCCCTTACCTCTTGTCGTATACTTCACATAGATTTTGTAAATTAGTTTCGTTCTTGGCGGAAGGGGACAGACTAGGGTAGGCCAAAATTGATCCAATGAATAGCCCCAACTAGATAATAATGGTTGATATTTTGTGTCATGCACAACATGCATAACACCATTGTGGGAGAGTTTTGAAAATTTATGAACAAAGGAATTGATTCTATTCATGGAAGCTAGGCAAGGTATGTGTAACTTCACCATGAACACATCTGATTTTAGAATAACATAAAAGTTCGTGGCCACAACCCTACATCCAACTAGGATTGAAAAATTTATTGAGCCATATATCTTAATAGAAAGGCCATAGTATGTATGGATTAGGGTATGTGCAGGATCATGATGGGCCAAAAAGTGGCGATATGTAAGTGATATGATGGCCTATGTGGCTGACGACTTTTTTTTACCCAAAATTGATGAAATGAAAAGCATTTTTAAAGGAAATTCTTAGATTTCCACAAATAAAAATTATGGTTTACTTTGATTTTAATAAATTATTATTATTCATTTTCTATTTGAATTACGACTAAAGTGTTTATTGATAGGCTGATTGAAAAACATCTATAGCTTTCAAAGGGTATCACATTTTTTGAATCTCAAACATGTGTCACATTCTATGTTTCACATAATATAGGGTTAAAAATAATAATAATAATTTCATAAAGTTTTGACCAAGTTAAGGTTGTCAGACGTACGAGTTTTCATATTTTTTTAAAGTTGTAATAAAAAAATCATAGTTAATTATTTACTTAGAAAAAAATTACACAAAAATATGCATCACATTAGGACATGAGTCTTCTACTTATATCTAAAATATTATTAAAAAATACTATCATTTTATTGTGGTTAGGGTGGTAAGAGAGACACCTACTTCTTATTTTTTCCCTAAAATTTAATTACTACTGCATTGAAATTTCAAATTTTCACCAAATAGATTTTTTTTTAAATTAAAATAGACCTAGCAATTTAGAAACTACATTCAATTTGCAACAGATTCTATTCTTACATATTTTTGAAATAATATAGTTATCTTATTCGAATTTTTACGTCAAGTTTCCTAACTCTGAGTTTTCTAAATTTTATTGCCACTTAAGGGCCTATTTTTTCCATGATGATCCTGCACATGCCTATTATATACATTTTTTCTTCATAATATTCCCTTTGTATTGAATTCAGTGATAACATCTCCTATTTAATGGCGTTCAATCAGATCATGGGGTCAACAAGCACCCATCACAATGTTCCCAGTAAGATGAGAAGGAATGTAGAGGGGAGAGGGATTTTTATTCAAGAGCATCTCCTATGAGGCGAATGCCATGTCTGGTGAACTTGTCACAAGCTATAAGGGAGTAAATGTGACCAGATTAATGTACATCGAAGGTTGAGTAGAAGAATCAGAGGGTTCAATATTTAAGCTAGTAGAATGAGAACGATTTATTCAAATCTTGCGTCGTCCCATTGAGATGAATAGTACCATGATCGATGTGATCTTGTATCTCATGATGTAAGTGTATACAATGTTTGATATCATGTTCATTGACCTAATGGTACTGACAGAAGGTATTGACATCATACCAATCAGGGTAAGGTTCCTTGAGAAGTTGAGGGTTTTCCAAGTTTATGATCTTATCCTTCAGCAACTTTTGCAAGATGGAAGAATAAGATTCTGCTATCTTGAATATAAAATTTTTGTTGCATTTGAGGCCATTATAATTAATTGTTTCTACCACATTCGCATTAGCCTTACCCTTTCGTAAGATTAACACAATATGTTTTCCTTCTAAATAGGAGTGCGAGGAGGATCCCCCAAACTGAACTACCATTTGTTGATATTTTCATAACACAACACACAAATGTGTAAAAGATGGGTATTTTGTGAGGCATTTTTTTCCTACCAAGGCCTCTACAGGTTTTGTATGAACACCTTCTGCATGTCATAATTGAGCAACATGTATGCGATCTATGAAAAGAGAACCTAGTATCACACTATGAAATCAGTTATCTTCCAGTTATCCTCCTACTTACATCGGACAATATTTGAGAAGGCCATATTTTGTCTGATGTTGTATTCAAACTATTAGAGAAACTAATTTACAATTTTATAAAATGATAAAATAAAATTTTTAGGTAAGGAACAGTACCACTCGAGCATTGTAGCCTCAAGAGATCAAAGAAATAATTTTTCCATCAATGCATCATGATGGAAGAAATATGTGCACATAGCATTAAAGGTAGACACATACATTTGTTGCTCCCCTTTTCCATCATACGTCTCAAATTTGGGAATCACCATTCCTTTTGGGAAGGGAGTACTTAGGATTGCTATCGACAATGGGCTATATGAGAAGAAAGGTTAAAAGATAGGTTGGGTAGTGTAGACACATAAAAATCACCAAAGCCTGTAAGCAATATTTTACCACCTTTCCTCCTAGCATAATTATGACATTTTAATTATGTTTCTAACCCACCTTCAACTATTAATTAAATAATTCATAATTATCTAATTAAATCATGATCTTCTGTTCTTCATGATTATTAAATAGATAAATCTTATTTATTTAATGTGTCACTAATTAATGTCCTCCTAATTATTAAATAAATATATTTTAATATAATTATCTAATATGTCACAAATTCCTAAATCCTCTTTTAATTAAATAGATTCATTAATTTATTTAATTAATTAACTACCTCTTCATAATTAAATAATTATTCTTAATTATTTAATTGCCTTATGTGACATTTCCATCTTTTTAAATAAAACAATTTATTTAAAAATTTCTCACATGGTTCACTGATTCTCCTTTTAGTAATTAATTTCAAAAATCAATTAATTATTATCTCACAAAATCCATATTTTGATTTAATTTAATTCAAAATGGAAATATTCTTCTACAAATCAAGTAATTTCTAAAATGATTGATTTTCTAAAATCTCATCTTCTTGTCTTCCGCTTTTTGCTAATTTCATCTCAATGTCACATTTATTGTCCACCATTGATTTATTTTCCTAGATTAAATTTTGTCCACACATTTGGGAATTTTATCCTAACCCTAATTGAGAGTTGTCATTTTGAATCTTGACCATTAATTCTAGGTCATTTCTCAATCTCTCATCTCGTCTATCCATTCAAGATTGCATTTTCTATAAATAGACAATCTTGTTCTCATTTTTGACATCTCTTATTAATATCTTACATATCATATTAGGATCTCTTATTAATCTGATTAACCTCTTATGATCATTGCTTAATATCTTTTTTTTTTTCATTTTAAACTACTTGCATCCTAGAATTAATTTCTATTTGCATTTAGTTCATACAAATCCTTCAAATTTTTTCTTAGGACTAGTAAAATATAGAGTTTTCTCAAAAAAATTGAGGGCACATTCTTCAACATAGCAAACCAAGGAGGTGCAATGGAAATCAGCCATAGAGGAGAGAAGAATGGGTGAGCTTGTTCCAATTTTCCTTTCCTTTTCTCATTTTCTCCTTTCCATTCTATTGATTGTTTGGATTTAAATTAATATTGCATGCATTATATGACTAAAAAATCTATCTTGCAGAAATCCATCATTACACTAGTGAATCTGACCCCTTAACACATTTTTCAAGGTTCTTGTACGACCTCGGTTTTTGTTTTGCAAGTACAGGAGTACAAAAAAACACAACTGCTAGCCTCTATGATGCAAACACTCTGTTGCACCACATTTGAGTTCATGAATGATGCACTCGAACCATCACAATGCATTTGATCTCGCAAGTGACGCATTTGACTTGTCGCGATGCACTTGATCTCTCAAGCGACGCAATCGACCTGTTGCACTGTAGTCAACATCCTATGATGCAAATGACTGGTAATATTTTTTTTTTGGTCATCTTTCGGTTTCTATTGTTTTCTCTTTTTTGTTTCTAGATTAGTGATTTTTGGTGTTACTAAATTTTTTTGTGACAGCATGTGTCCAACTGGACATATTTAGTTGTGTTGTTTTTTATTTTCCTTTCCATCAAACAACTTGCATTTTACATGTATTGGTTAAAATGAACAACAAACTTTATTTTTCATTGGGTTTAAAATTAAACCTTAAATAGAAAATACTACAAATGGTTAAAATAAACCCCTTGTCTGAAAAACACTACAAATGGATAAAATGAACCTTGTGCATTCTCTATTTGTTCATATTTCAATTTTGGTTTAAAAAGAACACCATGCAAGTGTGATCTAAAATATTCATGTGCTCTCTCTTTTTCTTAAGAAATATCGATCGAACTTTGAATATTTTGGTTTGCTTTTGTTGAACTTCAAAAAATTGGCCCTACTTTGATGGGAAAAAGTACTCACCCCAAAGTGACTCAAACTGGAAACGAAGCTCTTTAGCCGAGATACTTCTTACCAGTATATAAATGTGAATCCTAAGGGAAATCCTAGGATTACGATTGCATTTATGTCATACGAACCAAGTGGGTATGTGCAGGATCATGATGGGCCAAAAAGTGGTGATATGTAAGCCATATGATGGCCCATGTGGCTGACGAATTTTTTTTTACCCAAAATTGATGAAATGAAAAGGGTTTTTAGAGGAGATTCTTAGCTTTCCACCAATATAAATTATGCTTTACTTTGAATTTAATAAATAGTTATTATTCATTTTCTTTTTGAATTACGAATAAAGTCCTAATTGATAGGTTGATTGAAAAAAATCTATAACTTTCAAACAGTATCACATTTTTTGAATCTAAAACATGCGTCACATTCTATGCTTTGCATTCTATAGGATAAAAATAAATAAAAATTGATTTTCATGAATTTTTGACGAAGTTAAGGTGGTTAGACAGATGAGCTTTTATATTTTTGAAAAGTTATAATAAAATATTCATAATTAATTATTTACTTGGAAAAAAATTATAAAAAAATATGCATCACATCGGGACATGAGTCCTCTACTTATATCTAAAATATTTATAAAAGGTATTATCATTTTATTGTGGTTAGGGTGGTCAGATAAACACCTACTTCTTATTCTTACCTTGAAATTTAAATACTACTAGATTGAAATTTCAAATTTTCACCAAATAGATTTATTTATTTTAAATGAATTTCTAGTAGTTTAGAAACTATATTCAATTTTATATAGATTCTATTTTGACATTTTCATGAAATAATATAGATAGGTTATTCAAATTTTTACGTCAAGTTGTCTAACTTTGATTTTATGTCTTTTTATTGCCACTTAAGGGCCTATTTTTTCCATGATGATCCTGCACATACCCAAGTAGTACTCCCCAAAACCTTGTTGAGATTAACCTCTTTAGTCTAGAGTTCCTCCTTAATGGAGCTTAATCTTGGCCCCATGTATGACCACTCGAACAGATGTTCGAATTAAATCCTTTCTTATAGAAAGCCAAAAACCTTCTATTCTTTGGTGCAACAATGGTTGTTGCCAAGGCACCTGCACTTGCACAATTCTTAATAGAAATGATCAATCTACCATGGGAGTTTCATGGAGGCTAGAAGCTTGGTTTCCCTGAGAAGTGAGTGCATTGTAAGGGGGAGCCCATGGGGCCAAGCTTCTGAATTCATTCACTAAGTATATGCGGTTAGTGGGATCCAAAATAATATTGTCTTTCTAGCCCTAGGATTTTTGTAAATTTCTTCCATGTGATTGATTTTGAATTCTTTTTACAATGCCAAGTGTTTGGCTAACTATTTTCAAAAAGCTTCAAAAAAATCAAAATAAAAAATGTGAGACAAAACTGGTAAATCTCCAAACTATTTTTTTCCAAAAATTGCTTCCCGTGACATAAACGCTCTATTAAAATGCATTTGCTATATTTTGAGCTGCAATCATTCTAATGAGCTCATTTGAAACCATTTGAGTCACAATTGCTCTGATAAACCACATTTGAAAGATCCTGCATCGCCTTCGCCATTTTGAGTTGTATTCGCAAGTTTCAAACTACATTCGCTATTCAAAGTCACATTCGCTAGTTCCAAAACTGCACTCACCAAACTGAACTGCATCTGTCCTATTGTACCGCATTCACTGCAATGCATTTGCAAAAACTTCATAACCATCTTCTCACTGTCAAAATCAAAACCTAAAACTTGTCTTTTCTAGAATTACATCAAGTCTTCCTTCAACTTTGACTATTTAAACTAGACACTAATTTTCTCAACTTCCCTTAAACATTGCATTATAGGTACCCTTTGTTTAGGATCACAATAGGGTTCCATTTCCATTCCATTAGTTGCATTATTAACTCTACCATCACCTTAGACACTTACTTTTGCAGATTTTAGGAGTAGACTCTTACCATCCATTGTCAAAACTTTACATTCAATAGTAAGTTATCATTGCACCCAATTACCCTTTTTCATTTAGTCAGATCTTTTGTGAATTATTTGCCACTCAATAGTCTAGTGTGGAAACTTCACTTTGTCCTCTTTTAGTCCTTTTATGATCCATTGGTATTCCAAACTTGAATCATTACGAAAAATTTGTTTGCTCAAGTAGTCATCTCCTTAGATTTCTCAATAGTGAGTACATCTTAGGCTCCTTTTTAGTTGCATACCATTTAGAGTCTCCATTTTTAGTGTCACAAAATTTACATTCAAAAACCTTTGGTCTCCTTTAGTTCTCATTTCCATCTCATAAAAATTCCTAAAATTCCAAAAAACCCAAAAACATAGTGTCATATTTAGATCATTTTCCACATCATCCCAAAGTTGAGCAAAAATTTTATGGTTGAAACTAGATTACAAAAAAACAAAAGACTCATGGATTCCTTTGGATAAGACACAAACTTTTGTTGGTTTCACAGCTAGTATGGATTCCTTCCCTAATGACATGAATAATCCTTCTTATAACATTGGAACTTCTAATATCAATCCTTTCATTGAGATGAACATCCCACCCTCTCCACAAGATCTTTTTGAACAATTCATCCACAAAGACTCAAATGGGGAAGTATTTGAAGAAGACATATTAGTTATTTCCCAACACCCAGAAGTTGTCTCTTTTGAGGAAGAAGTGGTCTTAAATGACTCCTCCAGATTCCTAGCTATTATCCTTGACCAAGGGGCTAAGTTACCAAAGGGATTTGATCTTAATGCTATTAAAGAAACATCCTTCGATCCCACATCACACAATCCTTCCATGGGAGCTTCTTCACAAAATGTCATCAACACCATCAATGCTACCTCCCTTGGTCATACTCACACCACAAAAAAAAAAACATCTATTGGGGGATCATCTACCCAAACCAACTCCACATATCAATGTATCCCCCAAAAAACATCCACAATCCCTTCACAAACAATTGGTGCAGCCACCTCAAATCTCTTTGGAACTTCATCTAGCTCCATGGGTACATCAAAAAACCTATTATTGGGTTCTTCAAATCCTATGGAATCCAACTCATCTAGTCCTTTTGGGAGAAATAAATGAAGAGTTGTCATTCAAAGCACCAAACCTAATTCCTCATAGGTTAATACCAACATTCCTATGAGCCAAAACACCAACATTCCTCATGGTGACAATTTCTTATTTGGGCAAGGAAATCAAGTTTCTCAATCCTTCACTCCATTTAGGCATCAACATTCTCAAAATCAATAAGGCCTTCAATCCTTCACTCCATTTGGGCATCAAAAAGCTCAAAATCAACAAGGTCCTGAAATTCAGTCCAACATGGCAGGATCTCACATCCCCACTTATGCCTCTCAAGTTCATACACAACAACACATCCCTCATTAAAACACTCATTTACAACAATGACACAATCATAATACTCATTTTTCCCACCAAAAATAAATTCCAAATCAACACATCTCATCATAATAGGTGGGAACTCAAGCCATCCCTATCAGCAACATGTGTGATGCTACCAACAACCCAATTATGGAAGCACTCACACTCTAACTTGCTTTTGTTCAAACGCAAGTGGAGAACTTAGAAAAATCAAATAAAAATTTTTATATGTCACATGACTTGTGTCCATATCCATTCTACACAACCTTGTATATGCCACCCTTTCCTCGTGGATATGTGGTACCTCATTTTCCCAAATACAAAGGCAAAACAAACCCTATTGAACACATACGAGAATTCACCACTAGTTGCATGGACATTGCATATGAGAAAACATATCTCATGAGACTTTTTCCTATAAGTCTCGTAGGTCATGCACTAGAATGGTTCTCACTATTTCCTAAAGGAATCAAAACATAGGATGAATTGGCAAACAAGTTTTTTGAAAACTATTCCTATAACATTGACATGGATATCGACATTGCCTCCTTATGCAGACTTACCCAAGAGGATGCAAGAGATACTATTATCCCATTTTTTCAAAGATGGAGAACCTTAGCAAGCAGATGTCTAGCAGAAATACCTAAAAATGAGAAAGTCACCATGTTTCTACAAACTCTCATAGGACTGCTAAGGTATGGCTTACAAGTCCATTGTTGAACCACTTTTGTTGACCTTGTTGAAAAGGGTTTTCAACTTGAGAAAGCCTTGATCGCCAAAGGTGAATCAAAGTATGGTGGAAAAACCATCAACGCCACCACATATAATAACCCAAGTAGCTCTAATGAAAAAACCAAATATTGGGTTAACAACAAACACATCACTAATGACGGTGTGGTCGATGCAAAAACCATCAATGCAACAGGTCATGTACGCACCATCAAAGGAGTGCAGAATCAAAATGCACCTATAACTACACCAAAACCAACTACCAATTCTATTGAAAGTAATCCTTCTTAAGTTAATAAAGGCAGTTACATCAACCCTGACAATTCCAAAAACACACATACACCCCTTTGGGTGAACCTATTGAAATTGTCTTGAAGAAACTTCTTCAAAATGATGTCGTAACACTGGAAGAACCTAAACCATATAACTTTGGTCAGTTTAAGCTATCATGGTGGGATGAAAATGAATTTTATGATTACCACCATGCCAAAGGGCACAAAACCTCCTCTTATTGTCGATTGTGAAATCTCGTACAAGACCTCACTGAAAATCACACCATTGAGTTGGGTGGTCAATCATTCACATCTAATGCGGATCATACTATGCGCAAGAAACCACTACAGGATTATGATAAACCTTCTTCATCTGGCACAGAGAATACCAATAATCAAGCCAATCACATCTATCCTTCCTACAATAATGTCTGCCCTGCTCACAATTATCTTAGTGGGACCATTATTAGCAATCTTCACATTGTTGATGAAGATGAGTGTGTTAATACTATTACCATTAAAAAGGCCCCAAAATGCAATGTCACCAAGCGTAAAGGAAAGGTAACCATCCCAGGTCCCTCTGCACATAAGCCTAAAATCACCATAACTAGTCTGTTTTCAAAATAGTCAAACCCTAAACAAGAGTTCAACCTTATTGATCAATTGAATAAAACACCCACTCAAATATCCATTCTCGAATTTTTTTGTATCTCACCTACACAAAAGGCCATCTTGGATAAAGTCCTACAAGAGTCATTCATCCCAACCAACATTGATGTCAACCACTTTGAGACTATGGTCAGATATCTGAATTTGCCTCATCACATCAACTTTTTGAAAAATGACTATTCCTTGCCCAAACCATATCATAATGATGCCCTTCATATTGAGGTTTTTATCAAAAAACATAAGGTTAGATGAGTCTTAGTAGATGGTGGAGCTAGATTGAACATATTCTCTTTAAAATTGGTTAAAGCTCTTGGTTTCTTTGATGCATTTGTAGATGCTACCAAGAGAATTTTCATCAAGGCATATGATGATGAAGAACACTCTTCTAAAGGCATCATCATAATTCCACTCCGAGTAGGACCAGTTATCATAGATACAACATGCCAAGTCCTGGTTCATGACACACATTATAATATCTTACTTGGTCGCCCCTGGATTCATGCTTGAAAGGCCATTCCATCCACATACCATCAATGCTTGAAATTTCCTTTTGAAGGTACTAAAATCTCTATCCTAGGAGATCCTGATCCATTTCAATATTGTACCAATCTACGAGCCACTACTGAGCACCAAGTACCCATCAATTGAGAAGCCTTAGATTCCACTTCATCCAAATATATTGACCCATCTGCACTCACCAAATCATCCATCCCATCGACTTCTTCCATACCATCTTCCTCATCCTCCATACCAAGTAAAGACCTTTAGATCTAGGACCTTAGCTATGGAGAATTCAAAATGAATATGGCTTACTATATCACCATAGTACCTAAGCCACCTAAAGTGTATGGTAGATCATGTTTCAGAATCGAGCCCAAAAAAACTTTCAAGGTTCCACCAAAAAGTGTTTTCACACTATGGGGTGATATGGGTAATGAAGTCATCATTAACATAGATAACTGGATCTACAAAGACCTAGAAGAGTTGCCTCCCCTACCAATGCATATCTATGGAAAAGGCTATGATATATGCAAAGCCCTAGGTTTTGACAGCACAAGCGGTCTTGGAAAGGACAACAATGGAAGGAGGGAACCTATCATAAATTTTACAAGACTAAGGTAGATAGGGTTAGGGTTTGACCAACTCATAACTGATGATTGATGTACCTATGAACTTTCAAGTGAGGGTGTGATGGCTACAAAATGTTTTGAGACATGCAAAGAATCCCTTACTGAAACTGACTCAAATGAATGGGAATGGGGATCTAAGGAAACCCTAAGTGACTATGATATCGATGAACTATTCCTGGATCCTGGTCAACTCCGCTTTCAAGAATGATTTTGACAAGAGTACGACATTGACCTTATTGACCAACATTCAAAAAATAAGGAATGGGTAAGCATTCCTTGGAATCCCGAAAAATATTAGGTGTCATCGGCAACACCTAAATCATCCCACCCCATTCCTGAGCCCACCCAAGAACCTAACATGTCTCAACCTACTGTGCATGCTTCTGAAATTTCAACCACTAGTCATGATGTTGATAATTTTATCCCCTATTATGACTTTGAATTTGACTCATCTAACTCAGAGTATGGTCCATCCATTGCATTTGACACGGAAGTTCAAATTGACAATTTTTCCTTTACACTTGAGGCATCAATTTGCATACTTTTTGAATCTTCCCCATCTTTTACCAATATTGATGATGGGATCCCCCTTGTTTACCCACAACTGATTGACTAGGACCAACAAGATCCACTAGTGATGGAAATATTTCATAATGATGAGGCAATTGTAGAATTCATGGGGCTCGGGGAAGGTATTACATGGGGTGTGATTGGATAAAGCTGTGGTTTTTGAATTACTCTTTAAATTGGATTTGATGTACTTTTTGGAAATGGCTTCCTCAGTGCATCCTAAAGTGTCAATCCGAGAATGTAGGATTTTGAACTGTGTTGTGGAAATATGCCAAAGAGATGAAATTAACAAACCAAGGGCTAATGGATGTAACCTAATATAATTTACTTATGGGAAAAATTCGGATTAACAGACTTCCTATATCAAGTGTGATAGGAACTTGTGAAGAAATAGTTCTAAATAGAAATAGATTACTGGCACTTAACATAAGAGTAGTAAACTAACAAAATAGAAATCTATCTAAAAATAACATTTCACAGAGTTGACGTTGAACTACTCAAAAGAATCCTCCAATACTACTTAATGAAAATTAAGAACAATCCCATTAACTTATTTAACTGCTCTTATGTTCAATGATCGACATATACCAGTAAACAACAATTGGATGAATAGATATTGTATTTGTAAGTATTTAACAACTCAATACCGATTAATACCTTCATGGAAATGAATCACACAACAAAATATTTAGACAACAATACAGTAATGAAATAATTAAACAACTTATAAATTCAAAGCATACATTACCACACACACAATCTAATGCAATAACCACTAGTCAACCAAGGAAGTGGGCCCTCCCTTCACCGGTCGTTGGATGATAAAACTCATGTTCACATAATTATTCTACTATCGCTTCCATTCATCCAAAAAATCATAGACAAAGTATATAGAAAATCACCAGGGTTCTGCTTTTAATTATGTATAATGATATATAGTTTTAGTGTACATGCATATATATACATATCGGAGCTACCTATATGTTTATTAGTATTTTAGATATAATCAATAAAAAAATTTTGTTGTTAGTGGCTTTTAGCCAACAACCTTTAGAAGATAATCAAAAATAGTTTTAAAGTCTTTTGAAATTTTTCCAAGGACAGCATAACAACCTAAAATAGAATGACTAATCTTTGATGAGTAAAAACAAAAATGATAATATAACTTCAAAAATTCAGTTATCCTTCCACCGATATCGTTCATGTGCATTGTCAACCATTATACACTTCCTGTCACCATAATCAAAAAGGCAGTTAACAACAGTCAACAAAATTGGTATTTTCACTAGTTTTAACCTTTTCTTCTATTTCATAAAATACCGTTTGTTCATTAACAAAAAGTGATAGGAATGATATGAGACACTAGGAAAGATGACAAGGTTTGACACAAATGAGAGGTAAAAGGATGACACATTTTTACCTCATCATTTCCCCCTTGCTGAAGACCTTGCATGTCCTCATGAAAAGAGAGTGTAGAATACAAACCAGAGAGAGAAGGGACAAGTTTATGTAGGGTATTGGTGACTTCTTTGACAAACAATTGATGAAGGTCCTACAATTTTTTACATGCTCCTGAATAGTTATCACTAATGTCTTGGAGGCCTGTGCCTATCCAAGTGCTACTTTCAACTCACTGATTTCAATTGCTTGTGATGAGTTGAGTGACTCTTCCACTTGAACTTGATTTGGTAGAGTTTCATTCTCCTCAGTTAGCTTAGTCACCAAGTTCTACAGGTTGCGAATGTCATCATTAGTGAGAAAGGTTTGTTCTTCCTCATACTCCTCCTCTACCTCTATCTCTTGGTAGGCTTGTTTTTCCTGGTGAAGAGTTACAATATTTCCATGTTCATGATTCTGCATATCCACTTCAGACCCTATTATTTATTCTACTTGATTCTCTTCTTCTTACGTAGTGTCATGCGGCATGTGATCATTAGAATTACCAAGATTATTATAACTTTTAGCCAGTGCAGACTTAGTCTGAACAACATTTTTCATCAGGAAGATCTTCTTGACTGCATGGCATCTTTTGTGAGATTGGGGAATACTAGGGTAATACCTTGGAGTTTTGCTCAAGTTATTCACCTAAAATAGGAGAATTCTAAGGTGGCATCTTGGGATTTTTTTCAGGCTCTTGGTGGTGTTGTGAGGGATCCTCAAGGTTTTTCATTTGTTACTTATTTCTCTTACTTCTTCTCAACTCCCTAGAAGCAACTTATGTTCTTATAGCTCTGTGAGAGACTGATGCCACTATTGTAAAATACACAATATCCTCACATGTTTGTGAACCTAAACCACTAGCTACATTAGCTAGGTTGGCTAGTTTGTCTACGGAATTAGTTCAAAATTGTTTTAATTTTAAAACAATAGTTTAATTAGTCGCACTACACCATTTCTTTTCAATCCCAGGGCCAGGGGTAGAGAATTGAGTAACCTTAGGTTTAGGTTGTTTAACATTTGAACCCTTAGCCTTTTTGCCACTAGACCTTAAGGTTTGTGCCTTTCCTTTCTTAGTACTTTCAAAGAGTTTCAGGCTTAGGATCTTTGGTGTTTTTATCATCTTTTAAGCTTCCCTAACCCAACTCTTCCTCCTTTAGGGTGTCAGTGGATATTCCTATACTATGGGAATCTTCTTTGGTATAGTTTTTTGAAGTAGGGAGAGTATCTTCAATGAAATTCTGAGGGGTTTCATCTACAATGAAGGATTCCTAGTCCCTAGGAGGTGAAAGTCTCTTCAATTCTCTTATGATTAACAATTTAATCAACCCATGATGTGCTAATGAATTCTCACTACCCTTGTGAACTGCTTTACGTATTTGAATTAAGGAAGAATATAGAAAGAAATGAATGTTCACGAGTGCACCCTATCTCAAATGTATCATCAGTTGGAATTGTTTTGCGTAAACATATACATACCTTCCTTTACAAGTCAAATACTGGATAAAAAAAATTTCCACATTGTTCTAGTGAGCGGGGAGTGAAGATAACTTTGTGCACTGACCTGATACCATTTTGACTGATTCTCCATGTGCTAGGAACTTCCTACGGAGGGATTTGAGGTCTTTCCTGCACCCAAAATTGTTAGGAAAATAATGTTCTCCTGCTACTGGCGATCTTGTGACATCTACTATGCTTTCGACTGAGACAAGAATTTCCATCCCATGGACTCATGCCCGTATATTCTTGCATGTTGTCACGAACTCACAAGCCAATTTCTCATCAAACCCCCGCAATCTCTTGAAATACGCATCCCACCCTGCTTCCTTGAATATCTTGTAGGCCTTCAACATCGTAGGAGCCCTTAAATCACCCATAGTTGTTGGATCATAGTGGTTTCTGCATTCTCCTACCATATCTTTACCAAGAGGTGCAATCCAAATAGTTCACAGTTCAAACCTAGTAAAGAGTGAAAATAGTTTTGTAGAGATAACTAATACTAGGAATATGACAAATTTTGACTGGAAATTTGTGTAGATGATAAGAATGGGTTTATGATAAGTGGTTACAAAAAATGGAGGTTTCTAGTTCATTATTTGTAGCAAATTGTAATGATTACGGTGGTATTAAGAGGGAGTGTGCTATTTATGATGGTTCATATCAAAAATAAATGAATGTAGATATGATGGGATAGGGACAGATGTGACACTTCCCCTCTAGTTTACCAAGTCACCTAGCCATGGGTGATGTCACCATTAGTAAATGAACAAGCGGTATTTAAATAAAATAAAAATAAAAGGAAAGAAATGTGTAATACCGATACCAATGACCTTTTATGGACAAGACTAGCAATGTGGTGGCACATGTGTTGAATCCAGTACTGATGTAGATGCCACCCCACAGTAATGAAAGGGTGGAAGAGTGTAGTGTAGGAAGTACAGGCATGATGAAACCGAATAGAAGCAACTAGTTGGAGAATTTCGCGTGGAAAAGAAAGAATGAGAACAATTTCAAGATGGAGTATGGTGACTGACAAGGTGGTAGTCTTCAAACAAGCAAAGGGCTCTTGGAAAAGAAGAGACTAGAAAGTTAGCTAGGAGGTAACCACATCACTTCCTGGCATGATAGAGACAAGAACATAAAATCAGCTGAAGCAATGGTTGTTGGCTGAAAGCCACGAACAACCATTGTGACATGGAGGACATGAATGGATGTGAAGGGTTGTAGAATCCAACCAGGCAGAAAGGATAACGCCAACCACCAGAAATAAAAATGAGCTCCTGACACCCAGGTGACAGGAACAAGGCAAGGCCAATTTTCGGGTGGTAGGAAGAATAGGCCAAGAAGGCGGGGTGCCAACATTGAAGATCTTGCTTGGTTGTGTGTTGTCTACCTTTTTTCTTAGTCTTATTCTTTTCTTTTCTTTTTATTATTAAATTGATGATAGATCGTCGGTTGTCTAGTTTTCAATCTACCACCGCCTAGGGGCATCGAGAAATCGATTTTCACCACTGAGTTGTTTCTTTTTTTTCGATGATAAACCGTCAGTTGTTCAGTTTTCAATCTACCACCGCTAGTGGCACCGAGAAATAGGTTTTCACCACTAATTTTTTTTTTTGAAATAGAAATGATCAATCTCAAAGAGGCTGAAAGGAACGACAATATGTTCTTGTGCCACCTCTAAAAAGAAAGCTTCTTTGGAGAGAGGCTTCTTGTAAAGTTTGAGGTGGTGACAATTGACAAGAAGAGATCATCTTTCCAAGTCAACTATGCAGAGACAAACAACACCATTAGAATATATGGTCTGAATCTCAAAGGGCCCCAATCAGCGTGTGTGAAACTTTCCTTTGAAGTATTGAAAGCGAGAGTCATATAGGAGTGCCCAATCACCAAGTAGAAATGACCGTTAGTAGATGTGGTGGTCATGCCATAAAGAACATTGTTCTGGATGGTCTCAGTGTGGAAGAGTGCTTCCTGGTGCAATTCATCTAAAGAATGTATTTGGTCGATGTGTGCCTTTTATGCATCAAAAAGATCCATACCCATTTTTAGTGTGGTCCAAAGAGTTTTAATCTCAAACTCAATGAGAAGGACCGCCTTCTTTCCATAGATGAGTTCATAAGGGGTCAAACTAGTAGTGGTCTTCCATGTTGTTCGATAGGCCAACATGACCTCATGAAGTTGTGTAGCCCAATCAAGTTTATGAAGAGAAACTATCTTACTAAGAATATTCTCAATCTCTCGATCGTTGACTTCTACTTGCCCATTGGCTTGAGGGTGATAAGGTGTGGACATGTGGTGGCTGATTTTGTATTCGCGAACTAGGGAAGAAATAAGTTATGATGTAAATTGTGGTCCTTGATTGGTGGTTATCTCGCGGGGCACACCAAATCTTGTGATAATCTCAGAGTACAAGAAATCAACTACTTTTGTATCTTTGGCATGCTTTAGGGCTATCACTTCCACCCACTTGGTGACATAATTCGTACCTTCAAGGATGTATTCCTTGTTCTGTGATGGCGGGTTGATTGGGTAAATAGAATCAATTCCCCACTTCTCGAATGGCTCTATGGACAACTGTGGATGTAAGGGCATCTCATCCAAGTCTGTGGATCAGCCCATGCACTGACACTTATCATAATGATGAACATAGCGTTTAGAGTCCTTATGGAGTGTAGGCCAATAGTAACCTACACTGAGAATCTTCTAGGCAATCCGCTGAGCAGCAAAGTGTCCTCTACATGGTTCTCTATGACATGCACGAAGTAAATTGAAGACATCATCTTTGAGTACATAATGCCACAAGAGATTGTCAATGCTGGTGTGAAAGAGTAATCCATTTATCCATGTATACTATCCATTGAGGTCAACAAGATTTTGTTGTTCCCTTGAAGAGAAATGTGGTGGAAACTTGCATGTAACAAGGTAGTTTGCAATATCGGCAAACCAGGGACTCCTCGTGGATATAGAAAAGAGGTGCTCAGCTAGAAAGGCATCATCAACTGGAGTAGCTTCATTTTTTGGCAATTGTAATCGAGACAGAAAGTCTACAACCACATTTTCTCGACCAGGCTTATCGAGTATAGTTATATGAAATTCCTGGAGTAAAAGCAACCATCTAATAACTCTACCTGTTACCACAAGTTTATTCATTAAAAACCGAATTGTCTAATGATCTGTGTGGACAAACACTTTATAACCAGTAATGTAGTGACAAAATTTATTAATGGCATACACAACAACTAAAAAATTTTCATTTACCATGTAATTTACCTCGGCCCCTGTGAAGCTCTTGCTGATGCAGTAGATAGACTAGAAAATATTATCCTCTTTTTGTCCAAGCACAACTCCCATGGAATAGTTAGAGGCATCTATGTGGATATGGAATGGTAGTTTCCAATCTGGTCCTCTAAGGATGGGTGTGTTGATGATATTTGTTTTGATGGAGTCGAAGGCTTCTTGACACTTAGGTGTCCAAGAGAAAGCAACATCTTTGGATAGCAAGGCAAACAAGGGAGATGCAATTAAACTGAAATTTTGGATGAATCTCTAGTAATATCCTACATGCCTGAGAAAAATTCAAACATATTTTTGACTAGAGGGTAGACGCAAGTCTTGGATAATCTGGACCTTTCGAGGATCTACTTGAATACCTTTGGAGGAAATGTAATGGCCAAGCACTATCCCTTCGGTCATAAGTATGTGACATTTTTCATGACTCAATGACAGGTTGGTGTCTATACAATGCCTAAGTACCTTGTCTAATTTTTTTTTAGCCTCTTCATATGTATTACCATGGATAGTAAAATCATCCATGTATACTTAAATACAATCATTGACAAGATCTGTGAAAATGCTCAAAACTGCCCTTTGAAAAGTGGTAGGGGCATTACATAAACCAAATGGCAAGACATGATAAGAAAAGTTGCCCCAAGGGTAGGTTAAAGTGGTCTTGTCCCGATCTTCTAGTGCTATGCGAATTAGGTTATAACCATTGAACTTGTCCAGAAGGAAAAAGAACTTTTTACCTGGAAGAGTGTCAAGTACTTGATCAATAAATGACAATGGAAAATGATCTTTCTTAGTAGATTTATTTAGTGCTCTATAATCGACACAAATGATCCATTTACCATTTTTCTTAGGAACCAAAACCAAAGGAAAAACCCATTGACTATCATAAATAGGATATATAAACCCGGCGTTCAATAGTTTATGTAGTTCCTCTTTAACTATGTCACGCAAAGCAAGGTTAAGCTGACGTTGTGGTTGCCTAATTTGATGACTACCTTCCTCAATATAGATATGATGGGTGTAGGTATTAGGATGAATGCCACGCATGTCTTGGTATGCCTAGGTGAAGGCTTCTTTATTCATTCTAAGCATGGCAATAAGATCATGGATTTATTCAGGGGTGAGCTATGGATTAATGTTAACTGTGTGATTAGGTAGAATTTCCATAGTGATAGATGATGTTGGTGACTGAATGGCTAAGAATTATAAGGTGGATGGAATATCACTTGATTTTGCAGAAGATAAGAATGAGCCATTTAAGGAATTATGGGGTAATAATTGATGTAGTGTGATAGAGTGTTGAACAGAGCGTGAACTCCCCACCAATGGAAAATCACCAAAAGGACATTGAGTATTTATACCTGAATGGAGGACCATGCTTTCAAATATTTCATTAAATGTATACCTATTCTGAAGGAAACTAATATGAACATTATTGTCAGTAGGCTCTTCCATCTCTAAGGCTTTATCAATTGTTAGGATTGACCTAAAGGTTCATCCAAGTCACTATTAATCCAAACAAGGTCCTTTGTCTCTAACAAAGGTTGTGCTGGTGGGTATAGAGTCAAATATTTCTTGTACTCACCATTAAAAATAACCATGTTCCTTGATCAAAAATTGATAAATGCATCTTTGGTTGCTAACCAAGGGCATCCCAAAATTAGGGGTATCCCCCTAGCTTAATTTTTGGCTGCAAGATCACAAAGTCAGTTGGGTATTCTCATGAATCAATATAAAGGATTACATATTCAATCATACCTTCAGGTTTGACTAAAGATCGATCTGCCATTTGAAGAACTATAGGCATAGGCCTAAGTCCTTTTAATGACAATTTTTCTTTTGTTTCATTTTTCATTACATTAATTGCAACACCCAAATTGACAAGGGTATTAGGAATACTTACTTTACCAATGGTTACCTTAATGACTGGGCTCCCTGGATCAACATACTTTGGAATGGTAATATTTCCAAGAATAAGGTCTGCTAACTGTCTAATGACTTGAACTATTTTTGGGTCTTGCTTCTTTTGCTACTTCTGGGTACATAGATCATGAATTGTTTTTGTATTGACAGGAATGTCTTTGATGGCTTGCAGCAAAGGAATCTTAATGTTAACATTGCACAACTCATTAAAAAAATCAAACTCAAGTTGAGAATCCTCCCTTTCTATTGGTACAGATTGCAATCATTCGGGAAAAGCGGGGTCTTTGGCTAGATCAGTTTCTAAATCCTCATTGATTTCGGTAATGGTGGGCCCTTCAAGGGCCTTCCTTGACCTTAACTAAACGCCATCTAATTCTAATGTATTTACAGGATAGGTGGAGTAACTTGTTGTCTCATTATTACATACTGGTTGGGTGGCCTTATTGTTGGCGTTGGGGTTGGGCTAGGATGGCATTAATGTAGGTCTTGGTGGCTAGGTTGGATTAATAGGTGGGGAGTTTGATGATGGAAAAGCTTGAAATTGTGACTATTGGTATGGGTTAATCATAGGAGGAGGTGGATATTGTGACTGTGAGGGGAATGTTTGTTGGTATGCAGATGGTTGTGGTGTTTGTGGCCTCCATGCTTGATGTCATGGCTGTGAAGTATATTGATACTGAGGCATCCATTGAGGGTATGGGGGTTGTTGCCAACCCCCATACCATCTCATTTAATAAGAATGGGGTTGGCTTAGTGCTAGGCCAACATAATCATTCACCATGTTGGGATGCATTGCTCGGGGTGGAAACGGTCGCCTAGGGGCCATATAAGAGATAGGTTCTTCAAAATATTCCATTTCAGTTACTACTATAGGAAGAGGACTCAAGGTAGAGTTCCTACTGATTTCTTTTAAAGATGAGATGTTTTTCCTATTGTATGGGAAATCCTCACTACCGTGTCTTTTATGACACGTTGGACAAAACATAGCTAGGCCTTTTTCCAGCTTCTTCTTGTTTCCTATGGGTGTAAAGAGTGTCTATTTGTTTCCCCATATGACTCAACACATATTTTTTAAGGTCTTCAAGAAAATTACCAATTTCCCTTTTTGTGATACATGTTGCATTGGTTGTGGCACAAGCCTTACATGGATAGCTCCTTCCTAAATGTTGCGACCTTGAATAGTTCCTACAAATATCACATATTTGGTAGAATTCTATTTTAGAGATGTTCCCTTTTCCTAGTAAATTTAATGCTTCCATAACATCATCTCTTATCCCTCTAAGAAATAACATTTTAATGGTATCATCATTTAGTCCCTCCTGACAAAACCATTGAAGACTAAACATAAAATGTTCAAGGTTTTCTTCTACAGACTCATCTTCCTTTTGATTCATGTGAAATATCTCATCCCAAACATCCTTTGTCTTGCAGTATTCCTGGTACTTGTTCAAGAATAGCTCCTTCAAGACTGTCCATTTTCTAATATTTCGAAGGTTCATAAACCACCGTAGGGCGGCATCCTTTAATGTAACTGGGAATAGTTTGAGTTGTTGTGCATCCTTTTGGTAGTCATAGTTCTGACACAATGCATAAAATTAAAACAAAAACATGTCAGGATCTTCCATTGAAAGACCATGAAAAATGGGTAAATCAGAATGAGGAATATATTTTATAGGGACGTCTCTTCTAGGATCTATGATTGGGAACTCAAAATTGGCTGGGTTATTGTTGGACAATGCCCTGTTGTGATTTTTGTCATTGTTTTTTTTGTTGTCATTATTATTGTTGTTATTATTGTTGGGATCCATGACTTCAAATGCCCACGGAGGAAAATAAGTTTTAAATGGCTTGTGGCTTTCTTCAAAAAATGGACAAACTTGATCCCTGTAAGATTTTTGGAACATTTGTTCAACTTTTTTATGTAATATATCAAAAGAGTTTTGTAAGGTATTTGTGGGTGTCTGAATAATGGTGGTCTCAATAGAACATTTGTCAAGATTAGGTTCATGCAGTTCTAATGATGGCAACTTACTTTTTGGTTTCTCTTGAGTCAAGGTACTTGTCTCAATGGGTGACTTAGACTTATCTTGCAATTCTTCGTGTTGTGGGCTCTCAATGGATGGTGCTATTTTTTTTGTGGATTTTTTTGGGTTGCTAACTAATTCCCTTTTCTTTTCTAATAAATCTTCCTCCACTTTCCCTATTATGATTCATGCACCTAAATGAGCTATGACAAAGAAAACCAAGGTTAATTATCCAAACAAGGTTGACTATCATGTGGATTTTATCTGTAGTGAAATCCTCCTAACTTGGTTTACTAGAAATGTAGGTCTTTAACACCATTCCCTGGAAACCATGCTAAAATGACTGGATAAAACCATGGTTTCTGAATTGCTCTTTAAATTGGATTTGATGTACTTTTTGGAAATGGCTTCCTCAGTTCATCCTAAAGTGTCAATCTAGGAATGTAGGCTTCTGAACTGTGTTGTGACAATATGCCGAAGAGGTGTAGTTAACAAACCAAGGGCTGATGGATGCAACCTAATATAATTTACTTATGGGAAAAATTCAGATTAACAGACTTCCTATCACAAGTGTGACATGAACCTGTGAAGAAGTAGTTCTGTAGAAAAATAGATTACTGGCACTTAACATAAGAGTAGTAAAGTAAAAAAATAGAAATCTATCTGAAAATAACGTTTGATAGAGTTGAAGTTGAACTACTAAAAATAAACCTCCAATACTACTTAATTAAAATTTGGAACAATCGCATTAACTTATTCAACTGATCTTATGTTTAATGATCAGCATATGCCAACAAACAACTATTGAATAAATACAAATTGTATTGGTAAGTATTTAACAACTCAATACCGATTAATATCTTCATGGAAATGAATCACATAACAGAAGATTTAGATATCAATACAGTAATGAAATAATTAAACAACTTATAATTTCAAAGCATACATTACCACACACACAATCTAATGCAATAATCACTAGTCAACTGAGGAAGTGGGCCAGTCCTTTACCGATCATTGGATGATAAAACTCATGTTCACAAAATTATTCTACTATCACTTCCATTGATCCAAACAGTCATAGATAGAGTATATAGAAAATCACCACGGTTCTTCTTTTAATTATTTATATTTATATATAGTTTCAATGCAGATGCATATATATACATATTGAAGCTACCTAAGTTTCTAACAGTCTTTCAGATGTAATCGATAAAACATTTGGTTCTTAGTGGCTTTCATCCAACAAAATTTAGAAGATAATCAAAAATAGTTTTAAAGTCTTTTGAAAGTTTTCCAAGAAAAGTGTAACAACCTAAAACAGAATGACTAATTTTTTACGAGTAAAAATAAAAATGACAATATAACTTCAGAAATTCAGTTATCCTTCCACCGATATCCTTCATGTACATTTTCAACCATTAAACACTTCCTGTCACCGGGATCAAAATGATAGTTAATAACAGTCAGAAAAATCGGTATTTTCACTAGTTTTAGGCTATTCTTCTATTTCATAAAATATCATCTGTTCACTAAAAAAAAGTGAGAGGAATGACAGGAGACACTAGGAAAGATGAAAAGGATTGAAAAAAATGAGAGGTAAAAGGATGACACAGTTTTCCCTCATCAGGGTGATCACAAAACAGGGTTTTCCATTGATCTATATTGTGCAGTTTATTTTGAGGAGACTGTGCAATCCTCTAGTCACAAAAATAAAAATAATAAAACAAAAAAAATAATTTCTTTAGGTGAAAACCGTAAGGCACATTCTAACAACAAAATACAAAAAACAAAGGACATATCCAAAGGTGAAAACCTCTCTTACATTCCTAAGGATGGAGAATTGGACTTTCCTCCTGTGACTTAGGAAAAATCGGCTATGCTCATTGAAGATACAATGGAAGTTAACATAGCCACACTAGAGAATCCCAAAATGATTCTCTTGGCCGCATCATTGTTAGAGGAAGAAAAAACTGAATTTCAACAATTCTTCACAGACAAGAAAGTTAACTTCGCATGGTCATATGCTGACATGCTAGGCCTTGATCTAGAATTGGTTTTACATCATCTTCCTCTAATCCTAGGAATCAAGCCAGTCAAACAAAAGTTGTGAAAAATTCATCCATAGATTGCACTACTAGTAAAGGTTGAACTAAATAAGTTATTGGATGCAAGATTTATAAGATCAATAGATTTTCCTGACTGGATATCCAACATTTTCCTTGTCACTAAGCCAAACGAATAAATCCGTATCTACACAGATTTCAGAGATTTAAATAAGGCTTTCCCAAAGGATGATTTCCCATTACCAAATACACACATGATTGTTGATCTCATAATAGGGTATGAGATGGTATCGCTAACGGATGGTTTCTCAGGCTATAACCAAATCCAAATTGCAATAGAGGATCAATAGAAAATGACATTCACCTACCCATGGGGAATAAAATGTTGGAAAGCCATGTCTTTTGGTTTAAAGAATGCAAGCGCCATATACCAAAGAGCTATGACAATAATGTTTCATGACATGATGCATATCCTAATGGAAGATTATGTGGATGACCTATTGGAAAAATATTTGACACAAAATGATCAACTCAAAGTCTTGGAAAAAATTTTTTAGACGGCTTGAGGATTAAAAGGTTTGTTTGAACCCAAAGAAATGTGTCTTTGGAGTCACTTTGGGTAAGCTGTTGGGATACATAGTTTCATGACGAGGGTTTGAGGTTGATCTAGAAAAAGTGAAATAAATTCTAGACATGCCTCCACCAAAAGCAATCAATGAGTTGCAAACACTTCAGAGTAGATTTCATTCTATCCGTCGCTTCATTGTATAGTTGGTAGAAAAGTGTTAACCATCTCAATATTAGTTACACAAAAGCATTCCTTTTGTGTGGACCGATAAATGTCACATAGAATTTGAACAAATTAAGGAATATATATTGATATCACCAGTCCTGATGTCACCTTTTGAAGGAAATACATTGATCCTATATGTCTCTCTAACTACAAATGCACTAGGGGCATTATTGGCACAAAATGATAATGAGGAAAAAGAAAGAGCCATTTATTACATCACTCACACACTGATAGGATATGAGTTGAACTATAAAACCATTGAAACTGCATGCCTGGCAGTTGTCGTTGCGGCATAGAAACTAAGACATTACATGTTGAGCCACCAAACACATTTGGTAGCCAAGATTGATCAACTAAAGTATCTTCTATGTCGGGTAGCATTGATAGGCCGTTTGGCGAAGTGGGTCATGATATTGAGCGAGTATGAAATACAATATGTTGAGTGCAAGGTGATAAAAGGTTAATTAATAGCAGATAAACTTGTAGATTCACTAATCCAAGCCACTCATCCAGTGATAACTAATTTTCCTGATGAGTCTATCTTTCATGCGAAACCAACCTTACCATGGGAACTATACTTTGATGGGTCCCACACCGGTCACGACTCAAGAGCTGGCATCTTATTTATCACACCACAACGGGATTCAATTCCTGAATAATTTTGGATCACCTTCCCTTGTACAAATAACATTATGGAATATAAAGCATTGGTTACAGCTCTCAAGATAGCAATTAAATTGAAAATCAAGACATTGCTCATATTCAAGGATTCTCACTTAGTCATCAACCAAGTCAATGATGACTATGAAACAAAATATGAGAAGTTGCTTCCCTATAACCAAATGGTTAATAGTTTCAGAAATATTTCAAAATGATTTCTATTGAAAAAATCCCAAGGACACAAAATAAGGCAGCTAATGCAATGGCTACCATTGGAAATCTCTTAGACATACCTAGAAGAGTGTCACAATTTGAGCTCTTAGTGGAATAGTTGTTGATGCCTGCATATGATATCCAAAAGATAGAAATGGTGTGTGAAATTGTGAATCTTAGTTCTCCTTGGTATCAGGACATCTATGACTATCTTAAGTACCAAACCCTACCACCCAACCTGTCCAACAACCAAAGAAAGTCCTTTATCGGAAAAGCGGCTAGACATACCATCAACAGTGACACCCTATACTGTCATGGCTTTGAGAACACCCTTCTTTGTTGTATCAAAAATGATGAAGCCCAAAAAAATTTATGAGAAGTGCATGAGGGTATATGTAGATCTCATTTCCATGGTCAAACATTAGCTTGAAAAGTCACCAGACTAGGATACTATTGGCCAACATTAGAAAAAGATACTCTTCAGTTTATCAGAACATGTCGGAAGTTCCAGGTGCATAGTGACCTAATTCACATACCTATACAGGAGCTAAGACTGATCACTTCTCCATGCGGCGATCCCACAATAGTGGTTTACAATTTTTGGCCAAACAAGACACTGAAATTATTATTTTTAACTAAATGTTCACATTCAGGCACCTATAATGGCTAAACCATAAGAAATTTGAAGATGATGCAAACTAGAGTCTCATCAAATTTTGTCTCTAGATTCTAAAAATATTTTTTCCAAAATTTTTGGAGTAAGATTGCACTTATTTTTCCATCCCCCACGAAAACTGGTTTTTTTTCAGAAAACAACATTTTTAAAAAGTGACGCTCACCGTATACAACATAACTTTTTTGTATGAAGGATAAAATTATAATTTTTCAAATTTAGATTTGTAACTATGATATCTAGAACTTTCATGTGGTCTCATAGTTTTTTATTAAATATTTTTTCCTTAATAGAGTTTTGAAGTCAAACCAATTGCAATTCAGACATAGGCGAACTGTATACAACATAAATTTTTTTGTATGTATCAAAATTATTATTTATTTTTTTACTGGATCAAGGACATCAATACCCAGCATGAACATATTTAAAAAAAATATATTTTGATAATTTTCTATTTTTCCACATGTGCAAAACAGAGAGCTTGATTTTCGATGAAAACCCTATGTTTAATAAAACTAAAAAAACACATACATAATCAAACCAAAATAGATTAATATTGTATTCATGGGATAGATAATTCTGAGGGCTACCATAATAATTTGAAATAAATTTTAAATGAATTCATTTGATCCCCCAAAAGGTAAATCAAAAGTGATTTTTTATCAGCATTTTTGATAGGTGTAAAGGAGACTCATTTATATGTATGGTTTAAAACTAGAGAGGTTCTATCCAAGGTGGTTTGATCAAACCCTCTTCAATTGGAATCCTTAAAATGAAACTTTTAAAGGCTTAAATCATTGTATTTTCTAAAAATATGTTATTTCAACAAAAATCAATTCCTCTCAGAAATTGTAAACCAGCTTTGTGGGATCACCCCATGCCCTTTCACACAATGGGGACTCAACCTTGTGGGTAAGATCCATACTTCCTCCTCTAACAACCAAAATTCTACTAAGTGGATTGAAGCCGTCCCACTCACTTACTTCACCAGTAAGAAAATATCCAAGTTTATCCTAAATTATATCATTTTTCGGTATGGTGTCCCACAATCCATCATCATAGATAATGGTAGTCCATTCAAAAATTAAGAAGTTCATGAGCTCTGTGAGTGATTCCACATCCAACATCATTTCTCCACCCCATATTACCCACAAGGTAATGGCCAAGCTGAGGCATCAAATAAAACAATTCTTCGTATACTCAAGAAGACCATCAACAATGTTGGTCGAGATTGGCACCAACAACTTAATCTTTCTTTATGGGCCTATCGTACCAACATTCGTACCCCTACTGGAGCCACTCTATTTTCCTTGGTCTATGGATCTGAGGCCATATTGCCCATCGAGGTTGAAATTCCTTCTCTCCAAGTCTCCTTGAAAGGAATGATTGATGATGAAAAGTACAGACAGTCTCACCTATATGACCTATAAATGTTACAAGAAAGATGACAAAATTCCTTAAATCATTTGTAGGCATATCAAAATCATCTCTATCAAAGATATAAGAAAAGAGTAATGGTGATAAAATTTGAAATCAGTGACTTGGTCCTCATGCAAAATCCAAGAAATCAGGCAGACCGTGAAAAACTTGGAAAGTTTGAGGCTAATTGACTTGGTCCCTATATTTTTACTACAACATTCTATTCTGGAGCTTATTAGCTAGCCACACCTAATGGAGAACAATTTATAGAGGCAATAAAAAACTTACATTTAAGAAATTTCTACACATAGCATCAAAGATCTTGCCTAAAAAACCTAAAAATACAAAAAAAATGAAAAAATGGAAAAAAAAGTAAAAAGTAATGAATTGATCCAATAGTGAAAACCTGATAAACAAGCACTTTGGATAGGTTCCATGGTGAAAACCTAGAAAATAGGTGCCATGTGTAGTCGATCATTGCTTCGCCATCTACTATTACTCTCATTGGCCTTTATCCACTTTTCATAATCACGATAGCATTTGGTTGACTTCATCCCTTGCATATCCTTGGCTTTTACCTTGTGTTTTCCTATCTCCATATCATTGGACTTGAGTAATCCCTGATGTGTCTAGGGGCAAGACCTTTATTTTTCAACTGTAGTGGGTGTTGCATATGATCCTGCATTTGTAAAAATTCTTGAAAAAATCCTTAAAAATCTGAAAAAGTCTTGAAAAAATCCTAAAAATCTGAAAAAGTCCTGAAAAAAGATCTAAAAATTTGAAAATGTCCTGAGAAACTCAAAAAATAGACTCAATTTCAATGTTTGTCTAATCATTTCAATCGGTCACGTCAGTCAATATTTCTTCCACGTCCAAACTACTTTGCCTCCACACATTTTCCATGTAGGAAAGATTCATCTTTGAATCTACGAGACATTAGGTAAGTCTTTCCAGGTTTGTCAAAATAAAATCATGATTCAAACATCTATCCTTTAGATAAGGTCATTGGTCATGTTGAACTACAAGGTCTCTGAGTGCACAACGTAGGCAAGGCCATCAATCAATGAGCCCCTAAGGCCGCACTAGGTTATTCCATTAGGGTTCATGGCACTACACGATCACACACATTACACAATCTTCAAATCAAGCAAAACTTCTATTGAATCTCAAAAAAGTATTCTATCAACAAATCTATTTCATCAACATTTTAGGTCAATTTAGCATGTCAAAAATGACATGTAATCAAATTCTACCAAGAAAATTTCACCCTGGCAAAATTTTGGGTTCTTCTTTAGATGTGTCCTTCTAAAAAGCAACTCTTGTCATTTATTTATGCTTTTAGATGTGTCCTTCCTAAGCATCATCAACATCATTTGGAATTTTTATTGATTCTCCTAACTTTGAGAATCGATCTCCTAGATATCAACGTCATTCAGGATGCATCCTTCCTGAATTTGATATCGCTCAGCATTTGGCAAACACCTGACATTAAAAACACTTGGAAAAAAATTGGCAGACTTTATTATGTCTTTTTGATGGTTATCATGATATTAGGTCCTTATGTCTTAGGAACCACGACATATCATGATGATTATCCTTGTCTTCGCGTAATCACCTTGCAAACATTTTCTCAAGGATCTCCTGATTTTAGGATTTAGAGAAGCAATGACTTAGCACGATGAGTTTCTTATATGTTTTTGACAATCATGTGGCTAGTTTCTCAAGGATGTCTGACATCAAGATTTAGACAAGCAGCGATGTTTCATGATTGGTCTAGTTTTTTGGAGAGTTGGTCCTGACAAAATGTCTAGGGGAAATTATGTTCCTCATATGACTCATGATCATCCTGGTCGACGACTGTTGATCTATGTGATGGTTTGACCTTGCACACTATTGATCTATGTCATATCATATTGTTTTCGGCCATCATGAAATTTTGGCCCAATGATGATTAAAGAGAAAAAACTCGAATAGAACTATAGAAAAGATTTGAAGGATTTTTCTCTCGCACTAACATGCATGTCTTTCTTCACACTAACATCCATCTTCATCTTCTCTTCTCTTATTTTCTGATGATATCCTGTGACATACACAAAAACAAAGTTTCATACATAATCATACAAGTATTTCATATTCACATTTCACATCTGAATAAATCAAATATGATATTCACAATGCATTTATATCCATCCATAAAACCATCACATACATAAAACATATATGCATCATAAATAGCATTTACATTAATATATAAGCATCACATCATCATCACATTATACAATGCATACATACATAATCACATTTGTAATTGCATTCATAAAAATAAGTATAACATCCATACATCTCATATTATCATAAAAGCATCACATAGAAAAGCATAAACCACCATAACACATAATCATTTAGGCCATATAAAAAAAAAGCATCGCTTATATAATCTCAAAAAATGCAATGTCACAGGATAGAGTCATATGATATCCCAAAAATGGAGCTCGCAGGCTCGAATATCAAAACACGAAAGTGTCTAAAAATAATTCCTATGATGTCCCTCCTCTGTCCCGTGGAGGTGAACTGCGAGGTAGCTATGGCTAACCAACCACATGAAAAGTAACATGGATGGGAGTGGTGTCCTAAGTCTAACTCTGTGATCCTTAGGGATCGGTAACATGAGGTTAGCCCTACTCTACCTAGTGTCTTGATAACACTGATCGGTGCCCATGATCTGACCTATGGCTATGGCTTGATGAATTCTTGTGTGAGCTGTGTGAGCTGTGGCTCGATGACTATCCTAATGATGTGGACCCCCCAGCACTAGTATGAATGCCACTATGTGACCTGCTGCTACTGTGTGTCTGGGTGCCACTACCTATTCTACTGTAGGATCAAGACAAATTTGGGTCCCATCTCTCTAGGGGAACAACCTGCACATATAGCAATCTATACTGGCCCGTTCCCTCTTCCATTCTAGCTAGCTCCCATTCCGTATTTCATGTCATCTTAACACATAACTCTATGAAATCAATAACCCAATGATGTGACTCCTATTGTTGAATGACGACCTGATCCCTCTCAACCCTGGTAACCTCTAACTCTACTACGAAGGCCTTGTTCTGAGAAAACGCTGCATCCAGTCTACTCTGAAGATCTGTTATCCTCTTATCAATATTGGCATCTGTAGGAAAAATTGGTGACCTATCACCCTCCTTGTCTCCAGCGATCATCCACTCTTGCAACCTTCGGTCTATCTCATCCTCCCCCTCATCCTCCTCATCCTCCTCATCCTCCTTATCTCTCTCCTCCTCTCCTCAGACCTCCTCCACATCTATATCAAGAGGTTGTCCTCTAACAAATGGATCCTCCTCTACGGGCATCTCCACCTCCACTCCACCCCTGACCATCTCCTCGAACCTCACCTCCACCTCCTCCTCACCCCCTCTAATATCCTCTCCCACCTCCTACTCGGCTAGCATCTCTCTCTCCTCACCCTCCTCAAAAATGGGTGACAATGGTGGACCACCCACAATCTGCCTAACTCTCCTAGGTTGTCTCTAGCCTATGTCACCCCCTCCTTCTAACACCTCTCCCACCTCCTCCATTGCCTCCTCCCCCGCCACCCCCATCTCTACCTCAGTCACTCCTACCGCCATCTCTCCCTTTGACACCTCTACCTCCATCCATCCCACCCCAAACTCCTCTTCGTACCTATGAGATGACTGATCTTCGATATATGGGTGACAAACCATCTGGATCTGTGAGTGGGATAGGCCCATGAATCTACCACCAGGTGTCGAACTCAACAGATGCCCCTAGATCTGTTCGACCTCCCCTCCACATCCATTGAACGACAATAAGACCATCTACCTATTGCTCGACCACTATCACTGATATAGGTGGCCCCCATATGGTTTTCGTGGAAGACCATGCATACTCTGCAATGCCTACTAGCACATCCTGCTGCTCCTCGAACTATCGTAGTACTCATTGGGGTAGGTACATCTCTATGATACACTTATTCTACACTATATGGCTGATCAGATATCTGATTTGTTTGCACAATGATAAGTTGCCATCCTCATCTAGCCACTGACCGCAATCTCTATAAGGCCTCTAGATAAAAATAATCACATGATCAATCCTGTGATAGGAGTAATCGGTATCCCTAATGTGATTCTAACTAACTAAACCCCTGTACAGATAAACATATGGCATCCCATCGCCTAGTTGTTGCATCTATACTAGTGGCCAAAAAAGGGGACTGCACTCCCATGCCCAGATCTTGAGGAGGGTAGTCTCGCAACTGATACTCTAGTCCTAATGATAGACAACCTCATGCAACTAATGATATAGCATAGCCAACAAACAAGGCCTCCAAGAAAAAATAGTCCTTTGTCCTTGCATACAGACTAATACGTCCCCCCATCCAATACGAAACCCATGACCACAAAAATTTGGAATCAGTAATCCAGTAATCAGGGTCATAAGCATAGCATCCCACGTGGGAAACTAGTCGACCACAACATTCCAACCAATCTCCTAACCGCCAATACCCATTTGGGCACCACTGAAATCCTCATACATCTCTAATAGGGCCTGTCGCCCTCATTGCGGGTCATATACAACCCTCTCTTCGCTGATCGGTATGCGAAGAATATGGTACACATCCTCTCAGGTGACCATCGCCTCTCCTATGGGTAGGTGAAAAGAGAAATTCTCTGAGTGACATCTCTCGCAAAGAGCTGTCAGTAAACCCCTATTTCCTTGAGTAATGGGCATGTATGTGATGTAGTATAAACACAATGACATTAGGCATTGCCTTTCCCTATCACTCAAGTGGTCTCTAAAGGCGTAAGTCGCCAACCAGAACCCTTGTGTGTAAATCAGGACAAGTCATCTCTGCACAAGGAAGGACAAGAATTAGCACACATAGGACAACATTCTTGATATATTATTACCATGGGGAATTCAAAGGTGCATCTAAAACTAATCTCTATACAAAGTTAACACAAGTCAACTCTGGTCAACTATAATTGCATCGCATTGACTACAAATGCGTCTTAATTTATCATCTATGGCTCTGCACATGGCAGTTGTGTTGCCATATGTCAAATGTGTCGCCCTATCTAGCAATTGTGCAACCTAAAAATGACTAGGTATTTTTGTACAATAATTATGTCGTGATTTCTCAATTGTGTCGTTTCACCTTGCAATTGTGTCAGAAGATTGCAGATGCGTCATCGAATGTCTTACTTGTGTTGCAATCTGACAATAGCGTAATTTCCCCTATCAAATACAAACTTTTAGAACTTGACCTATCTATCTGGTGCACTTACATTGTGATGCAAACAAATGCATTGAACACGAAGGCTTTTGCGGCTTATGCGATGTCATTTGCGTTGTGCCGCATTCATTTATCCCCCCACACACCCTCATAAATGCATCAAAATTAAATGTTTACTAATGGAATGGGGTACTTACTGGCGCCTTTGCACCCTCGGGATGTCGAAAGCACACGATAGCCATGGTGTTCTAACATTGGAATTACCTTCGTCATTCTAGGCTCTGATCTCTAAAAATTTTATATAACAAATGAGCAAATGGCACTTGGTTTTTCTTTTTCAACCTATTTATAGGGTGAAAATTAGGGTTTTGACCTAGTAGGTTTGTACTGGAGGCTCATTTGACCATCGTTCATTGGCATTTAGGCTAGCCTAGTGTCCTTCACTACCAAATCTAATTGCGCCATTGTTCCTTTGGCCATTAATTGAGTAAATCGGGACACTTTCTGAATTTTTCTGACCCCAGATTGAAATTTAAAATTTTTCCAGAGGGGGCATAGGCACTTCATACCTTCACTAGGGCATATTTTAGACTTTTTTTCTTTGCCATAATGCAATAAACTGCATTATGACAAACAGGGGCAAATTTAGACACATAGAAATGACCAAAGCCTGCAAGCAATGTTTTACCACCTTTCGTCCTAGCATATTTATGACATTTTAATTATGTTTCTAACCCACCTTCAACTATTAATTAAATAATTAATAATTATATAATTGATTCACGATCTTCTGTTCTTCATGATTATTAATTAGATAAATCATATTTATTTATTTATTTACTGTGTCACTAATTATCAAAGTCTTCTCATTTTAAATAAAGTCCTCGGTTTATTTAATTAATCTTTATCATTAATGTCCTCTTGATTATTCAATAAATATATTTTGATATAATTATTTAATATATCACAAATTCCTCAATCCTCTTTTAATTAAATAGATTCATTAATTTATTTAATTAATTAACTACCTCTTCTAAATTAAATAATTATTCTTAATTATTTAATTTCCTTATGTGACATTTCCATCTTTTTAAATAAAAAAATTATTTAAAAATGTCTCACATGGTTAACTGATTCTCGTTTTAGTAATTAATTTCAAAAATCAATTACTTATTATCTCAAAAAATCCATCTTTTGAATTTAATTCAATTCAAAATGGAAATGTTCTTCTACAAATCAAGTAATTTCTAAAATTACTGATTTTCTAAAATCTCATCTTCTTATCTTCTGATTTTTGCTAATTTCATCTCAATGTCACATTTATTCTCCATCATTGATTTAATTTCCTAAATTATATCTTGTCCACAAATTTGGGAATTTTACCCTAACCCTAATTGAGAGTTGTCATTTTGAATCTTGACCATTGATTCTAGGGCATTTCTCAATCTCTCATCTCATTTGTCCGTTCAATATTACATTTTCTATAAAATGATAATCTTGTTCTCATTTTTTACATCTCTTATTAATATCTTACATCTCATATTGGGATCTATTATTAATCTCATTAACCTCTTATGATCATTGCTTAATATCTTTCCATTTTTTCATTTTAAACTACTTGCATGCTAGAATTAATTTCTATTTTCATTTAGTTCATACAAATCCTTCAAAGTTTTTCTTAGGACTAGTCAAATGTAGATTTTTCTCACAAAATATGAAGGCACATTCTTCAACACAGAAAACCATGGAGGAGAGAAGAATGGGTGAGCTTGATCCAGTTTTCCTTTCCTTTTCTCATTTTCTACTTTGCATTTTATTGATTGTTTGTATTTAAATTAATATTGCATGCATTACACGACTAAAAAATCTATCTTGTAGAAATCCATCATTACAGGTAGATGACTGTGATAGGCTTAACAACTAGTTTTGCATTTGACCCATGTTCTAAAGAAGGGTGTTAAAAACAAGGTTAGAAGATGAAAAAGCACTAGGAGAACCTCCAGAACTACCGCCAGCAGAACCACCAATAGAGCCACCTTTTAAGAAACAATTGTGACAATCACTAAAGCCCCCACCACCAGTAGGTCATCGACCAAAGCCACCTCCACTATCGAAACCACCACCATGGCTTCCAAAAAATCCACCTGCACTAGAGCCAACTCCACTACCAAATCCACCACCACTCATTACACTAGAGCCCCCACCATCAAAGGAAATAGGATGGGTAAAATTGAATCCAAGTTGCATTCTATTCACCTTTAGAGTGTTAGGCCTTCGGGAAGGAGAAGAGACACTCATCGAGAGTGCTATTTTGTCCATGCAGACAAATGTAGTGGGCACTGAAATTCTTATTTGTATTTCATAGGCATCAAGCATTTCCCCTCAGGTGGTACCTGATCTAGGCCTGTATGAAAGTATATAAGCTTCGATTAGATTGATGAGGCCACATAGAAATTCTATTGATTGTGTAACGCCCTGCCATACAACCCTAGAGGAAGTTGCATTTAACTACTTAAATGGAATAATTTTTTATTTTTTTTAAAAGATAATTGTAGAGTAAGTTAATTAACTAATGCCAACAACCTCTAACGTTACAAGATAGAGGTTATATAGAATATATATATATATATTTATTCATCCAAATGAAGTTTTAAACCAGTTGAAAATACCAAAATGAAGATCAACATAAATTTGAAGTGGTAAAGTTATAAACAAATTTAATGAAAGAAAATGAAACTGTTTTCTTTGCAGTTGGGTGGAGACCTTGTTGATGATTTGATCCCCTCTTCAGTCCCTCAGATCCTTCGAGCTTCAATCCAAAAACTCACTAAGATGCACAATTTCCTCCTCTTCTCCTTTCAATTTTTTCCAAAAATCTCCATTCTTCAAAATTGTGAAGAAATTCAAGATAATGCAAAATCCTTCCAAAATCCACAACAATCCTCATAAATTTTTGAAAATAGAAAATAGGATATATCCTTTTCTTTTTTTTTGTTGAATTTTTGAATTTTGAATTTCAAATTTGACTTTTAATTTTTATTTTTTTTCAATTCCAATTCAAATTTGCATCCATTTTCAAAATGAATAATTTAAATCATTTCAACATGGATAACTTAATAAATCAATAATTAAATCTACCATAAGATTAAATATCAAAATTAATTAAATTAAATTACTCAATAATTAAATCACAATTCATTCATTATTCTAACTCCCCAAATAACTAAAACCAGACAATTAGAACCAAAAGGGACAATAAGACCATACTAGGACTGACAACACAATACGACTAGGGTGACGACTTCGCATGAAAATCCTAGCTACTATCTCCCAATCAGATGCCATTGGACATCGGACATGCTCGAACCTGTGAAACTAGGTGGAGTCTATGTCCTGTACCTGTCAACCTACAAACACAAAATATATCCACATGCAATAATATGACATAAATAAGGCAAACCGTGAAGAGGAAGTCATGAGATCATAGGGCACTCGCAAGCGAGTGATGCGATACCATCCTCTTCACCAATACAATAGTTCTAACTGACGCATCTAACATACTAGCATAATGAAAAGCATGAAATATCATAAATTAAACATCCACATATGTTAATCCCAAACATGCCATAATAATCACATCAAAATAAAGTGTCATCACATCATAATACATCACGATAAAACAATGATCCACTATAATCAAGTACGTAGTCCAAGTACAAGACCAAAACTAAAGTATAAAAAAGAAACAACATAGTTCACACAATAGAGTAGAATGGAGGGGTGTTACATCCTCCCCCTAGGGTCAGGCTTACTCCTGGAAGCCTACAAATAGATAGGGATATAACTCCCTCAAACAGACTGCATAGAAATCAAAACCTCGACCCTCAGGGTCGAGCATCCTGCACTGGACGACCAGCACCAAAAGTCTCAACAATAGCTCCCTGATACCCAGGCTGATAGTTATCAACTGCAGCATAAGATCGATGAGATCTACTAGCATCTCCAACTATCAACTCTGAAACTGTTGGGCCTTGAACAAAACCAGAAGTATTCTGATGCAGATAGTTCCTAGCAATGTGGCCCTATTAGTGACAAGAGTAACACCCTGTGTCACGACAAACTCCTCTACCACCTAATGGTGCAGTAGATTGCTACACACTACCCCAACTTGTCATATACTATGAGCTCTCGGTTGGCTGCTCCTGCCGATTGTGCTTGTTGCGCCACCAGTTCCGGATCCTCCTAGGTGAAGAACCTCCATCATCCTAACATGGTTGAGAGTCCTTATACTTCCCAAGCACACTCTCCTACTACTGCTGACCCCTTGTGATGGCCCCTGTTGAGACCTAGAAGGTACACCTCCCTAAGACTTCCCTCCTCTAACACTAGATCCTACCACTGCACTACTGCCAACTGGAACACTCATGTGTCCTCCAAGTGGCATACTCAGGTTCTCCTCAACAAGGTGTGCTTTCTCTATTGCCACATCCATGGTCTTGGGTTCAAAAACCCTCACGCCACCGTTGAGATGACATTTAAGCCCCTGACAAAATGATGTACCAACATGCTCTCGTCATCACCAATGCCAGCATATTGTTTGAGCTCATAAAAATGATGCTCATACTGCTCAACAGATAGTGCTAACTGATGCAAGGCATAGAACTCGTCGCCTCGACACTGACACTAATGCTCAGATAAGAATCGAGTGTTGAACCTCTCTAAGAATATCTCCCATGATGTAGTGTGAATATCAATATGGAGCTTCTCCTCTTCCAATCTCCACCAAGTGGAGGCAAATCCTCTCAGCTGCATAATGGCATAATGAGCTCTAGTGTTACTATGATACAGATGCATGGCGAAACACCTATCCAAGTCTAATAGCTAGGTCTTAGCCTCTAACCCTGTACTAGATCCATCATATAAAGGAGGGTTCCCCCTAAGAAATTCCCTCATGTGAGACTCAAACTAGGATCGAGCTTCCCTCACCACTGGATTCACCTGAATCTCTGCCTGCCTAGGTCCAAGGAGTGCCAAGGCCTCCTCTAGTGCTCTACGCGCTGCCTCAATCCCTGCTGGATCCTATTGCTGATTACCAACCCCAAGGGCATTCTAAGATGCCTATTGTTCCTCCTGATTAGGAACAACTAAAACATGAGGAGGAGAGTCATGCTAGCTCTCACCACGACCGCCTAGATGGCCACTAGCACGCCCCCTACCTCTTCCACGTCTAGGTGGCATAATCCTGCATAGACACGTCAAGGTATTAGGCACGATAAAAAACTCAAAACCTACATAGATAAAATATTAATGGTTCCATCATAATCCCAGATTACCCAGTGTTTAAACCTAGGCTCTGATCCCATGTGTAACACCCCACCACGCAACCCTAGAGGAAGTTGCATTTAACTACTTAAATGAAATAAATTTTAAAAAAAATAAAAATAATTATAGAGTAAGTTAATTAACTAATGCCAACAATCTCTAAGGTTACGAGATAGAGGTTATATAGAATATATATATTTATTCATCGAAATGAAGTTTTAAACCAGTTGAGAATACCGAAATGAAGATCAAATGAAATTTGAAGTGGTAAAGTTCTAAACAAATTTCATCAAAGAAAATGAACCTGTTTTCTTTGTAGTTGGGTGGAGACCCTGTGGATGACTTGATCCCCTCTTCAGTCCCTCAGATCCTTTAAGCTTCAATCCAAAAACCCACTAAGTTGCACAATTTCCTCCTCTTCTCCTTTCAATTTTTTCCAAAAAACTCCATTCTTCAAAATTATGAAGAAATTCAAGATAATGCAAAATCCTTCGAAAATCCACAACAACCCTCATAAATTTTTGAAACAGAAAATAGGAAATATCTTTTTCTTTCTTTTTTGTTGAATTTTTGAATTTTGAATTTCAAATTTGACTTTTAATTTTAATTTTTTTTAATTTTAATTTTAATTTTTTTCAATTTCAATTCAAATTTGCATCCATTTTCAAAATGAATAATTTAAATCATTTCAACATGGATAACTTAATCAATCAATAATTAAATATACCATAAGATTAAATATCAAATTAATTAAATTAAATTACTCAATAATAAAATCACAATTCATTCATTATTCTAACTCCCCAAATAACTGAAACCAGACAATTAGAACCAAAAGGGACAACAGGACCATACTAGGACTGACAACACACTACGACTAGGGTGACAACTCGGCATGGAAATCCTAGCTACTATCTCCCAATCAGATGTTGTTGGGCATTGGACACACTCGAACCTATGAAACTAAGTGGAGTTGATGTCATGTACCTGTCAACTTGCAAACACATAATATATTCACATGCAATAATATGACAAAAATAAGGCACACCGTGAAGAGGAAGTCACGAGATCGCAGGGCACTTGTAAACGAGTGATGCGATATCATCCTCTTCACCAATATAATAGTTCTAACTGACACATCTAACATAGCAGCATAATCGAAAGCATGAAATATCATAAATTAAACATCCACATATGTTAATCCCAAACATGCCATAATAATCACATCAAAATAAAGTGTCATCACATCAAAATACATCATGATAAAATAGTGATCCACTATAATCAAGTACGTAGTCCAAGTACAACACCAAAACTAAAGCATAGAAAGGAAACAACATAGTTTGCACAATAGAGAAAAATGGAGGGGTGTTACAAATTGTTTGGATTTAAATTAATATTGCATGCATTATACAACTAAAAAATATATCTTGTAGAAATCCATCATTACAGGTAGATGCCTGGGATAGGCTTAACAACTGGTTTTGCATTTGACCCATGTTCTGAAGAAGGGTGTTAAAAACAAGGTTAGAAGCTGAAAAAGGACTAAGAGAACCTCTAGAACCACCGCCAGCAGAACCACCACTAGAGCCACCTTTTAGGAAACAATTGTGACAAACACTAAAGCCCCCACCACTAGTAGGGCATTGAACAAAGCCACCTCCACTATCGAAACCACCACCAGGGCTTCCACAAAATCCACCTCCACTAGAGCCAAATCTACTACCAAATCCACCACCACTCATTGCACTAGAGCCCCCACCATCAAAGTAAATAGGATGGGTGCAACTGAATCCAAGGAGTATTCTATTCACCTTTTGAGTGTTAGGCCTTCGGGAAGGAGAAGAGACACTCATCGAGGGCCCTATTTTGTCCATGCACACAAATGTAGTGGGCACTAAAATGATTATTTGTATTTCATAGGCATCAAGCATTTCCCCTCAGGTTTTACCCGATCTAGGCCTGTATGAAGGTAGATAAGCTTTGATTAGATTGATGAGGCCATATAGAAATTCTATGCATGTTTTATCTTTCCCTAGAAAATATCTCACCTCAAGAGTAAGCTTAGCGGATCTTTTCATACTTGGTACTTTTTCTAAAAGATTTACAAGGTCTATAAATATATTATCTAATTCCATATGTTTTTCCATAGGAATATGCACATCATCATCTTCATCTATGGGTGAAGCCATAGGGGATGGTTGAGAAGTAGGAACATGACAAGTCTCTTCCATGGAACCCATCTCATCAACATAACTTGTATGAAAACTAGTGGAAAAACTAGAGGTGAAACTAGAAGTGACCTTCATCTTCTCCACTAGTAGGTGTTGCACACTTCTCTTGAAAATGTACTTGGAGGTCATGGAATAGGTTATGATACTTATAAACCTTCACAACACTAATGGGTTACAAAAATGACCAGGTGTAAGGGAAAAGTCTCAACATAGGTGAATGGATAGATTTTATTCATGTCGGGCTCACTAAAAATGTAAGACAGGGGGACCAACCATGTCCAGGATCTAGGTCCTAGAGAGCCGCAAGTGGAGGGCTTCCATAACTTACCTCACTCTAAAGGGATGACTATAGAGAATCAATAGCATGATGAAATACATCTCTCACTATACAAACCTAAAAGTTGAATTAGGCCTAGACAAGCTAGTTTCTTGAGTTTGAATTCTACCTCAAACAACTCTCTATCTAAGGATGACAACTACTAACCTTTTCATTGCACCAAAAGATCAACCTATCAATGATCTATACAAGCATCAATTAAGATGCACAAGAGGCGATTGAACCATTTCACAAACCCGAAGGGAGATGTTAGTGGTTAGTCCAATAATCCCTCCCTCAGTGTCAATCGAGGGGTTTCAATCTGTAACCTAGCTCTGGTACCAATTGTTGGCCTTGTCCCTGCACCAAAAGATCAACCTTTCAATTCTCGATACAACTGTCAATTAAGATCCATGGGAGGCGGTTAAACCATGTCACGAACCCAAAGGGAGATGCTAGTGGTTAGTCCAACAACAACACAAGTCTAGCATGAAAACACAACACATAGGAGTATCTCTGGCATGTTGGTTTTTGTATGGCCATAAAATGTAAAGTATAATAAAAAAGGATAGAAACCTACTTAAAAGTTTAGATAAATTATTTTAATGAAAGGAATACAATGATAAAGTATAGAAAGTAAATGTGGAAATAATAAATTAAGCATATAGAGACTAAGGTAATTAAAAGAAACTCACTAAAATTCCAATTCACCACTGATCTCCATGCACACCTCTACCTCTACACAAGAAATAAGGGGAAAAATGTTGGCATTGTATAGGGATTTACCTTAGTGAAACCCCCACTTTGGTGTTTCCACATCTGTAGATAGCCATAAAGAAATGAAGTAAAATATGTGATAAAGGAAATAAAACAAAAATAGAGATTGTTGAACACTACAAAAGAGAATATGTTACTCTATCAAACCCAAAAATGAAAATTGAAGGATTACCACCTCCACCCAAAGGCTCTAAAGGCTAATGAAGGGAGAATACAAGCAACTAACTTGGAAAATTCACCACCACTATAACTATGCCAAACGAAGCTTTCACAAGACTCCAATATCCCAAATTTTGTTGTAGAGAAACACGTACAAAGATGGATTGAATGATGTAAGAAGATGCTACAATTCTCAAGTGGAGTGGTGAAGATGGAGTGCTAGAATGTTGAAGAGATTGAAAATTTGCTTGAGAGATTGAATGTGAATAAAAGAGTTAAATCGAAAAGTTAATAGAATTAATTTGAAGGCCAGAGGGAGTAATTTTAGGTCAGTTGGTGGCATAGAGGAATTACATTTTGACCCTAATCAGGCATGTGACATCCCAATAGACTCTAGAGGTAAGAATTTTTCAGGGCTGGCAATGTGTCATGCAGACGTCTATGCCTTGCACTCTCATCTTTGATGAAAATTTCCCCACTGACACACAAAACACATGCCAAGTGGATGCATTTTTGATAGGGGATGTGGAATTTTTCCTTCAGTTTTGATTTTATAGTGTAAGGGTATGCAAATGGGGAAATGACACAAGGGGTGCAAATTCACTTCTATACAGAGGATTGATCACCTTCCTCGATCTTTGTTAGCTTTTCTTTCCAAAAATTGTACAATTAGACCTCTCTTGATTGTCTACTTTAGTGTGAGTTTGGTGCAAGGTCATCCTCTCACTAAAGTGCGGCCTAAATGTAGTGTAGGAAAATATAACTCTTTACATTTTCACACTTATTTGGGAGCTCCTAATTAAATTGGACTTAATAATGCATTAATTTTGTGTTGTTAAATGTACCTTATTACATTTACACACTTATTTGGTCACTCTTAACTAATTGATCTTAATTATTCCTTATTGTCCCTTTCATTCATTTTCAAGCCTATTTAATTACATTTTCAAAGGGGAAACCGGACATAAATTAATGCCTACACATAACACTTCACATTGAGCAATGTGTGTTCTAGGTTTATGGACCTGGGACCCATTAACCCATAGGCAAATGGGCCCTCCCTAAACCTAAGGACCTAAATTTAAATTACATTTTTCGTGGTATTTTAACATATTCAAACCCATAATTCAATGTCGGCTTGTGATATTTTAATTTCAATAGATTAAGGGTGCATACATATAAATACAAAGTTATTTTAAAAGTTTCACCTAGAATTTTGTGAGAAATGTTATAAGATTTCAAGAGAAATTTCAAGAGAAGATATATCAGATTTTTATTCTAGCATTCAAGGTCTATTCATTATGTCAAATTATTCTTGCATCATGCATTTTTTCTAGGCTAAAATTTTGATGTAGGCTTCATGATCAAGTCAAGCATTCAAAGCATCATTTTAGAAAAGATTCAAGTGTCAAGATCCACATTCAATCAAGCCATTTCATGTAAGTTGTAGGTCTCTTAAGATATCCATTATCAAGGTTTCAATCAAGATTTTCTTGAGTGGTAACATAAATTTGTTCATTCTTCATCCCCTCTTTCATGCATTATTTCAATTCAAGGTTTGATTATCAAAATGAATTTTGAATAAAGTAAACCCTTATTCACCCAAAAAACAAAAAAATCTCTCTTGTATGTGTGATTGAAGATTTACGTTGAAAAAGGATTGAAGACCTTATGATATCGAAGGATCCTAAAAGATACTGTAAAAACCCTAAACTTGGAACCATTCACCCATGGGAAAATGAGTCCCAGATCTGCTTCAGAAAATTACTTTTGGTGATTGGTACACATGTTTCTCCCCTTCTCTGATCTACAATTTGATTTCTAGTTCTATTAGTATTAAGTTTAAATTTGATGTTTCAAGTGTTATATTGTATTTTGGTGTTTATTTTCTATTTTTAGTTTTTCTCACCAAATTTGTTGTTTGACCTTGACCCCCATCCTTTAATCATAAGGAAATATGAATATTCTCACTTTGAATTCATTCAACTAAGGATTTCTAATCAATTCAATGTGTGGATATTATTTCCTAATGAAATAAATGAAAATGAGTCTATCTCTCACCATATTTTTATTACCTCACCTTTTTTATAAAATAAAAACCTATTTTTCTATATTTCAACTCCATACAACTATTATAGTTGGAAATAATAAATTGAGATACATGTGAAGAAATCAGGGCTATAAAGAGTCGCCATGGGTACAAAACTTGAACCTACAGGTGCTACTAAGAAGAGAAATATTTTTAACAAAGGTGATGGATCTTTTCATACATTATGCATGTTAATGTCTCTTTATATTCTCTTTCATGTTGAATCTTGCACCACACATAATCAAATCTAGACTCAAATAGAGTCCTTGTTTGGAAAGAAAGATACTATGAGAGAATTTTAGGTGGAGAATGAGCTTATCAACTTAGCTCGTTAATATTTTGATAGCATTCAAGACTTATTCACTAAAATCAAGTCTCTTAGATTATAGTTGAAATAGTGTGTTATTGAGAAGGATGAAACTCAGCTGATTCTTCTTATCCTTGCCAAGCTTGGCCCTAACTATTCAATTTTTGTTTTTACCTTCCATGCCACAAAATATGAGCTTGGTGTCAAATTATCTATGCTTTAACTTGGTAATTTTTCTATATCACTCACTTGAGAGTAGGGAAATTTGGTACAGATCCAGGCTAATTGAAATATTCAAAATTAAAGGCTCTTTTTATATATCCAAGAGCTAAAAATCAAAAGGATTCTAATTGTAAAGAAAAGAAACCAAAGTAGAAGGATTCCATGTATAATAATCAAGACAATGAATCAAAATCACATGATACCTCATATTATTCTACGTGTTACAAGAGGGATTAATTGAATAAGGATCAACCATAATGTACATATTACACAAAGATAGAACATGATGATCATCATTTCTATGCAAATTAGATTGATGAGTCGAAGCAACTTCTACAGAAGAAAAATATTCAATTTCCTTCATCCTCTTCTTCCACTACATCACCTTCATATTCAGGGTTAGATTGAATGGAACATGGAGAGGACAAGATAAAATTCCATGATCTCTTTACATCCACTAATATTTAGTCCAATAGATATTTTCTTGATTCAGAAGCCTCTCATCACATGGATTCATCAGTGAGTATGTTCTCTTAATATGAGCCTTGCACATTGAAACAAATTTTGATGGGTTAAAAAACTTATATGATTGTTACTAGGAAAGGATCCATAGATGCTCATGATGGCACATAGTGGGTCACGTAATACTGTAGAGTTCACACCTAATTTAATTCTTATGAAAGATCTGCACACTAGAGATATTCTTCTAGTTGAGACAATAGATCATGCCTAATTTACATTCCTTCTCACATTTTTCTCTAGATGAGAAAGCACTATTATTAACCGGTCTTCACTCTCAGGCATCTATAGTGGATCATATATCTAAGGATAGGTTTTTTCACTTCAACCTATGAGTACTTCCATTGTCCACTTTGGTTCATTAGACTTCTTTTGAGCTTCTTCCTCCTACACCTCCTACATATTTAGTGTTTAGTTCTTTATAGTAAGTCATTCATTTAATTTTTTCTTTGTGGGATGACTACATGCTAAACATTGTGTTGTTATTTATTGAGTCATATATTATTGATATTTAGGACACACTTGAGGATATTCACTTCCTCTTTGATGATACAAAGGGCCCACCAGTCATCACATTAGAATTTCCAGTGGAGTTTTTTCTACATGCATTTTCATAGTTATTTGGATTACCTTCATTTGATTTAGACATATGGACCCTTGATCATTCTAAACTATTAAATCTATCGTGAGATTATTTCAATTAAGAGATTTTCTTCTTCATGCAACATTAGACATGTGTTTCTTCCTAAGGAGAGGATTAATAATTGTCTTTGTTGGGTCATCTTTAGAATCCTTCTTTGAGAATTTACTTCTTGCAGAGGAGCTTCTATCTTCTAGGGGGATTCATTATCTCATACTTTCTCTCCTATGGGGCTCTTGATTGTACTTATTTGACCACAACAACATAGGGGGGGATATTTTGAGTCCTATTTTTTTTTGTCACATCTATGATTTTATTTCTTTTATCTCTCTTGGAGAAGATATTTTGCATGAGGTTTTCTCATTTTCTGCAATTATGAAAGATTTTAGTTGCTTGTTCATGGGTACCTCCTAAGACCTTATAGATGAGACCCATTTTGATTTCATTTAGCTTCATTTATTAGTTGTTTAGTTTCTCCCTAATTTGATCTTAAGGGGTATATTAGAGTAAATAAGTCATTATCTAATAATTAAATAATCTTTAATTAATTCTTAGATGATTTTTACTTTAATAACCTAAGCTAAACATAGGAGTGTAAGAACATAAATTGTACTCACTTGGAGATGGTAAAATTTCTCTTAATTTGGGAATGATTAATGTTAAAATAAACTTAACATCATCTTGATCTAGTGTTGTGATGTGCCTTACACATCCACATTAGGTCTTCAGCCCTTTATAAGCTAAAAAAACCTAATTTTGCCTTGGTTTCATGTTGTAAAGTGAATTCATTTATACCTTCAGATTAAATTTTGGGCCCTTGGACCTAATAGTGTCTTAATTTAGTGTCATAATGTGTTTTACACATTCACATTTGATTTAAAGACTTTTTAATCTAAAAAGACCTATTTTTACCTTAATTTAATGTTGTAAAGTATATTTATTTATACTTAAACATTTATTTTTTGGACTTCTTGCATTTATTACCTTAATATCATGATTATTAGGACCCTAAGACCCTCTATTGTGCATCATTAGGCATATTTTAACCCAAATCATATAAAGATCAACAAATAAACTCAATTTATTAACACCCTTACACTTTGGCCACCTAAAAAGGCCTTGTGGGATCCATACACAACCATGGGTGTATGAGTTATACCTAGGTTGGAACCATATACGACATGTGGCATATGAGTCCTATTTGGCACCTTTTTAGGGTTTTGAGCAAGAAAACGTGGGTTTTAAGTCCAAATTTCATGAATGCCAACCTATGGGATCTAATTAATGGGATATTAGATGTATTTCCTATATAAATGAGGTCTCAAATAATTATTTCATTAATAATTCATGATTTCAAGTTAAGCACCCAAGAGTTAAGCATTCCAAGACTTTATAAGATCATCAAGAGAGCAGTCAATATCATTTGTCGGGCATTCAAGAGAAAATTCTTTATCGTTTGTTGTAGAAAATAAAAATCCATCATCATCTCAAGGATATTAAGAATCAAGCATTTTATTGAGCTAGTCTTTTTATGTTGCATTCAAGATGAAAGGTCAAGAATTATTGTACATTTATATCAAGATCTATATCTACATCCTTCATGGATTTTATATTACATTGCATATTTACAAGACATAATTAAAGGTATCATTGTTCATGTTTCATTTTTCATGTCATTTCATTATCTCATCATTTGGTTTAATTACCTAAAAGGGGTTTGACCAAGGAAAATCCTCATTTACTAAAAAATTAACAATATTTTCTCTCTCTACATGTGTGATTATAGATCTAGGTGTCTTGGATCTTGAGGATACATTGGAGATTAGGTTAAAAACTTGGAGAAAGTTGTGGGACTTTTCCCCTCATTTGCAAGGTTGTTATCTTCACAAAAATTCATCTACAATTCCAAAATAAGGTGTGGTAGAGAGAGAAGAGATTGGAGACCATAATCAAATATTAATCCTCTGAAAAATAACACTAGGACTGATACAACACTTTGGGCATATGAGTCCCAATGTAATATCCCTTCGTTTTGCTTCTTGTTCAAGTTGCTTTATGCTATGTTTGGTTGCAGTTACTTTGATATTGGATACATTTTGTTATGATGTTTTGATCGCTACTATTGAGCGACAACATTATTGTGGGATGTAGTTATCTGATTATTGTTTCACATGCATTATAGATTAATGTTGTTGTAAAGTTAACATGAGATGTTATTATGAGATTACTAGATTATGATGGAAGTGTCAGTTTCGATGAGTGTATTGGTGAAGAAGACGGGTCCGCATCACTCGCTTGCGAGCACCCTATGAATCTGTAATTCCTTCTTCACGGTGTGCATTATATGCTGGATATATTGTATGATGTTGTTTACTTGGTTGTAGGATTGCAAGTACATGACATCGACTCCACCTGGCTTCACAAGTTTGAGCGTGTCGATCCAACGGTTAAGTTGAACGGGAGATAGTAGCTAGGTAACATGTGTCAAGTCTATACCCTAGCCTTAGTGTGTCGTCAGTTGTGTGTGTCAAGTCATTGTCTGTCTTGCTTTGATGTTATTTAATTCTGAAGCATTCTTGAGTTGGAAATAGATATTTAGAATAATTGCATTTAAATCATGTTGATGGTTATTTAATTTAAATAATGCAATGTGGATAAAAGTTTATACTTAAATTAATTAATTATATTTAGTTTATTTAATTAATTAAATTTAATCCAAGGGGTTGAATTTAGTTATTAAATAATTAAATTAATTAATTAAATGTGATCAAGAGAATGAAAGGAAATAAAAGAATTAGAATTAATTTTGGAATTTAATTCCAACGTGTGAGAATTAAATTAGAAATTGTAATTAAATTTATTTGGGAAATTGGTTGCAACTTTGGAAATTAATTTATTATTTGAAATTGCATTTTAAATTGAAAGTGGGTTTTCCAAAAGTGAAATTGAAATTGAAATTGAAAATTGAAATTGAAATTGAAATTGAAATTGAAATAAATTGCATATAATGTGAAATTGAAATTGAAATTGAAATATCTAATTTGCATGTAATGTGAATTAGGGTTGTAAATATTGAAATTGAAATTGAAATTGAAATATCTAATTTGCATGTAATGTGAATTAGGGTTGAATTAGTTATTTTTGATTTATAAGAATATATGTTTTAATTTTAGGGCAAAAAAAATCTTTCAGAAAGAAAAAAATACATTTTTACAGCAGTGAAGAAATTTTGGAAAATTTGCACAAGGGTTTGAAGAAAGTTTGATTGTAGAATTGATTGAAGGAAAGATTGTTTGCACTTGTTGGATTTTGGATTGGATTCATTGGAGGATTGAAGAAAATTCAGGAAATCTTTGGAGGAGGCTTGCATCAGAAATTCATCTCTTCCTGTAGCTTCTTGTACCAGGTTTTCCTCTTTGTGTTTTATTGTTCTTGATTGTTTTCTTTAAAATAGTAGTGATTAAAGATTTATTTGTTAAATCTGTTTTAGAAAATAAATTTGATATTAGAAAAAAAGAATTAAACAAATTTACAGCCTTTGCTTGTGAAAATTCATGAGTGAAAATTGTGAAAACCTTAGTTGAATTTAAATTATTTGGAGAAATTGATTTTATTGTTATTGAAATTAAACATAGAATTGAACAAGGCATTTAGAATGTTTTTAGAAAATGAAACCCTCTGTTATTATTAAAAATCGGATTTTAAAATCTGCAGTATAGTTATATTTTCATGGTAAAATGGTCTAATTGCGTCGCCCATAACTTTACTTTCACAAACTGGGTTTTCAAGAAATTTAAAGGGTTTTTTTCATTTTTTAATTTTCTAACCCCTGTCCAAAAATCGCAAATACCCAGATCGTAGTTTTTGAGTTATGCTTGAAACATGAGACTGCTGTTAAATTATTTTCTCATGGCTGTTCTGAAAATAAAATAATAATAAATTGATATTTATAAATATTAATATTTTATGTATTGTTATTATAATATTAAAATATTATTTAATAATATTTTATATTATAATTTATAATACTAAAGTATTATATTTATTTATATTATTTTAAATAAAATTTGTATATTAGATTGGTGGATTTATAATTATAAACATATGGAAAAATTATTGTTATTTTAAAATGGCATGTTAAAGTTTAATTGAAAGAGTTAAATATTTGATTTAAAGAATGCATAATTTAAAATTGAATTGTGAAATTTAAATCCATATGTAAAAGGTCCAATTATTAATTTGATTTAATTGGAAAAATATATTTATATTTTGAAATATTGATGATAAAGGATATTTTATTTTGAATTAATCAATTTGATATTCTGCAAAGGATAGAAGATATGTTAATGATTAAATATATTTAAATATATTAATTTATATTTAGTAGATATATATAGTGAAGGTATATATCCATTTGAGAGAATAAATAATATTTTATCTTATTTTATTCTGTTGTTTGCAAATTGGGTATTATTAGTGTTTTAAAAGAAATAATTAGTATGTGTAGAAAATGTATAGAGAAAGATATTTTTTAATAGAAGTAATTACTTGATTTAAAAGAAAATATTTATTTTGTTAATATGATTGAAGAAAATATATTGAAATGTATATATATATCCATGAGTATTTTCAATCAGTATTTACCTTGTTTTATTTGAGTGCGTGTAATTTAGCTTTGCATGAAGAATTTAAATGATGAGTTTTGAATGTATGGTCAAAATTGATAAGGAAAAGGATATCTAAATATATTGAAGAATTATAGAAATATTTATTTATAAATGTTTGTTTTAATTATGAGATTTAATTATAAACAATATGAATGCGTGGTCAATTAGACAAGCCAAAAGATATTTTTATTCATTGATGAAATTTCATGTTTTTAAATGGATAGTTGAAGAAATATAGACTCTAGATAGAAAATTGAAAAAAGATTGTAATTGCAATAAGATTGTTTGCAATAGGGTTAGGTTGCATTAGAAGTAAATTTAGGAACTAACTATAATGAAAAAGGAAAATAGTTATTATGTTTTATTTAGTTCCATAGAGTAATCTAGTCATTGTGAATGGAATATTAATGGTGTCTATATAATATGGAGCATATATATATATAGTGTAAAATTCATTATCGTATTTTATTTTAATGAGATGCATGTAATGTATTATTGAATAGAGATTTAAAAATGGATTGATTAGTGTATATGGAAAATGGATAGAGAAACAATATGTTATTATATTAAAGTGATTGAATGTTTTAAATAGAAAATTGAATGAGATGTAAGATTTGGTTAGGAAATGGAAAAAGTTTACTTGCATGGATTTGTGTCAATTTAAAAGTAAATTAAGAAGTTGTTTTATTGATGAGGCAATCAATTATGTTATTTATTAATTTCTATTTAGATTAATTGAATCATTGTGATTGGATTATGAAAGAGATATGGATTTAGTATATCCAAGAGTAGTATCTTCCTCATGCTTATCTTAAAAGATTTAATTATTTGTATTCAGTAAAGGGAAGTAAGTTTAATTGTTTTAGGTTTCCAATAATGAAAAGGGAAATAGGGGTTATGATTATTTTAGATGATCTACTTATCATGTCTTTGACTTTGTCAAACTACCTATTGAATGAGTATGGATTTAGGAAATCCAAATATTAGATTTGATTGATGACTTGAATGCTTTTGTTGCTATGTCGTCAAGTTGCATTGTTGGTTTTGGGATTTAGTGTTAGTTCTAAATTATAAGTCTTCCAGAAGAACTTAGAGGATAAGGGATATTGAATCTTTATGCCATCCAGTTGTTTTCCCTTGGGTAGTGCATGGCGTCTTTTCAGTTTTACCCGATTTTCATGAGCGGGGATGTTTGCACCTCCTTGGTTTAGGAGCGGATTATGGGATCCGTGTCTCCTTGTATGGAGTGACCTTGTTATGTGGTTTCATCTTGTTGTCTCCTATGAAAGGAATGAACTATGTGTTATTTCCTCCAAGATGTTTGGAGTGGGATATTTTATACCTCCTGTGAAAGGAGTGGACTATGTGTTGTTTCCTCCAAGATGTTTGGAGTGGGATATTTTGTACCTCCTGTGAAAGGAGTGGACTATGTGTTGTTTCCTCCAAGATGTATGGAGTGAGTTATATTATTTGTATCCTCCTTATGTTGGAGTGGATTATGATGCCTAGTTGGTATGCACTTGTGGTTCCCTTGGTGGATTGTTTGGGTGTGTGTTGTCGAATAGAAGAGTGGCTTCTTTTAGGCGCCAGAGCCCAAAGAGGTAAACTGGATAACCTTCAGGAGTGATTTAAACAAGTGATAATTAAAATAATGTACTTAGAAGATTAGGACTAACTTCACATTAATCAAGATAACTTAATCCTCACTCATAGACACAAGGGCTTATTTAGACTTGGGATGAGTGAGAAGGCCTGGAATGGCAAGATCAACTAACTAGTTCTTGCGAGAGGTAGTTGATTCCGCATGAGTGAGTATGAGTGCCAGGATTCGGTTGAGGCCACCAGGATTACTTGTGCCGGAGCCTATGAAGAATGCCCAGAGGAGATCTCATGACAAACCTTGCGATGACACTCTATCTATGACAACTGTTGTTAATTATTTTATATGTATGGTTCTATGAACATACTTGATCTACTTTATGTCTGGAAGCAATGTGACCTATGTCAGTGATGTTGGAGTTGTACTTGTATTGTATTGTATTTGTTTTATATTTGTATTGTACTTGAGTTGTACTTGATTCGTACTTGTATGGTGAATGATTCATACTTGTTAATTCATTTGGTTGGTTATAACAGTATGAGTCAGTTTGAGTCTGCCTTTGGTTAGAGGTAGTAGATCTTTGTCCATGTTACTTTGTTACTATCTCCTAGCATGGGGGGTGGGCCTTCGGGTACCACATTGGTTGGGTGGAACATGCACCAAAACCGTTGGGTCCCCATCGATCTTCAGTACTTGGTGGCGAGACATCCAGATGGACAGCTCGCGGTTCTTGTTGTATTATCTTGCATTGTAATATTTTAACTTGTATAAGTTATTTTATCCCTCTTATGTTTATGAGGTGGAATTTTGTAATTGTAATCTTTTGTACTATTGCCTCATTCTGAGAATGAGTGATGTAACTATTGGTTTAAGATAATGTTTATGAGATTGTATCTCGGTTGATTATCTTATTATGTTATGTGGTATTCTTATGATGTATGATGGTGATCTCATAAAGTTCATAAGGCTATGGTTATATGTAATATGTATGTGTGGGTTTAAGTAATCCTAACCTTGTAGCCTTAGAGGTTGTTGTTAACTAGTAAGTGAATGTGTATGTTAAATGCACTTTATAAAAAAATAAAATTAGTTCACTTAAGATGTTAATTGCAACTTCCTTTAAGGTTATTTTGCAGGGCATTACACCCAATACAACCAATTTTTCAAGGTTTATGGGGATTCAGAATCAACATTGTGAGATTCCAATTTTTGTGCAGAACACCCAATCTGGGACTAAATCGCCAAATTTGCATATGAGTCTCAATCAAACTTACAATTATAATTTACAACATTTCCATTCCCCATTAAAACCTCTATAGGTTTCTAGGTGTACACTTTTCATTTTACAACCTTTTGTTTTGATTTAAATGCTTTTCTAGGTCATTCATTCAAGTTTCATGCATCACTAGGTTTAACCATTATATCCTGCATTTCATTAGTCTTTCCAATCCATAGATTGGTGGTGAGTCACTCTCTAGCTTATAATCAGACCCTAGGACAACCATATTATCATATCTCTTTCCTCTTTCCTCATTGGATTGAGATCTCTAGGGTTTCCTTGAATGTGGAGTATAGAAGATTATTATTTTATGTCCTAAACAATAGTGATGACAATTTTCTATCCTCCATTTTGGTAAACCGTCATTTAGAATACTTCATTTTATGATTTGGAGAGCATCATTATCCTAGATCTAGCTTGCATTAAATTTATATTAGTTTTTTCACTCGTTAATTAGAATCCAGGATTTATAAGTCTTGCATTAGTGAAAGTGCACATAGGTTGCATTTGTGTATCTCAAATCAATAAAATTCATCTTAAAAATTAAATTTTCATTTATTTTACAGATCATACAAACTAAAAAGCATAAAAATAAGTTATTTTTTTAAAAAAATTGTGCAAAAAATCCTCACTCGGATTCATATGGCCCTCGTGATTTAGTCGCAATGCAGATCCAAAACTGTATTTTACAACATTTAAAATTGTGTTTATGTACTTTTGTTTGCTATCATTAGTTTTTTTTTCAATTGGTTGAGTTTCTATTACAGGTATTTTTTTAGATCTAGCCTAATTCGGTTCATTTTGTGCATTGGAATTTACAACACTTCATTTTCACATTGTTACATATCATAATTAGTCAATTATCATGTTAAAAATATGAAAACTTGTATTATCCTTTTGCATGTTTTCTCTATCATTATTGTATTTTAGGTTTGTAGAACAATCATTACATCATGTTTCCATTTCAAAAATCTATAGTTATCATACTTCATATTCTATTTCTAAGATCTTGTTAAGTTTTGTAAGATTTTTTTGTTAAATGCATATTAATATGAGGTGCTTTCCCCTCTCTTTTTGTTTTTCATTAGTCCCTCTCCTAGTATATGTTCTATGAGTGAGGTTAGTCTAGTGAAATAAACCTTGCGTAATCATAACATTCACATTTTTTCTTCTCCTAATATCCCTCCTACTTGTGAACAATATGGTTTAACATTAGAAGTACTAATTGATGAGAGATTTGAGAACCAAAGTTATTTCTCTCCTCTTACCTCTCCTATTATGGGTGCTGCCACAATAGTGGTTTACACATTTTGGGAGATCTTATTTTTTGTTCAAATCACATATTTTTAGAAAATATAATGATTTAATCCTTAAAAAGTTTCATTTAAAGGATTCCAATATAATAGGGTCTAATTGAACCACATTAAACCAAGCCCCCTTGGATAGAACCCCACTATTTTTAAACCATACCTATAATAGAGTCTCCTTTACAACAATCAAAATGCTGATAAAAAACAACATTTGATTTATCTTTTGGGGAATCAAATGAATTCATTTAAAATTTAATTTTTGTAAGTATGTAGTCCTTATTATAAGCTTCCAAAATATTGTAATTATAATTATAATTAAATTTAATTTGATTATTATATTTATTTTCTATTTCTTGTGAATGTAGGTTTTTCGCCAAAAATAAAGCTCTCTATTCTACACATGTGGACAAATAGTAGATTATAAAAGAAAAAAATTGAAAAATATATTCAGGTAGGGTATTGGTGTCCTTGATCCATTTAAAAATAAATAAAAAATTGATACATACAAAAAAAAAATTATTGTATACAGTCCGCATATGTTTGAATTGTGAGTGGTTTGACTTCGAAACTTGATTAAGGAAAAAATATTTAATAAAACACTATGAAACAAAATTAATTGGTTAGATATCGTAGTTAAAAATCTAAATTAAAAGAAATAAAAAGTTATCCTTCATACAAATAAATTTATGTTGTATATGGTGAGAATCACTCTTTAAAAAAAATGTTTACTGATAGAATATAGTTTCAAAGGAGATGAAAACAAAGTGAAATCTAATTCCAAAAATTATGAAAAAAATATATTTAGAATCTATAGACAAAACTTCAAAAATCACTAGTTTGCATCATCTTTAAATTTGTCATGGTTTAGCCGCTATAGGAGCCCAAAAGTGAAGATTTAGTTTAAAAAAATTAATTAAGTGTCCAATTTGCCCAAAAAATATAAACCAATATTGTGGGATCACCCTTTGGAAATACATTACTAAAAAATGTGGCATAACAATAAGTAATCATGAAGATCACATACCATAAGAAGAGAACATTGAAACCTACCCACATGCATCTCCCAACATCTTCTCCCCTTGTGATAGTGATGAGGATATGTTGGTGTTAGATAAGAAAACCTTTAATGTCTTTGATAGCATCTTTAAGTTTCTTCCCCTACCTATCCTCTTTTGGAAGATATTATGGGACAAAGGAGTGAAAAATTGGACAATATTGACAATCACATTTATCCTTCTCCTAGTATCTCTCCTAGTTTTTAGGAAGATACTTTGATGTTAGAAACCACAATCAATGAAAGTCATGAGAATTTTATATGTCTCTCTTTCCCTCGGGAAATAATTATTGAAGAAGAAAACAACATCATTGATAAGCAAGAAAATATAACCATTGGTAACTCTGTTACTTGTGATGATGTAAATTTAGAAGAACCAACCTTTGAAATTCATGAACATCTAGTTTGTAGTTCTCCTAAAAAACTCCTCCTAGGGAGGATATCATGGTGCAATAATATCCAAACAATGACACATATAACGAAGTTTCCTTAGGTGAATATGATGAAGTGACATTAGACTCCTCTTCACTAAGAGATGATACAAATAGGGACAAGTTTTTTGAGGTTATGATGACACAAACTGGATCTCCTCTAACTAGTAAGCTTCCTAAGTCACTTCCCATTAGTGAATCACATAAGAAAGTTTGATATTTTTTGAAATATTTAATTCAACTTGACAACAACAATGTTTTGTAGTAACTGAGATATAACAAAGTTTCTCAAACATGTAGGCAATCAAAAATCACTCTCTCAACATTATCGTTGCATCAACATATTTTTCCTAGTGCTCCTCATTCACATTTTCATAATATAGTTGAAGATCTTAAGAAGGCTACCACTAATATATCCATATGGAAACTCATTTAACTATCATGTACATACAAATGTCTATTTCAATAAATATTAGAAATAAAGTAGGAGTAGATCAAAGCTTCTATGAAATTAGATAATGTAACATCCTCCTTTCATCCTATTCAAGTCACTTAATTAGAAATCAAATTCCCTAAACATGAATTATGCTCACTTGAGATTTAGGAAAAGAATGAAGCCTTGATGATAAAGGTGATCATTCATGAAACCACAGTTACACGCACTTTCATAGACAATGGAACATGTCTTAATGTTTCTAGCGTTGACCTCCTAAACAAAATTGGCATGGAAAAGAGGCTTATCCAACTTAATGATGCTCATATTGTAGTGTAGAAAAATGTGTCCCTTTACATTTTCACATTTGTTTGGGCTCTCCTTATTTAAATTTATGCTTCTTTATGCCTTAAATGGTCTTATTTTGCATCCATAAGCCCAATGCTTTATTAATTAAATATTTTTTAATTATTTAATTTATTTATTTATTTCTCTTTATTCTTCCCTTTATTAATTAATTTATTTAATTACATCACTAAATAAGCCCCTTTTTCTCTATAAATAAATAAATTATTATTTATATACTTATTTTCTTTTCCTTCTATAATAAGTTGATTATTTTTAATTATTTAATATTTTATCCTTTTCCTCCACTCTTGAATTAAATATTATTTTACATCAAAATTTAGCTTTTCCCTCTTCTTCTATAATTAATTAATTATTTCAATTATTTAATTATTCATTACCCTTTTCTACTATAATTAAATAAATCCTATTTATTTAATTATTTCTCAATTTTCTTTTAATATTAAACTAGGAGTCACATGCACATGCATGTAACAATCCACCAATAGGGGTCGACCGTAAATGGCTATATAACGAGAAGGAAGAAGGAAACCTTTTTTTCGAATGCAATGTGAAATATAAACAATCAATTTTTAATTGTTTGATTGAATCAAGAAAGGGAAAGCATGCTAATAAGCCAATATGAGATAACGTGAGGTTAGCTCATATCTCAAAGACTATGAGTGAAATTATGAACCATTTGGAGAAAAGGAAGAATTGATCTTTTTTGTTCCGACATAGAAAATATTTAGTTGAAAATTGATTATGAAAATTTAAAATAAAATTGCTCGCCATGTTCAACAAATCTTATTAGTTACAATGTATCCATTAATTTTAATTTTAAATAAAATAATCATCAATAACTTCTTTTTTATTAATATGTAATATTTAATAATTCTAGTTAGAATAGCTATTTAAAATTGATTGTAATTAATAATCTTAGGAATATAGTAAATTAATTCTAAATTTAAATTTATTCTTAAAAATTGACAATTGAAAAATTAAATAAAATATAAAATTTTAAATAATTTTTTTTTTAACAACACTAATTTCTCTCTAAAATTTAAGGTATGAAATAGTTTTATCTCTATTTTAGTTTTATATTTATTAGACCAAGATGCACATCTATATTTGATCTTTTTGTATAGGTAATCAATCAATTGATTGAATATTATTTAATTATGTTAAGATACATATGCATACACATACATGGCAGAGTTAAAGTTGTGGATTAAATAGTATTTATGAAAAGTATTGAACATTAAATGATTCTTCTTTTGTAAAGAGTTATTATCGATGCCTTTAATTAGAAATATGCAATAAGAAAGTATTATTAAAAATCTAGTCAATAACTTTGGGTATGTCATATTTTTGAAGAAAGAAAGATGTTTAATATTCAATACTTTTTATAATTAGTATTGCGTCCATAATTTAGGAAATAAAAGCATTAGTATGCATGTGATTTATGGGTTGTAGTAAAATAAAGTGGAGACAAGTAGCAAGGATTCAAAAGTAGTCAATTAATAGGAAATTGGAAATAAAAATATTAGTTCTTTATGAATTGCTTCATATTCCTATTGAATATTGAGTCACACCATATTTGATTGAAAACAAATAAATAGACTTCATGAAAAGAAGAATGAGATGACATAATACATATATTTTGCGTTTTTAGAATAAATGAAGAAAAGATATTGCTTGTTTTGAGGTGACATCACCAAAGTCTCAAGTTCTTATATAGGACTTGCTATCACATGAGAAACATGTTATTGTAGACTATTTTTTGGAAAGCCAAGTGTATATAGGGATTTTTGTACATGTGTATCTATGTGAGAAGAAATATATGGTGTTAAGAAGAAAAGAACAAAACTCATGCTCGTTATCCTCCCTACCATTTTTGGCATCATAAAGCCCCATGGACTCTAGCCAAACCCCTAAGAAAGAAAAGTAGGAAACGTCTATGAGAAATTTCATGGAGTTCCATCATACATCACACAATAACAAAGCTAGGGAAAATCTGGTGTTTTCACATCTGATGTATCATATTGAAGTGTTTTTCTCTATTGTGGTAACTTTGTAAAAAATAGGTATCGTGATTTTCAAATGCTTTTGCATGGTTCACCCTATTGCTTTTAAAATAGAAGACAAGGTTATGTTAGTGGATAGACAAGAAAAATAAAAAAGGAAGAATTAAAAGTGATTAAGTATATGGGTAAAATAAATATAGAGAATCTGAAACTGAAAATAATAATTAATATTTACAATTGCTTCACCAAATTTACTAATTGATAATGGAAAAGTCTTGTAAATTACTTTGATGGTGTTTAACAAGTGTGAGCAACATTGGATCAAGTTTTTGGAGAATTAAATAATTTGAAATAGACAAATTTACATTACAATTTTTTTTTGGATGTCTATTTTATATGTGCAGTATTATAAAGGTAATAATAGATATCTACAATAGAAGAGGTTAGCATTATCTGATGTAAATAGAAAGAGATAAAATATAATTTTTTTGAATACATGCTGGATTATATAGTAGAGTGTATAATAACTAAAAAGGTACATGTAACTTCACAAACATATATATTGGTATACATTTTATTCTGCAAGTGCTTATATTTGCATTGCATGGCTAAGATGTATTTGTGAAGCATAGCGATATTTAACAATCAATAACCAAAAAGGTAGAAAATGTATGCATGCATGAAATGAATAATAGGCTAACCATGACATTGCAAATGGACATTCACCATTTCCCTATTCTTTTAGGGATAAATAATTTGATGGAAACAAGAAATTTTTTGTCATCTCACTAACACATGGAAATGGTGTGTGGTTGTCCTCCAGAATCGCATAAACCATAATCTACAATAACTGTGAAAGGGAGAATATTAAATGGGGATTTTTTGTAGGAAGACAATCATACATTTGACTTCAGAAAAGATAGTCTACTCTACCCATTTTATTTTTTTCATATCTATACATTTATATTTTCAGGTTATTAAAAGGACTATTTACATACAATTGTTTATGAAGATGGGAATTTTTCCTAAAGTTATAAAAAAATTTATTATGCAGTTCTAAATACATTTATATAAAAAATACAATTACCATCCAAGGAAGCATATCGTACAAATAGTCATCAAATTGACAAGCCAACTATTAAATAGTCTTGCAACCGTTACATAATGAACAACATTCTTTGTGGAACTAGGAACAATAATATCATAAAACATATTAATACAAGACAACCAATCTATGTAAGAGTTGATTTGTCAATTCAAAACTCAAGCTACATTATTTGGAACTAAATATTAGAGGAAAAATAGACAAATTCTGAAAGAACTATTAGGAAAAAACTTAAGAATAGTAGGTAAATGCCAACAGTTACATAGATTGGTTGTCTTATATCAATATGTTTCATGATATTCTATTTTTCCCATCTATTTGAAGGTAACTATAATAGGTTGTTCATTGTCATAGTTTGTATGTCTTGTATTGTTCATATCTTCACCCAGGCAATTTATGCTAGTTCTTTTTGGTAGCCCAACCACGTATGGGATTTTTGAGCACCAGAAGCCACTAATCATTGATAGGAGGCAACGAGTTTCCCATGGTTGTCTATGATAATGTGGATTTTTCTAATTATGTGGGTTGTGAGTGATGGAGCTAGCTATGTTGATTTGTGGAACCAAAATGGTAAGTGATTTCTTGTGTGAGGGTTAATGCATCTTGGCATTGTTGTACGATGGCGTGGGAGGGAGTAAATATAATATTCAATGTTGCAATGTGGGAAAGTATATTTTTTTAGTTTGAATTCTTGAATGAGCCACTATGGTGTTGGTTTGATAGAAGAGTATTGGAAAAATCATCACCTATGTCTACGTTTGATAGAAGGTTGTAGGGTTCTAACACTGTTGTGCTATAAAATGTGGAAGAAAATATATTGATTAAGTTGCATTGTCAAAAGATCCATTGAGGTCTTGGTTTCATAGTAGACTATAATAAAAATCGTCACCTTTAGGTTGGTTCTAATTTTGTACATGGTTACATTTTTTGCCTTTATTGTTATTGGTTGTTATATGTGCCCATTTTTTACAAAGATATTTTTGCATATACTCGTTAGCCATGCAATGCAAAAATAAGCACTTGAAAAATAAAATCTATACTGATATAAATTTTTGTGAGGTTAGATGCACCTTTTTAGTGATCATGCAATCTTCTATAGTGTGTGGATGGGTCTCCATTTCAAATAGATGAGAAAAAAATAATATCATGAAATATATCGAGACAATATTTGAGCTACGTTCTTTGGTAATAAATATTGAATACAAGTAGAGAAAATTTATTTAAGAGGTGTTAGAATGATTAATTTATTGTTCATGTATTTCATTCTCTACTAATTATTCCTTGTTATATGTTTGTATCTTTTGCGTTATACCCATTTTCAAGACTTTGAAGAGATTATGGTTGTGTATGGATGGAAAAATTACAGTTATCTCCATGCATCTTTGGCATTATAGCCATTAACATAGGATTAATCACACACACACACACACACACACATATATATATATATGTAGATAGTTTGTATGAAAGCATAAAAATTTTGGAGATAAAAATAGTTTAGTGGATGCTAAGTGTTATTCTAATAGCTCTTTTACAATTTCTCGATTTGTCTATAAAATTTAGTTACAAGTAATATAACTCAAATTTTCAATTAATTTTATGGTGTTAAACCCATTTTGCATAGGTTATTGCTAGCCATTTTCTTTACAAGTTTTGTTTAATGTGGGTTTATTGGCAAAGAACGTAGCTCAAATTTTAGTTGGCAAATCAAATCTTTCATAAACTACTTATCTTGTATTAATATGTTTATTGTGGGATTTTAATCATATATTATTTACCTGTAGTTCTTAAGTGTTTTTCTAATAGTTCTTTTATAATTTCTCTATTTTGTCTATAATATTCAAAGCCAAATAATGTAGCTTGAATTTTTAATTAACAAGCCAACTATTACATAGATTGCTTGTGTTGTATCAATATCCACTTCCCCATAACAAATTGTTCACTATTGTAGTTCAACTCTTCTATTTTGCATGTTTTTAAGTTTTATTTAATGTTAGTTTCTGATCATCTATCATTTTTTGTGATTATTAAGTGTCATTCTAGCTATTTAAGAGGTATTAGAATGAAACTTATTTTCCACTAAATATTATAGAGAAAAATCACATTAAATAGAACTCTAAGTTATGCAATATAGAAGAGGAAAACCATGACAATAAACAATTTTCTATGGGGAACTGAAAAAAAGAATACCATGAAGAATAGTTTTTTATCATGAACTTCAAACAGATGAGGGAAAATAAATATTGTGAAATATATTGATAGAACATATATAAAATGTTCCATCCAAACAAAATAACCACAACAATTAACAGTTTGTTATAAGAGGATTGAAATAGATAAGGAAAAATGAGTACCATGAAACATATTGGTATAGGATGAGCATTTTATGTAACAGTTGCAAGATGTATTAGAATAACACGTTAGAATCACACGTAAATGATAGATCAATGAAAACCTTTCGCTTGCTTTAATTTTTCTGGGTTGTCTATGTTTTCCTACCTCTCTTAAAGGTATATTTAATGTGGGTTTTTGATCATCTGTCATTTACCTATGATTCTCAAGTGTTTTTATAATAGTTGTCTTACAATTTCTCAAATGGCAGATGATCTAAAACACATTTTAAATGGAACTTTGGCATATGGAGAATAGAAGGTGTAAACCAAAACTATGAATAGTTTCTTATACAGAGCTTATGTTGTAGAGAATGTGTATAGAACAAAACATGAACAAAGGTAACAAGGAACAATATCTAGAAGCCAAAAAACATACATGGGACAAAAAAATAGAAACCAGTCAAAAGGAACAGGTCAATGCTATGTTTGATGAAGAATACAAGAACTAAAATATGACAACAAACATCTTATTACATGTAGCTTCAAGGAAATGAAAGAAGAGAATATCATAAAACATATTAATAAAAAACAACCAATCTATGTAACAGTTGGTATTTACCTATCGACTCTTTTTTTGAAATTTCCACCGGTATTTCCATTGGTATAGCCACGAATATAATTTCTCAGTGCCACTAGATAATTTTTTTGATAAGCTAAAAAGGTAACTTTAGAAACATGGACACATGTAATATGTAAAATAGACTATGTTTATTATAGTCAAGTGCATGAAAGAATTCATGCATGCATGTATATATATAGAAAAAAAAAATGGAGCCTATCTAGCCATGGAGGAAGAAAATGGTTAAATGTATAACTCAAAAAAATATAAATTTATAAAACAAACCTTGTTTATGCTTACAACTCTAGTCATCTTTAAGGTAGCGATTGTTCAACAAATGGGCTTCATATCTCCTTGTCTATCTATTCTTGCATTGACGACAACATGATACTACTACTACGAAGTATTTTATTTGAGGATATCAAAATATATGTCTTTGGTTAGATGTCTACAAAATGAAAAATAGACATTAAAAAATAACTTACAACAACAATAGGAGCCCAAACATTGTAGATTGCAGAGCGCAATAGTTTTAAAACTCGCCAACCGGGTATGTAATGTAAGTGGATGTCAAGTTTTTTCAAAAGTGTGCTATCAAAGCAACACCATAGTGCCTTTGTTTCACAATGGAAGAAAAATAGTATACATCCTCATACTAAAATGATGTATATTGCATTTATTCCCTTTCATGCCATCACACAACAATGCCAGGATGCAACAACCCTCCCATGAGAAAAAACATACCATTTTTTTTTCCATTGATTGAAGAAACCAACTCCACAACCGCTAGCCCATGTGATGAACAAGCTCCATCATTGTTGTAAATAGGTTTGGGAAACCTGTCACAAATTGTGTTGATTTTTATCATATATTTGACCAAAAATGAAATGTAGAAAAGACTATATATTTTTGAATGCAATATATAGGAAGAGTGAAAGAGTGAAATGTTGAAAAGAGAATTTTGTAGATCAACATTTAATAGCTATTTGTATGAAATAAAACTAATAGAGAAGCTAACGAGGACATATAAGAATATGTGGAAGGAAAGCATGGAGGAAAAATGACATAAATAAAGGTATATAGGCACAAAAAATGCAAAATAGATCATGGTTATAGAGTTTTAAACTTATTAGTCAAATGAACACAATTTTTTGAAATGTTTCTACAGTACATGTACATATATAGTTGAATATACTGGAATGTTCAAAACACATTATTAACTTATATAATTTTTCACCGGTACTTATTGTTGGTTAGTATCTATGTGCATATTTGGCAATTAATGTTGTTTGTATGTGCACATGTATCAATTTAAAATAGTTGCAACTGTATATTTAGAATACTACATGTTTAAATCGGTTGAAAGTGAATTGTAGGTATCCTGATAAAGAATTGACATCATGGAATTTAAAAAAACCTAGACCAAATGGATAGGTGAAATATATAGAACAATGTATTCTTCTGAATTCTATATACAAAAAGTGTGAAACAGTGAAATTTTGAAATGAGAAGTGGGAAAATTAATATTTATGGGTGCATATTTGCATACTGAATTTAACAAAAACTATATTGTTGAAAGTACAAAAGATAGTAAAAAAGAAGAAAAAATTATCTTTAATGTGTAAGGTTGAAGAGGATGGAAGCATTGAATAAATGGGGGAAATTAATGTGGTAGTAAAATAAAAAGTATATAGGCACAAAAAATGGAAAGCAAAGCATAGGTGCATAATTTAAAAGTAGTGAGTAAAATACAACACAATATTCTTGAAAATGTTTTTGGAATAGTTGAATATAAATTTTAATATACTAGAATGGTCAAAATATGACATTTACCTATACAAGTTTTTCTCTTTGCTTATTGTTCCCTAGTGTCTCTTTGCATCGTTGGCATTATACCGATTTTGCACAAATTATTAGTTGATATGTTTCAGTAAAATTGAACTTAAAATCCTTGAAAAGAGGATGGTATATGGTCTAGAGCCTATGTGAGAATAAATATTTGAGAGACATTTTTATAATCCAGAGCATGAAGTAGGGACATAAGAATTTGGCAAGGGTTGGAGTTGTTGCAAACACACCTCTTCGGTGTGATGTCAAGCAGTGTATTTGTTGTTGCTTACTCTGGAGTATCTCTCAAATGAGAATGTTGGATCAATAAAAATTCTTTAAATTTATTTAACATGAGATATAGCTATAAAATTCAACCGCTACATTTATTTGTTGCCTATGTTTATTGTTGCTCTATCTAATGATAAGCCTTGCGCTTTATGTATTTTATTTCCCATGCCCTAGTGAGTAGAATTTGTGTTTGACTACCTCAACTTATAGCTGGGATGGGGATGTCCCTTATGTTTTATGGGTCCCATGGTGGGCCAATGTAGTTTTGGAAGCAAACAACAACATAGTCAAGCAGATCTGGCAGTTTGCAATGTGCATTGTACACAATCATTGTAACAAGACCAACAGATCCATTGACTAGGCAACTTGAATCCATAAATTTATTGTTAGCATCGCCTGTTCACCAACAAAAAGTAGCATTTTTGGGAGAAGCTAGTAATCATGTCCATAATCAGATGTTTATTGTTGTGCCACTTGAGAAATTCTAATGGCTATGGGAAAGTTTAACTATTTGATAAATTTTTTTATTTTGGAATGCAACTAAGTCATTTGTGGCAAACAAATGTGTTGCAACATCAAATTATTCTCTTTTTATGGTTGAGAGAATTGTATTCTTAATTTTTTTCATAAAATATTTCAAATCATCATGGAGGTCCTCAACTTTTCTTATATGGGGAAGGATTTCCCAAAAAAATTGCTAGGCAAGAATATCTCCTTGTTGGCAGAAAATAGTGTCTGATGTTACTAAGACTGTGAAAGTATGCTATAAGGCTCTAGCCAATGAGCATGAAGCAGAAATAGGAGTATCCATGATAGGAAACAAATGGGAAAGATCACCAAAAAGGATTATATAAAAACCATCAAATAGTTGCCTTTGGTTATCAGGGAATGCTTGGCGCAATTGTATATCTACTTTGAGCAGCAACTTTGGGCCTAGGAAAATAATTTCATCTGTCAAAATGTATTGATTATATTTACATTGTTCTTGGAATATTTCCAATGGCTGGCCTTGCAAAGGATTCATATCCTTTATGGGAAAGAAAAGGGCTGTATGGATTGTGGAGGTTTATATGTTGTAGGAAACAAAACCTGTAGGGGCCAATGTGAGAAGTGGGTTATTGCATCTAGTAGTAGAGGAGTTTATTTGTTGTCTTATACAATTTATTAAAAAGGATTTTCCAGTGCAATCAGTCCCTTGAATTATCATGTGGAGAGGGACTTTGGGGGGAGGTTGCATTTAATGGGATTAGATGATTTGAAGAGCTAGTTGTTGTTTAGGTGAAAGTTGAAGGGTTGATTTATTTAGAGGAAAAAAAATCATTGTAGCTTGATCATGTTCTACCTTCGCCAATGGGATGAATTGCAAAGCAATATTATGAAGTTTTTTAGGGACATGGTTTGTATTCCATGAATGTTTCATATCAACGTATAGCCTACCCAATAACTTGAGTTGATTTATACAAAAGCTAAAAGTAGCCCCAAGCTAACAAAAAACTTCCCATTCATATTCATCCATAGAAGGTTGATGGTTCAAATCATCACTATAACTTCCATGTTTTTCTTCAATTGTGGATGCAACTGGACTTCTATTAACATGCCAAGGATGATAACCAACTATTTTTAAGAAATTCCAATTTTGTATTATGTCTTGTTTTGCAAGACTTATATCTATCTATATGTTTTGGAATGCTTTGTATAACATAAGTTTAGTCCAACAAAATGTCTCAAATATTTTTTTATCTTCAAGGGGAACAGTCTTAAACAACAGGTATACAAGGAAAATTGTAGGTTGGTGTCTTGATTTCCATTTTTCCTTTTTGCTCTACTCTGTATGTGTATATAAGTAGATCGAGTCAATCAGGGATACACAACCCAACTCTGGAGGCATTTTCATATAGAAATGAATATAATTTTCTGGTAGGCCTTCATCCACATCATATTTATTTATATGGAACCATTCTTTTTTCCAACATTCAAATGAACATTTTGTTGACTTAGAGTGACAAGGGGCAGTTTCTGTAACATATGGCATGTCTCCTATGTAGAGATGTCATGCTCCAAAAGAATGTTCATCATGAATTTTTGATATAGAACTAGTGCTCTATTCTCAACTAAATTTTTATTTGCAAGTCCTTTCAAAATATCAAGGTAATTTTTTTATTTCTTCTCAGATTTAGCTACATATTTAGAGATATAATTTAATACAATTTTTATAGAAACAATTGGATGGTATTCAACATTAGCACACCAAATTGTAAGCATGGATTGGATATGAATATTTAGGAGATCATCATTTCTCATTGGCTTGTAGGATTTGTTAGACTCAGTATCAGATGTTGATGTAGAGGTAAGTTGTTGTTACCAAGGTACTTTTAATGACATTGTAATTGCTCTACTTTTTTCCTTAAACAAGTATATTTAGAGAATTTTGTGTTTGTTTCAACTTTATTTAGAAACTCTTCATAATCCATGATTGGATCACTGGAAAGAATCTATCTCATGGAAAGTAAGCATATATTTTCTTGAGAATAGTGATACATTCTGAGCAATCTTTGTGTAGGGAAATGTGAATTCCAAGCTGAATCATATCTATCAAAAAAGTACCTTTCCATAGAAACATCATGTTGATTGTACCAATCAAGAGTTACCATGTTTCGGGGCTTTTTGAAGCCATAAAAAACCATGCACATGTGCAAAGCCATGATGCTGCCATTCATATCTACACCAATAATCTTTTGCATGCAAAATCCTTTCAATCACCTCTTTACAAAAAAATCAAAATCTATGATGTAGATATAAAGATGTTATATGTGGATTCTGAATAACATTATCTATTAGCATATTTGTTGAAGGCTCCATCGCCAAACGAGCCACAAAAGAGAAACAAATTTGTAGATCAACCCATTTTGTGTCTACATAGATAAAAAAAAAAAATGGTAGGTATCCCAAGTTGTTCAATCATTGTAGATAGTTGAGCCTAGCAAGAGTTCCAAAATGATCGAGTCCTACACAACGATGCACAAAAATGCATCATTTGCTCTTCTGTTTGGTCATCAGGAGCAACTTGAAGTTGTTCATCCAATGTTGCTAACAACTTCAGATAATGTCTTCCAAGTCCCCTTTGAAAAAGACAAAAATAATTTTTTGGCTATGATGTCTCATTATCAAGTTGTAGAGGAAATACCCAAACCTGACATATTTTCCAATCTCTAGTCAAAATATCTCATTAAGTGGAGGGTATATTCATGCAAGTGAATTTGATGATTTTTTAGTTGAATGGGAAGTTTTGACTTAGTGGGGAACAATGTTGGGAAATCAATTGTAAATAAACCTTCAGTGGTGTATTCATTAACAAGAGAAGAGATAATTTTACGCCAACACAAGATATTTTTCTCCTTTTTTTCAATTTGGAATGCTTATTGGATTGTGTGGAGCTCTCATGTAGCATCTGGAAAGGAAGGGATAAATTATTGAAAGGTTTAAGAACCACTTTCATGTTGAGCATCATTTCTTGAACTGGTTGATGGCATCAACTCTTCATCGAAAACTTTATCTATTGTATGCAAGAAATTGGAGACATGAATAACAACATCAGGTAATATATTAAGAGCCTCAACATCAATCTCTAAATCATTATAGTATTTTTCATATTGAATTTCATATTTCAATGCATCCGCGACCTGATGTTTATTAACATAGTAATCGTAATTTCCACCTTCAATTGTGGTTCATCATACGATGACAACCTCAAGGTGTTGAAATCAGTGCGGTAAAAGTTTTGCAATGCTTGAGATATCTTGAGGAAAGCTTATCATGTGACCACTGTATTTGAATTTTCTTCCTATAGAATGGGACACTTTTAAAACTAGACCCACCCTACCAAGAAGCATTTCTTCAACCTATGTTAGTTTTTTTAGCAAGAATGGTTGTGGCCCTAGGTCCATGCCATTTCCAGCACTGAAGCGGTGTGAGACTATTTCAGAATAAAATCTAGCATATCTGGTTGTTGAATGAAATATATAAGAGAACATATCCATGTATCTTTCTTTTCATATCTAACAAAAAAAAAGGTTCGATAGTGCATCTACGTGGTGCTGAAACTATTTCACCGTTGACAAGTAGCAATCAGTGAAAATTTCTTTTTGGTATTTTTGGTGTGATGGTACAATAGAGAGATTGATCTGAAATTGTGTATCGAACATTTATTTTGATGTTGATATCAACATGCTCTTGCCCAAACCACCATCCACAAAATGGTAGCCTACACAAAGATGACTACCTACGGAAAAAGGAGTGGCATCTACCATTGCCAATGGTGACTGCGAAGGAATATTTTCAGCAAGTAGACTTGTATGTGTTCTTTTTTCAATTAGCCTTTGTTGCAAGTATTTTGTATGAAAATTTACATAAATTTCCTCTCTATGTTGGCTATAGTACAAATTTTTCAGTTGTTTTTTACCCCTTTTTAATTCAACAATTGATTTGATTGTTGAACTTACATTTATTGGCACAACCTAGGAATATACATACAAGCTCAACAATATTAGCATATATGAATATACATGTATAACCATAGATATAATTAAACTGGTAATTTCACAAAAATGTATAACAAAATACATGTGTATCCATGTGTATATAGATGTATATCTATGGATGATCACAAAAGGAATAGCATGGTTTGAACATTGGAATATATAAAAATATATATACAAGTATTCTACAGAGTTTTGTCTTAACCATTTCCACTATTTAACTATTGTTATATCCCACGTTTCGAAAAATACAATATTGGATGCATGAAACTTGTCCAAAGTTATTTTTGTGGAAGCCAATTGGGCATGTGCAGGATCCTCATGGAAGAATAAGCCCTTAAGTGGCAATAAAATTCAGAAAAATCAGAGTTAGGAAAATTGCCATAAAAATTTGAATAATTTAACTATATTATTTCAGAAATATGTAAGAATAGAATTTGTTGCAAATTGAATTTAGTTTCTAAACTACTAGGTTTATTTTTATTTTAAAAATATCTATTTAGTAAAAAATTTAAATTTCAATGCAGTAGTACTTAAATTTCATGGAAAAAATAAGAGGTAAGTGTCTATCTCACCAACCTAACTACAATAAAATGATAATATTTTTTTATAAGATTTTAGATATAAGTGGAATACTCATGTCCCAATGTGATGCATATTTTTTTATAGTTTTTTTCTAAGTAAATAAAATTAATTATGATTTTTTTATTACAAGTTTTAAAAAATATAAAAACTTATATGTCTTACCACCTTAACCTGGTCAAAAATTCATGAAACTCAATTCTATTTTTTCATCCTATAGTATGTGAAGCATAGAATGTGACACATGTTTTAGATTCAAAAATTGTGATGCCCATTGAAAGCTATAAATGTTTTTGAATCAACCTATCAATTAGGACTTTAGTTGTAATTCAAATAGAAAATGAATAATAATTATTTATTAAATTCAAATTAAATCATAATTTATATTGATGGAAAGCTAAGAATCTCCTTTATAAACCCTTTTCGTTTCATCAATTTTGGGTTAAAAAAAAGCCATCAACCACATGGGCCATCAAATCACTTACATATCACTACTTTTTGGCCCATCATGATCTTGCACATACCCAACTGTATATAAGGATTTTTGTAGACATGTATCTATGTAACAAGAAACATATGGCGTTAAAATAAAAAGTTCAAAAGCCATGCTCTTTAGCATCCCTATCATTTTGGCATCATGGATCCTCTTGGACTATAGCCAAACCCTCGAGGAAGAAAAGTATAAAACTTCTCTGGGAAATTTCATGGAGTTCCATCAGACATCACAAAATAATAAAGTTGGGGAAAATCCAGTGTTTTCATATCTAATATGTTATATTATAGTGTTTTCTTTGCATCCTTCTAAACTTTACATATACATATACACACATATACATATACATATACAAATACATAAACACATACATACACATATACATATACATATACATACATATGCATACATATACATATACACATACATATACATATACATATATATACATATACATATACATATACATATATACACATATAAATACATATACATATACATAGACATATACATCAAAGAGATGTTTTTATGTTCTAGAAAATATAAATGTACATCTACTTCCACATCCATATGATTTCCCATTTAAGGTGGGTTTTCGATCATTTGTCATTTTCATGTGATTCTTAAGTGTTTTTTCTAATATCTCTTTTATAATTTCTTGATTTTCCTAATAATATTTATTACGAAATAATGTACCTCGAATTAGGTGCAACATTGAAGTTATCTATTTTCTTTGCATCCTTCTCAACATTACATATACATATATATACATATATACATACATACATATACACATACATATACATATATATGTATACATATACATATACATATACATATACATTTACATTTACGTATACATATACACACATATATATACATATACATATACATATACATATACATATACATCAAAGGGATTTTTTTATGTGCTGGAAAATATCAATGCGTATCTACTTCCACATCAATATTCTTTGCTAGGTTCAATCATGTGTATGTACACCTTAAAGGAAAGGAAAATCGAAACATAAAAATAAGAAAGGGTATGTGGTGTGCATTTCTATATTTGAGAATAATTAAAATAAAGAAACTTAAAGGAAATTTTCAAGTTGAATACAAAGGAAGAAGGAAACAATAACAAAAATATTGCAACAACAATAAAAAAAAAGGAAACACATACTTACAAAATTAGGATCTGAAGGCTAGTGGTTTGTACCCTCAGAGCTAGACTCTGTAGGGGAACCCATGGGGATGTGAAAAAATCAATCTTGGGGGGATTTACAGACCCATCTATAAAGCCTGATTCTGTAGACATAGTTTTGGGAACTTTCGTAGGCAAAAACTGTTACAATTTGAGTTGACTAATTGTGAGCTCTATTTCACAATAAATATAGAATATAAATGTATTGTAATGTCCATTGGTAACTGGTAGACAACATAGAAATATTGATAATCTGTCAAACATTTTACTAATTTTATTAAATGAAAATGGGTATAGCCATTCTAATTTTAATACTATCCAAACAACAGGAGATACAAGAAAAAAAAATGCTTTTAATACTATCCAAACAGCAAGAGATACAACAACAAGAATAAAGTTCATAACTTATATCCCTATATGTATTTTTTTTATCTTTGAGGTTTCTTATATATGTATGCATGTAGTTTTTATTATATTTCTACATATACCTATATGTAGATATTTGTATATGTTACTAGCTATTCCCTTCATCGTTTCTTATCCAAACAATAGGATATACAACAATAAGAATATAAATGATTAAGGACATATATGCATTTAATTTCCCCTTTGTCTCCACAAATTTAAAAAACACACATATAACCATATATATATCTATATGAACACCTATATATATCTATTTATATATACAATGTTATTTCTAAATAGATGTGTATACTGTATTTTTTCCTAACTATGTACTCATTGACATGCCAACAAAAGACCTGCATAAAAATGGGCATAATGTCAAAGGTGCACAATGGAAAGAAGAAACAAAACAAAAAGGGAAAAATTTGTGCAAGTCAATAACATTTTTTAAAAATCATGGCCTATTAGAATACATATGCAATTTGGAGACTTCTGGCAACCTTCGAACACAAAATCAAAATGGTAATTTTTTTCTCATGGTGCTAGACAATGGAAATCAAGATGGTAGGACCAAGCAAATGCAATATTCAATGTTTGCAGCCTCAAAAAATTACATTGTTGCTCGCTTTCAAACTATAGATTTTGTGCACTATTTTTTGGTGTTTTTCAATGTATTCAATTTCAATAGGAATATTCACTAGCCTCCATAGTAAAAGAGAATAATTTCAAAATTTCACAACAACAAGAAGGATCAATAAGCATAGGGTGAAAGTTTTTCAAGTCATTAACATGTTTTAAACATTGTAGCTTATTAAAATATATATGCAACAAGGGGCCTCTTGGCCACCTTCAAACACAAAAGAAAAATGGTAAATGGATTCTCATGGTACTGGACAATGACAATGAAGATGGAAAGACCAAGAAAATTGAATATTCAATGTTTGCAGCCTCAAAAAATTAGATTGTTGCTCACTTGAACTATATTTTTGTGCACTATTTTTGGTGTTTTTCAATGAATTCAGTTTCAATAGCCACATTTACTACCAAAGGGAAATCAGTTTTATAGTCTTTTTATGAACATGTTACATATACTACACCATTAAATGCTCTAATATTAACAACATCTCAAAACTATATAATTGAATGCTATGGTCATATTTTAGCAATTTTCTCATAAGCTAAATATTGGTGTGTCACCAAAAAGTGTAGCCTTTGACACTTTTCACTCATTTGGACCCTTTTATATGGATTTTGGACCTTTTTCAGCCTCTCTTTACCCCTTTCCAAGACTTTTGATGATGTGTTGCAAGGTGTTGGTAAGCATTTGCATGATTTCCTTGGCTTGTCATCACTTAATTAACCCTTTCTTATGCCATAATGACCCCTTAATACACATGTAAGTACCATCTTAGTTTGTTTTCATGAGACAATATCGACAAGCAATAATAATAATAATTTAATCCCCTATAACTAATATAAATTTCCTAGGTGGACTAGGTCACCACCTTGGGTGAATGAGTCCCATGTGGCTTAGAAATCAAATTTAACCTAATTTTTTCTATATTGTTATCTCTAAAACCCTAAGGTCAGCTTGTATGGTGTTATTTCAGGAAAATTAGGGCATAAATTCTATAATTAAGCCTAAAAAATCTTATTTCTCATTATACACACTCACTGTTTACAATTGTTCATCTCTCATGTCTCCTCCTCAAGCAAGCTACGGTTTGAGTAGTCTAAGTCACCAAGACATCTCTTTAAAGAAGCATCCAAAGGTTGAATCATCCATTGTTGCAACTCAAGATTAGTAATCATGGAAAGGTAAACTTAATTGTGTCATTCTTCTTTTCTTTATTTCATTATTTTGGTTTTATTACTTAGAAGGTGTTTGACCAAGGAAAACCCCCATGCCCTAAAAATCAATAATTTTTCCCTCTTAGTGTGATTTGTAGATCTTGTATGGATATTTGGAAAAGAACCAAGGTGGAAGAATCTTCATCAACTTTTACAAGCTCTTGAAGGTTGGAGAAACCTTAGGTGAATCTTGGAGAACATTCACAGATCACAATCTTTACTTTCGAGACCGAACACCTAGAGGAACGAAAAGCACACACCAAGGGTTTCAGATTCCACTCATTAATTCTCATAAATTTAGAAGAGGACTAAGTAACAAAAAATTTTGACCTAGTCCCAATGAACCTATTTTTTAGGTATTTTGGTAGATTTGTATACCCTTTTGGCCAAAATGGGCTCTAAAGCAGTTTTCCAAAAATTTGCCTAAAAAGGACTGTATCACCTAGAATGGCATAAGTGTCCCAAAAGGCTTAAATTCTAGACTCAACAAAATGTCTAATCCCCATTTCAGTCCCCTACAAGATTCCAGGTGCACCCCTTAACTTCTCTTCATTTTTGTAGCTATTTTTTTATGTTCTTAGGTCATTTGTACATCACAATGTGTTTTCTAGAATTTGCATTTTAGTAGTTTGTATTCAATAGTTCGCCTCTGTGAACCACTTCATTTCTAGACCTACATAGAAGCAACAAAGAAAAACAAAATTTGATTAAATGTGCAAGGTGAAATGAGGATTCCCTATGTAATTAGATTTCCACATTAATATAGGAAAATAAGTGAAGAACAATGTCAATGGAAGTAAACAAATCCTATTTTTATGAACAACTATAAATCCCATGGGGGAATTGGTGTTGATTGGTATGTCGAAATCAACCCTTTCCAAATTCCTATTTGTAAGCTCAATGATTGTTTATGGTGAGATTAGTTGCTTGAATGGAGTGAACAAGATTGGCTCTCAATTCAAGAGAGTAACCCTGCATGAAATTTGTGAAATGAATATTAATTTGAGTATAGTAAGTTTACTAAAAAAATTTGGATGAAATGAAGTATAGTATACTTTCTTGAATTGTCGATCGATAAAATGAGGAGAGAAGTCTCCAATTTATAGATTTCCAAAATGGAAGAGATAGTGAAATAGAGCAACGTGGGATCATTCAACATACAATGGTTGATGGTTGTGCACATTTTGGCCAAAGTGCCAATAAATGCAATTAGGTGGAATTTCAAATTTGAGAAATGGCATGTGAGAGGGAAAAATGAATGAAATAAGTGTCACTTGGCTCAATGCACAGGGACATGTAAGAGGAATGAATGCCTTGTTGGATGTACAAGTCCACTCAGACTTTTTGAATTCAAACTTAAGAGAATATTCCCTTTTGATACCATGTGAGGGAAAATAGAGATTTAATAAATGAATTAAATCTATTTTCATGTGCAATTTGCATACTCTAGAAGATTTTAGTGATAGGGATTAACATAATCAATATTTTTATTAATTTAATGAGAGATTAGATGATTTCACAATTTTGGATTTAAATTGATGAATTGACTTAAATCAAAATTTAGAGGAAATGCTTAATTAAATAAATGATTTTGATTTATTTAAATAAGTGGGATAATGTTAGATAAAATTAAATAAGGTTTAATTTATTTAATTTAATAAGAGGACTTTAGAGACTTTAATCAAATAAAATGATTTATTTAATTAAACAAAAATATAAGGTTAATTAAATGAAATTGATTAATTTAATCACTGGAGGAGAAAGAATTAATCAAATAAATAATGGTTTATTAAATTAAGAGACAAAATATGATGAAAATCTAAGAGTATGATTTAGGAGGAAATGTTGTTTATAATCACGATCAAGTGTGTTGAACTGAACTTGTTCATTTTCCATGTCTAGAGCCTCTTTTCCTCTTTCTCAACACTTATACATCACAATCACACACATTCACAACCTCAATCCTCCTACGAATGTAACCTATGCATTTTGGCCCATCTTTCTCCTTTTAGGTGAAAAACCCTAGAAGTGTTAGAAAGCATTAAGGTGCTGAAATCTTCATTAGATTTTTGTGAACCTAACATCTGCATACCCTCTTCTATGATTTGGAGCTCTTTCTCATCCTAGGTTTGCATTGCATGGAATTTTGCATTGTTCAAATTACATTATAGGGTTTTAAAATTTGCATTAGTGAAAACTGTATATAGATTGGATTTTTGCATCTTCAATCATTATTCATTTCTCAAATTCTATATTTTCTTATTATATCTACATTATACAATACATAAACCACCTGAATCCATCAATTTTTTTTTTAAATCTCAAAAACATCACCAGGAGGACTAGGTCGCCACCTTGGGCTACCTAGTCCCTTCTAGCTTCTAAAACTGCCATTTACAGAGCTTAAAAACCCTATTTTTAGGATTGTCTTTTGGGCCATTACCTATTTGTATCAATTGGTTGAGTTTATGTTACATGCATTTCATTAAAACTAGCTTAAATTAGCTCATTTCATGCATTGATTATTTTCAATTTTTCATATACTACATTTCTTTCTTAGATTGTTGCATAGTGTACAAGAAAAATTACCATGTTTTCCATCTAAAAAATTACATTCCAAAATTTCAATTTAAATTATTGCATAGCACTTTCTTTCCCTTCTCTTCATACTGTTTTTTCTTTTAAAAGATGTGGCTTTGATTTGGCTTGAAATGGGTTGCATAAATTAAACATTCCTTCTTTTGAGTTTAATGTAGATTATAATAATGAATTCATTAAAGAACATGTTCATAACTAAACCATTCACACAATTCTTAACATTACATTAGCCCTCGATGAGGATCTTTGTGTTGAAAATCATAACAATCATCCTTGTACTTCTCCCTATACCTCCCCTATTAGTGACAAAGGTATTTTGGTGCAAGAAGATACAAGCATCGAGGGTATTGATTGTCCCTCTCCTCATCCCCCTTTTCCAAACACTAAAAAAAAAAAACATTTCTATAAATCACCTTACCTAGTCTCCCTAATCATAACCATCAAACTTTCCTTCTAATATCCCTCCTTGATGCCAAGAGGATAGGTTGGTGTTATAAGATACACCTCTCCCAAATCATGAGACTCTTAACCTTCCCTTCCCTAATTCTCCCACCATTTGGGACAATCTATTTGAAAATCATAGTGATCCTTCTCTTGATGCCTCCCCCTTGGTGATGAAGCATGTGATGAACCTCTTCCAAACTCTCTTATTAGGGTATGTAGTATGGAACAAGAGAGTGAGACCTTTGATAACCAAATAGAACCCTCTCCTCATCATCCCACTCTTCCCTCTCCCATCATTGACCATTCCCCTAAATGTGACAAAGTTATTTTAGAATACACAATCCTTGAATGTCAAGAACATGTGGCTTGTAGTTCTCCTAAAATATCTCCTCCTAGGTGGATATCCTGATGCAAGCCAAGGATAAAATTGAATCTCCTTCCCAAGAATATTTTAATATTATTCAACCTCAACTCATTCTCTATCCACCTTCATCCAAACCCAAACCTGAATTCATCCTCTACCTACCCAAGACTAATGTATCACAACAATTGAGTCATCATACCATTGCTCATACACATTACACAAGAAACAACCCACGCTCACACCAACCCACTTCAACATCCTTACCTTCATCTCCTCCTATCTTACCTGTTTCCCCTCAATTAATTTAAATCCTTAGGGAGTATAACCTTGTTGACCAACTAAGGAATACTCTCACTAAAATATCTTTATGGGACCTTATCCAAGCCTCCACTCACTATAATAACATGATGGAGGAAGCCTTCCACAAATTAATCTCCCTTCTACTACACAAACAAATGACACAACAACTATGATTCAAGTCTTGAATGTTGGCATTATTTGGCACCATAGTGCGCTTCCTTCATTGGAAGTGAAAAAATAGGTTGAATCTTTCATGATCATATCTCAATACAAATGCATAGCGATAAAGAAAAATCTTGTTGATAATGGCTTCATTGTTAATGTGTGTAGTTTCAATCTCTTTGATAGGCTCCATATTGCTAAATCAACCATCCAACCTACTTCCTTATCTCTTAGTGGGTTTGATAGTAAGGGACAAAAGCTGCTTGGTATGATCACCTTTCCTCTTATAGTTGGAGTTACCACATTAGATACATTGATCAATGTTATGCCTAGTGATGTTTCATCTAACCTCATCTTAGGCAATCCATGGAATCATTCCATTAATGGAGTGCCTTCCACTCTTCATCATAAGATAAAGTACACCTACAAAAATAAAGTGTACACACTCGACACTGGTCGTGATCCTTACAATATATTACAACTTGAGCAAAAAAAAGTGAAATCCTTCACCACTTCAAAACCAACCACCCAAGTGGAACCCATACACCAACCAAAGTCCTTAGATGATGATTAGGGTTCCTTAGAATGCACCCCTCATTTAATAGGAGATTCCAAGATCACAAACCAAGACTCTAACAAGGGAAATGCAGTCTTGTCGACACAAGACTTGACGATCCTTCAAAAGAATCCACCTCAAATACATTAGCCACCAATGCAAATATAGTGACCGCTCACCCGATCCAAAAGTGTTGAAAAATATCTATGGAAAAGATTATGATCTCATGAAACAATTGGCTATAGTGGAAAAGGTTGTGGTGCCAACGAACAAGGTATCTAAAAACCCTATCGAACCTAACATGTAAACTATGCATGATGGTCTTGGATTTTTTCGTTTCATCGAAATCATCAATCCTTCTTCCAACATCAACACTATCCCAAATCACCCTTCTAACCCCACCTTTGAAAGTATTCCTCTGAAACCAACAAAGGAATCCTTACTTAAATCTAATGTCACCTCCCAATCCACTAATGATTTATATTTTACATACTCCTGCAAAGGAGTATACAAAATCCCCCAATCTATAGCACCTTGATTAAGTATGAAATCCTATACTAAGAAAGACACATGTTTGTTACAATCCAAAGGATCACCTTCTACCCTTGATCAAGAGGGTATTTTATTGAGACTCCTCTAAGATCACTTGATCTCCCTTTCTCCAAGAACTTGAAAGAAATTTTCCAAAAAACATTCCTTTTGTGCTTACCACCGAGCTCATGGTCATCATGAGTGTAAGGCCTTGAGTAGAAAAATTCAACATCTTAAGGAGCTTGGTGATCTCCCTTTTGTGGGGAACCTAATTCCTCTAATTGATACCTATTTTACCTCAACCTTGCATCCCCTCAATCCTTTTGGTTCACACTTATCCTACACTAAGTGGGGGCAAGGCGTTTTGTAGCCTCTTCCCCTCATATTTCACTTGTCATTGTCTCTTTTGGCTTATCGCTAACTTTTCATGAACATATAAGAGAAAGCTTGGGATGTGGATGACATGTATTAAGTTGGCTCGCACGTGACATACACCCCTTCTCATGATGAAGCTTATTGGAAACATATGACTCAGCATAGGGCTTTCTGAACATTCTCATGTCCTCCTCTTCAACTTTAAATCAATTTCTCACATAACGATATGTAGTAATTCCTTTAAAGTTGTTGCATACATCACCACTCACATTTTCATTGTGTGATCTTCCTTTTCCTATGATCCTCTCTCTTGAAAACATTATGTGCAATGCTGCTCTGGATGAGAAATCTGCATTTTCCCTCTTTTGCATACAAGATGAGCCCTTGTCTCTCTTGGTTACAATATAAGTACATTTTCACATTTCCTCTCTTGGTGAAATTATGCATAATGTTCCTTAAGTTGAGACATTGGATGAACGAAGAAAAATCCCTCTGAACAAAATCATTTGAAAACATCATTTGCTTTCGTGGCACCTTATCAAAGTCATCACGAGGTATAAATTTGGTATGGTTAAGAGGGAATCCCAACAAATGACATGAATTTCCCCATAGCCACCCTTTGGGAAAACTGATCCACAGATCACCTGATGCTCTGTGGCCTAAAAGTGAGCATATCTTCTTTTTGGACAAACAACCTAGATCTGATCCACAACTAGTTGGAAAATCGATCGAAGCTTGATCCAACCTTCTCTTCATTGAAGTTCTTGTCATTGCATGATCATGTAACTCATTTTTCTATAATGTATTCACCCTTGAATGTGTCTTTTAAATTGATTTCAAGTTGACTTAGAATCTCAAATCATTGGGGGCTTCACCACCTCCTTCTTCTTTTTCATTGTTGACCATGTCCATTGGGCTAGTTTAGTATGAGTTTGAAGCAAGTTCATACTCTCCTTAATGTGGGGGCTAAATGTGTCACCAAAAAGTGTAGCCTTTGACACTTTTCATTTGTTTGGACCCTTTCCTATGGATTTTGGACCTTTTCCAGCCTCTTTTAACCCCTTTCCAAGCCTTGTGACGAAGTGTTGTAAAACATTTTTATCCTTTCCTAGGCTTGTCATCACTTAATTAACCCTTTCTTATTCCATAGTGACCCGTTAATACACATATAAGTCCCATCTTAGTGTTTTTTCATCAGACAATCAAAAAAATAAATAATATGAATACTTTAATCCCTGACAACTAATGAAAATAGCCCAGGTCAACTAGGTCACCACCTTGGGCTACCTAGTCCTATGTGGCTTAAAAATTGAATTTAACCTAATTTATTTTAGGATTTTTGTCTTGAAAACCCTAAGGTCAGCTTGTATGGTGTTATTTTGAGAAAATTAGGGCACAAATTGTATAAATAAGCCTAAAAACTCTAATTTCTCAGTAGACACACTCATTGTTCACAACTCTTCATCTCTCATCTCTCCTTATCCTCAAGCAAGCTAGGGTTTGAGTAGTCTAAGTCACTAGGACATCTTTCTCAAGAAGCATCCAAAGGTTGAATCCTCCATTGATGCAACTCAAGATCAATCATCATGGCAAGGTAAACTCCATTTTTTCATGCTTATTTACTTTATTTCATCATTTTGGTTTGATTATTTATAAGGTGTTTGACCAAGAAAAACCCCCACGTCCTAACAATCAACAAGTTTTCCCTCATAGTGTGATTTGAAGGTCTTGTATGAAGATTTCATAAATAACCAAGGTGAAATAATCTTCATCAACTTTTCCAAGCTCTTCAAGGTCGGAAAAACCATAGTTGAAGCTTGGAGGACATCCAAAAATCAGAATCATCATTTTTGAGATCAGAAACCTAGAGGATTGGAAAGCACAAACCAAGGGCTTCAAATTCCACTATTTGATTCTTAGAAATTTAGAAGAGTCACCAAAACTAGTGACCTAGTCCCACTAAACCTATTTTTAAAATATTTTGGTGGATTTGGATGCCCTTTTGGCTGAAATGGGCTCCAGAGTAGTTTTCCAAAATTTGCCCTAAAAAGGACTAGGTCATCCAGAATGGCGTAAGTGTTTGAACAGCCTTTAATTCTAGATTTAGTAGAATTTATAGTCCCATTCTAGTCCCCTACAATATTCCAAGTGCACCCCTTCACTTCTCTGCATTTCTATAGCTATTTATTTATGTTCTTAGGTCATTTATACATCACAATGTGTTTTCCAGCACTTGCATTTTAATAGTCTGTATTTAATAGTTAGCCTCTTTTCCTATTTCTCAACACTTAGACATCATAATAATACACATTCACAACCCCAATACTACTTTGAATGTAACCTATGCATTTTGGTCCATCTTTCTTCTTTTAGGTGAAAAACCCTAGAAGTGTTAGAAAGCATTAAGGTGCCAAAATCTTCGTTACACTTGGAATAAGGAAAATTAATGTGTCCATAATGAAAACATAGATCCATAGTGTCTAGTGAGAAAATATGATGAAATACCGAATCTGCCAACTCAAACTAGGCAAGAACTGAACAAGAACAAAAAGTAATATGAAAATATTTTTTGGTTGATGCAGGATTGCAAAGAACCAAGGATACTCCTGCATCACACATCTAGGGTTATATTAAAAGTGAGTCGCTCATTTTTCTCGGGCTAAGGGAAAACCAATAGGGTCCACCACAACCTGTGAAATCAAAGAAGAATCCACCATTGGTCTACCTTTCCACTTTACAAGATATTGGTTTTACTATCTTCCATGCATTTGCCTTCCATCTCTTATATCCAAAATCTCTTCTGTCTCATCTGATTGTTGTTTAGGAAACTGATTTTCTATTTTTTCTTTACTACCTTCATTGAATTATAGTTCATGGTATTGATGTAAGTCTGCAATGTTGAATATAGGTTATATACTCATGCCATATGGTAACTCTACTTCATATGCATTTCTTGAATAATTTTTTTTCAAAATATTACACGGTCCAAACTTCCTCATTTTGAGCTTATTATAGTACCAACTATAAATATTTCCTTCCTCAAATACACAATCACTTCATCTCCAACTTCAAACACCTTATGTCTCCTGTCTTCATCTTCTCGCTCCTTATACTTCTTGTTCATATATTTCAATTGTTGTTTTACTTGAGTATGCACTTTCTTCTTATGTTCTGCAAATTCCTCTACTTCTGTGCTCCTTGTATCTACCTTACTGATGTCTTACAACTCTAATATACCTCTAGGATGCACTCTAGTAACAATCTCAAAATGTGTATTTTTGGTACTCCTGTTCACTGAATTATTGTAAGCAAGATCTTCTCTTGCAAGAACTAAATCCCAACTTCTCATCTTTTCCCCAACCAAACATCTCAAAAAATTCCCCAAAATCTTGTTTACTACCTCTATTTGTCCAAATCTATATCTGACTTCATTCAAAGTGTCCACCAAAAGAAACCAACAAACTTTGTATCTCTATCTAAAGCAATACTCCTAGGTAATCCGTGCAATCTGACTGCTTCCTTGAAAAACAAGTCTGCTACATGTACTGCATCTTTTATCTTCTTACAAAGTATGAAATATGCCATTTTAGAAAATCTATCTACCACCACAAATCTAGAATCATTACCTCTATGTGTCTTCAAAAAACCAAGTATGAAATCCATGCTGATATCCTCCGAAGGTCTCTCTCAAATTGTCAAAGGATTATACAATCCAACATTCTAATTACTCCCTTTTTCAACTTGACAAAATCTACAACTCTACACAAATTTCTTAGCATTCTTATGAATCTGTGGCCAAAATTAATTCTCACTTACCAATGCTATTGTCTTATCAATTCCAAAGTGTCATGCCAATCATCTATTATATTTTCTTTAACCAAGCTATCCCTCATTTAAATCCAAGGTATACACAACTGATTATCTTTGAACAACATACCATCCTGAATGAAATAACACAACCACTAACTCCTATCCTCGAAGACTAGTTCTTTACAAGCTTTCAAAGGTTTTGCTGAATTCGGGTCATCCCCATACAAGTTCTTCAATTCATCAAAGCCTAATACCTCCACTCTCAATTCTACCAATAAATTCCTTCTCCTACTCAAAGCATCAGAAACTATTTTCAAATTTCCACTCCTATGTTTCAAAACAAAAGTATAACTCTACAAGAATTCCACCCATCTCATGTGTCTTTGATTCAACATACCATGACTATTTAAATACTACAACGTCTAATGATCTATATACAAAACAAGCTCCTTAGGAAACAAGTAATGCCTCCACTTCTTAAAAGATTCAACTATGGCATAAGACACTTGGTCATACACTAAATACCTTCTCCTAGCATTATTAAATTTCTCATTGAAATAAGCTAGTGGTCTTCCTTCTTGATGTAATACTACTCCAATTTCATTTCCACTTGCATGACAGTCTACCTGAAATTCCTTATTAAAGTTTGGTAAATCCAACGCAGATTGCTAGGTCACCTTTTGTTTCAACAAATAAAAAAATTGGTCTTCTTTAGAAGTCCACCTAAAATATTTCTTATCTCCTCTCATTTTTTCTTTAATAAGACTGCAAATAGAATTGAAATTCCTAATGAAATTTTGGTAGAAACTAGTCAATCCATGAAATTATCTTACTTCTCCAATACTTTCTAGTTTAGTCCACTCAACAATTCCTCTTACCTTCTCAGGATCCATCTCTAATCCATCAGCAGAATCATAAATCCTAGATATACCAATTATTCATTCATGAAACTACACTTCTTAATGTTTATCAACAACTTCTCTTCTCTCAACCTCTACAAAACTTGTCTTATATGCAACAAATGATATTCTCTCATCTTACTAAAAATCAAGATGTCATCCAAATAGACAATCATAAACTTACCCAAGAATTTCTTCAATACCTCATTCATCAGCCTCATGAAAGTACTCAATACAATTTTTAGTCCAATAGGCATCACCAACCACTCATAAAATCCTTCATTTGTCTTGAATGTTGTCTTCTAGTCATCCCCTTATCTAACTCTAATCTGATGATATCCACTCTTCAAATCTATCCTTTTAAAGTATTTAGCTCCACTCAAACAATCTATCATGTCATCCATCTAGGAAAAGGTAAATCTATACTTTATTGTAAATTTTTTAATGGCTCTAGAATCTATACAGATCCTCCATTCTCCATTCTTCTTAGGTGCTAGAACAACAGGTGCTACACAAGGACTTAAGATTTATCTGATCAAATCCTTCCTCAACAACTCTTTCATTTGTCTATTCAATTCTTCATTCTCTATCAGTGTCATTTGGTGCCCTTCTTTATTAAGAAAACTAGCTCCAGGAATCAGATCCATGCAATGAGAAATATTCCTCAGAGGTGGCCATCCATTAGGCACATTATCTAAAATGATATCTTCATATTTTTCTAGCAACTCCTTTATCTCATCTAGTTGTTCTTTTGCATGCTTCAAGTCTTTAGCCTTCTTAGGAACCAAGGCATGGCACATGTTCTCATCTCTCAGTCCATCCAAAAATCTCCTTCCATCAACAAAAAATATTCTAGCACTCATGTAAACCTCAACTTTAGGAACATCCTCCAAGGGAAACAAAGTCTTATTCATCCCATTAGCAACAATGGTATATTGTTGATGTTACAGGATTATCTACTGAAAGGAAGAAGTTCTTTAGGGACAAGGCTTTTTTCGATGAAGTTGTGATCAGATTTCCTAAAAAGGGAAAAGAAAGGCTAAGTATGGTTAAAATTGCTAATAGCTACTTCGATTTTGACACCATAAAGGCTATTTGGCATAAGGTTCTGTGGGTCATCATGGAGTACATTACAGTGGATGGGTGCTTCACCAAAGTTTATGGCTACCACTTTTCTCTTCTCAACCACTTTCAATACAAGGTAAGGGTCTCTCTTCCCTATTATCTTTTATGTTCCTTGAAGAAAAGCTTGGAGGACAATAAGAAAAACCCTGAAAGATTCCCCATTCTGCATACTGGGTTACTAAGATTGATTGTTGAATATTTCTATATGCCTGCTCCCACTATTCTAGAAACCATCCTTGATTCTAAGAGTGATGACACTGAGCCCAATGGCTTAGAGTATCTGCCTAACTCTAGTTCAGCTAGAAAATTCCCTAGCTTGCACGTTGTTCCTTTTGGGATTTTTGGTGAGCTTGAGCCTGATGGCCCCTCCCCTAAGAACAACTCTATTGATAAGAAACTCTAGGCCAAAAGCCTTGTTTCCTATTCCAAAGAGTTGAAGGAGTCAGAGGAGTCTGATACCAACAAAACTAAGCTTTGTGCTGATCCTCTGTTGGATAAACACATTAATGATTACTCCCCTGTTATTCCTAACCCTGAGAAAACATGTCTTAATCCTGGAAAAGATCCATCTCTGGATATTCTGAACCTAGCCAAAACCAATTCTGAGTCCCACTTCAAACTCTTGGAATGGACATTCACTAAAATTAATGAGTTGAAAATAAAAAATTGGGCCCTGCAAAGCAGGATTGAAGAGCTGGGTGCAAAGATTGCAGAGATTGAAAAGAAAGATGTGGATCACAGTAACAAAAATATAGATTCCAAGGTTGAGAACATATGGAATACCATCAAAACTGTTGCTGAGAAAAACAATCGTATGGCAAGACACAATGCCATTATCATTAACGCGATGAGTGAAAAGCTAGATAAAGCCCAATAGGTTTCTCTGGTAGTGGATCTAGAGGAAATAGAGGATAAAAGCTAGGAAACAGATGCGGGAATTTCCAGAAGAACCAGAGCCAATCTGAAGCGCAAGGCCCCTCTTACTTTGAATATTTTTCAAACTTTTAAAAAGGGTGTCAATGATATGCATAATCTGGAGGCAGAGATGAAGTCTGTCCTCATGACTCTAAATTAATGGCTGGGGTTTTTTTGGTGCTTACTTTGCTGTTCCTTCCCACTTGAACTTTCTGGTTTTCATTTGGTTGGTGTTGGTCTTTTCTTGGGTAGCTGGTTTTTTTGGTTGGACTTTGGTGTCCTCTTTTCTATTTTGTAAACGTTGTGGTTTCGGGTCCCTGTAAAACCCGTTTTACCCTTTATCAAGAACAATGGTATATGTGTTCTTATTTCCATGATGAATATAATTTCTATCATACCACCGAGGCCTTCACAATAAAACATGGCATATATCCATAGGCATGATATCATACAAAACTTCATCATGATAATTTCCTATCTTCAATTTCACCATACATTATTCACTTACTAGTATCTTATTCTCATCTTCAATCCATTCTATTTGATAAAGCTTCGGGTGTTTCAATATTTCCAACTTCAATTTTTTATTTCTTTAGAAACCAGGTTCTCAAAGCTTCCATTGTTAATAATCACTATGTAGCATTTACTAGCTACCTTGCATCTAGTTCAAAATAATTTTTTTCTCTACAATGGCTCTTGCTCCATCTCACTTTGACACAAAACTCTTCTTTTTACAAAAACTTCTCCCTCTTTTGGTTTATTAGATTATCTAACATGATCCTACTTAGCAAAGGTTGTTCTTCTACTATTCTCTATCTTTCTGCTTGTCTCTCCTTGATTACACTCAAATGCTCTATGTCCTTCTCCAACACAATTTCCTTGAATACTCTTTTCTCATGTCCTCTATCTCCTTTTATATAAACCTCATTCCGGTAACCACTATATCCTCCTCTTTGGTAGGAGTTTCCATCATTAGGTGATCCAACAAATATGGTTTACAATTTTTGGGAGATTCTGATTTTTAATGAAATCACATATTTTTAGAAAATATAATTATTTAAGCCTTAAAAATTCTCATTTTAAATATTTCAATTGAATTGGGTTGGATAAAACCACCTTAGATCAAACCACCTTGGATAGAACCCCGCTAGTTTTAAACCATACCTACAACAGAGTCTCCTTTACAGCTATCAAAATATTGATAAAAAATAACTTTTGATTTACCTTTTGGGGGATCAAATAAATTTTATTTGAAATTATCATGTTAGTCCTTGGAATGATATATCAAATGAATATAATTTTAATATGTTTTGGTTTTATTATGTAATTATTTTTTTAGTTTTATTAAACATGGGTTATTCACCGAAAACCAAACTCTATATTCTACACATGTGGAAAAATATCATATTATCAAAATAAAAATTTAAAAAATATGTTCAAGTTGGGTATTGATGTCTTTGATCCATTAAAAAAGTTATGTTGTATACAGTTCACCTATGTTTCAATTGTAATTGGTTTGAATTTGAAACTCGATTAAGGAAAAAATATTTAATCAAACACTATGAAATGAAATGAAAGTGCTAGATATCATAGTTACAAATCTAAATTTGAAAAAAATACAATTTTATCCTTCACACAAAAAATGTTATGTTGTATATGGTGAGCATCACTCCTTAAAAATGTTATTTTTTAAAAAAAGGTAGTTTTCGAAGGAGGTGGAAAAACAAGTGTAATATAATTCCATATTTTTTGAAAATAATATATTTAGAATCTATAGACAAAATTTCACAAATCACTAGTTTGCATCATCTTCAAAATACTCACAGTTTAGCCGCTATAGGAGCTTGAAAGTGAAGATTTTGTTAAAAATATTAGTTCATTGTCAAATTTGCCTAAATATTGTAAACCAATATTGTGGGATCACCCCATCTCTATAGTATTGATTATCATTCTTACTAAATTCATTATCTTTGTTTTGATTTGCAAAATATCCTCTTCTTTATCTAGTAAAAATTCTTCCTCTCTGGAATCTTCCACCTCTTCCTCTATGTCTCTGCTCATGTCTTTTATTTATCTTCTGCTTCTAGGGCACATTGATATGCCTCTTCCACACTCATCAACTTGATCAAACTGATCTCATCCTGTATAGATGACCTCAAGCCATTCACATATTTTTATACTTGCTTAATCTCATCCTTTGAATTTCTGGATCTGATATTCAACTTGTAGAACTCCTCAGTATACTCTATCATACTTGACTCCTTCTGCTTTAACTTCTAAAACTTTCAGAACAAACTGATCTAATAGTTTGCGGGCATAAACTTTGTCTTTAACTTATTCACCATTTGATCTCATGATTTTATCTTCTTCTTTCCTCTTATTTTCCTATTTGTCTGCAAATGTTCCCACCAAAGGGATGCATGTCCATTCAATCTTGTAGAATAAAATTTCACCTTCTTTTCTTTGGCGGTACCTTCAAAATCAAAAAACTTCTCCATCTCCATTATCCAATCCAGAAATTCATTAGAACCCAACTTACCACTATAATTTGGTGGATTGAAATTTGGTTTAGGGGTATGTGTAGGATCATGATGGGCAAAAAAGTGGCAATATGATGGGTATGTGGTTGAGAACTTTTTTTTTAACCAAAATTGATGAAACAAAAAGGGTTTTTAAAGGAGATTCTCATATTTCCACCAATATAAATTATGCTTTACTTTGAATTTAATAAATATTTATTATTCATTTTCTATTGAATTACGGCTAAAGTCCTAATTTTTAGGTTGATTGAAAAACATCTATAGCTTTCAAATGGTATCATATTTTTTGAATCCAAAACATGTGTCACATTCTATGATTTGCAAAGTATAAGATTAAAAAAGGAAAAAAAGAATTTCATGAATTTTTGACCAAGTTAATGTGGTCAGACATACAAGTCTTTATATTTAAAAAAAAAAATCATAAAAAAATTATAATTAATTATTTACTTGGAAAAAAATTGCAAAAAAATATGCATCACATCGGGACATGAGTCCTATAATTATATCTAAAATATTATAAAAAAATATTATCATTTTTGTATGACTAGGATGGTCAGAGAAACACCTACTTCTTATTTTTTCCCTAAAATTTAAGTACTACTGTATTGAAATTTTAAATTTTCACCAAATAGATTTTATTATTTTGTAAATAAACCTAGTAATATAGAAACTAAATTAAATTTTCTACAAATTCTACTGTTACATATTTTTGAAATAATATAGATAACTTATTCAAATTTTTATGTCAAGTTGCCTAACTCTAATTTTTCTAAACATTTTGCCACTTAAGGGCATGATTTTTCCATGATGATCCTGCACATACCCTTAGTATTTACTCTAGTTAGGGCTATTATGAACCTCTCTTCTCCATAATCAAGGTCAAACCGATTTTCTCTTTCCCCTTCTTCCTGTTCTTCTACCTCTTCATCACTCACATCATCAACGAGTCGACCTCTCCTCTCGACCGTTTTGACCGCTTCTAATCTAGCAACAATTCCTCTCAACATCTCCATTATAGTTGGGTCTACATTTCCACGTGCTCCATTTCCTCTACCATTTGTTCTTCCTTCCATATTTACACAAGTCCTTTGCAGCTATAGATCAAATCCCTAGTCTACCACCCCACAACAAATCTTCAACAAGACTTTCAAAACTCTAACGATCTCTCATGAAACAAATCTCACTCTGATACCAATTTGGTGTAGTCACAGTAGGAGGTTCCTCAAAGATAATAGTCCAGAATGTACAACAAGAGGTACACAACATAAGCCACTCAAAATATGGAGTCAAATGCAAATTCCAACAATCTTATTATCAAGAATTTAACTACATACAACCGATAACATCCGATTTTACAGATTGGGCTCACAGACTTGATACAAAATGCTCAAAATACAGTATTCCTACATGATCCTTAATGTGAGCTGAAATATTACAGATCGAATCCCCTATTCCTTATAATTTTATATCCTAATGATCTATTACAATGATTTCTATTATATCTGAGATCAAGGATCATTCGTGTAGGCCAAAGATTGTTACAATCTCTGATGAAGGAAACATAACCTGCATGAAATAGGTCGGCCTTGAATTTTGAATATCTCCTCAAAAAATGCATATGATGAAGAGTGGGCCTAAATTAAGGTCAGGGACACTCCATGGAATAATTCGGAACAAAATGCGAGTATCCACAAGAGATCAAATTAGCCGCTAGGCTCAAAAGTGCTTTAGGCTATGTTCTAGAGAGTGTAACTTAATCCGAAAGTGATAACTTGCCAGAAAAATATCCAATTGTGCAAAAATATTGGAATAAGGAAAATGAACATGTGCACAATGAAAAAATAGATCCACAATGTCTGGTGAGCAAATATGATGAAATACCAAATCTGCCAAAATGAACTAGAAAATAAATGAACAAGAACAAAAACTGAAATGATAATATTGTTTGGTTGATGCAGGATTTCAAAGAACCAAGGATTCTCCTACGTCAATTTTCCTCTTCTATTCTCCATATTTTAAAGTTCTATTTAATGTGGGTTTTCGAGCATCTATCATTTTCCTACGATTGTTAAGTATTTTTCTAATAGCTCTTTTTCTATTTCCCTTGACCAAATTTTTTTATATGTGGGCATTCAAAATTCAAACAGAAAAACAAAAATTCTATGTAGTAATTGTCTTATCAATTAAAAATTGAAGCTACATTATTTGCCACTAAATATTATAGAAAAAATAGGAAAGTTGTAAAAGAACTATTAGAAAAAAACTTAAGAATCACAAGTAAATAAAAAATGATCTAAAAACCACAGTAAACATATTGGTAGAAGACAATCAATCTATGTAAAAGTTGGGTTGTCAATTCAAAATTTGAGCTACATTCTTTGACACCAATCCCACATTAAATAGAACTTGTATAGCTAATGGGTAGCAATATCCTATGAAAAATGGCTATAACTCCATGAACTTAATTAAAAATTTGATCTACATTGCCTAGCACTAAATATTATAGACAAATAGACAACTTTTAAAAGAGCTATTAAATGAAAAATCCTAGGAAACTTCAATCAAATAGCCTATCTACTAAAAATATAAAATTGAATAGCTAAAATAGCTATTAGAATAAAACGTAGTAGTCACTAAAATAATTTTATCTCTAATATTTTTATGCTTTCATACTAACCCTCTACATATGTATATATGAAATCACTCCTATGTTAATCTGCACTTGCTCCTCTATTAATGGGTATAATGACAAAGATGCACAGAGATAACTAAAATGATAAATGAAGGGTGATAAAATTACTAACCCTAACCATATTTTTTGATGAAAGAAAGAATATTTAACTACAATTGGTCCTATGGTAATGGGTATTACACAAAATATGCACATAGGTAACCAGAAAAAATAAACGAGGGACACCAAAATTATTTACTCTAACGATAATTTTTTAAGAAAAAAAGAAAAGTTAACTGCAATTTCTCCATCCATATAGGGGCACAATCTCTTTGAAGACTTTAAAATGGGCATAATGCCAAACATACAAACATATAATACGAAGACATGAACACAAATTAATGATTTATGCAAAATACCCATCTAAAATGACTTACAGATTACAGAGAACAACAATTTTAAAACCCTGAAATCTACTATAAAATGGAGCCAAAGCCAAAAAATTTAGAATAGTCTACTATCAAACCAACCACGGAGCCAAAGGTGGCAATTTTTGGAATAGTCTGCTCGCAAACCACCACCACAATGGCTCTTTTGATAATGCAACTTAATCAATATAGTTTCTGGTACATTTCAGATTATACTTTCCCACACTGCAACATTGAATATTGCATTTACTTCCTCGCATGCCATCATACAACAATATCAAGATGCATTAACCCTCGTGTGAGAAAATGCTTAGCACTCTACTTCCATATATCGAGGTGACCAACTCCATGATCACCAACCCACATAATTAGCAAGCTCCATGTCATCATGAAAAACACTAGAGATATTGTCACTGACTCAGAGATCTTCGGTGCCAGCAAATCCTATTCAAGGTTGGGCTAACAAAAATCCCAACAAAAACTTCAAATAAATAGCCTATCAGCTAATAGTTATTTTTAATTATTTAATATTTTGTCTTTATCCCCCACTTTTTAGTTAAATATTATTTTAATTCAAAAATTAGCTTTTCCCTCTTCTTCTATTTATATTAAATAATTATTTCAATTATTTAATTATTCATTACCCTTTTCTTCTATAATTAAATAAATCGTATTTATTTAATTATCCTTTCACTCCCCATTAAATATTTATTTTTAATTATTTAATTATTTAATTATTTGTTCTCACCTCTCTTTTTAAATAAATAAAATTATTTATTTATTTATTTCTCTTATGTTGGCCATTAAAATTAAATACCTTTTATTTAATTTTATCTCCTTGATCCATTCCTTTCTTCTCCGAGTAAACCTCAAACCTTGATTAAATTAATTTTTAATTTAATCTTGGCTCTTGATCATGATCCTTATTTTATAAACTCACTTAACTCTCGTCTATTAAATGAGGCCTTTCATTCTCATTTGAGAACACACAACAAGAAGAGGATGACACACCAAGAAGGTAATATTATACACTAAGCAATATAGACCAAGAGAGCATCTTCAAGAGTATTATCAAGGCGTTCAAGGGAATATTATCAAAGTCTTATTCTAGCAATCAAGGATCTATTATCATGTTGAAGGAATGCATGTTGATAGAGGAATCATGTCGATGTAGCATTCAAAATCATTTCAAGTATTTCAAAATATCATTTTCATGATGAATAATCACATCCATGGAGATTCACACATATTATTGTCATTCCAAGATTTCAATAATTGTATGGTAAGTTGTGACATTATTATGTTAAATTTTCATTCCTTCAATTACATGTTTCAATTCGTTATCAATTTTGATTACTAAAATGAGGTTTTACCAAGGCAAACCCCTATCCCCTAACAATCAACATTTTCTTGTCTATGATGTGTGATTTGCAGGTTTTATGTTGAAGATTTATGAAGAGAAATATTTGACAAAGAAACTTTTGTGACTAGTACACATTATTCTTAACCCTCAAAAATCTAGTTTTTTAAATTATATTTATGGTTAGAATTTAGATATGCACCTCATATTTCTCATATTTGATTGGAAAATAAAGAATTAGTGATCTCTCTTTAGAAAATTCAAATTTTCTATATTTTATTTTCATGAACACAACGTTTGGACCCTTTAATTTCTAATTTGGAAAACGTTATAGTCCTACATCTTTGATGGCATTAATTTTTGAATTGTATTTGGATTAGTGAAATTTCATCTAGGTTTCCTATATCGTGCATTAATGAAAGTGAATATAGGTTGCATTTTTGCATCTTTACATGATCTAAAAAGTAGAAAAATTGCATTGCTATTCATCATAATTTCATTTAGAGTCATTCTTCATTCACTTGAGATTGGAAAATTTCATTCAAAATTGCATCTTGTTTTCATTATTTTTTTCATATTTTAAGTCTTGGGCTCTAAACATCTATTTAAGGGTATTCATTTGAAATATTTCATAATTTGGATAGGTCCATTGTCACACAATGTTAGTATCTTTCCTTCCAACTATACGAAGGAAAATATCATTAAGACGCATGATAGTCATCCTTATAATATCTTTCCTAGTTATGAGAGTCTCTTAGTGTAAGAGACTGACAATGTTCACACTCTCCATAGTTCCACACACTCTAATATCTCTTCTATTAGTTGGAATGAAGTGATAGAATAAGATGAAATCATAGACAATCATGATAATTATAGTTCCTCTTCTGTCAATATCTCTCCTACATGTGACAATGATATTTTGGTGATAGAAGATATACCCATTAGGAATCATTAAAATGTTGAAAGATCCTCTTCTATAATCTCTCCTACCTTGGAAGGGATTATAGAAACAGAGAATGAGATCATAGACACATTTGTTAATATCACTCTACCTAGTCAAAATTCATCTCCCAACTCCTCCACTATTTGTGAGAATGGTTTTTCGAGAAATCATGATAATAACATTATTTGTGAGGAGGATATGTTGGAATTAGATGATCAAATCTTTAAGACCTATGACAATCCTCTTTATTTTTATTCCCCTATTTCAGAAGATATTATCGGACAAAGGGATGTAATCACAGATAATCATGATAATCATACTCATTCTTCTCCTAATGTATCTCCTACTTGTGAAGAAGATATTTTGGGATTAGAAGAACTATTCATTGAAAGTCAATAGAATCTTGTCTCTCCCTTTCCTAAAGTTTCCCCCATCCAAGAATACATAATTGAGAAAAAAGATCCAATCATTGAAAAAAAAGATTATGATGGTTTTCCTTCTCTTGATGCCTCCCATCCTTGTGATTAAGTTACTCTAAAAAACCTATTAATGGAATGTGATCAACATCTTTTTTTCTTCTCTCCTAAAAACTCTCTTACTAAGGTAGATAACATGGTGCAAGAGAATGATAGGATTGAGACTTTTCTTTTAAACAATAGGGAGATTAATTTATTAGATGATGTTTATGAGGTATCCTTACACTCACCTTTGCTAAAAAATCATTATGATAAGGATGATTCTTTTGAATAAAATCAAATTACACAACAAAATTTGATGAACTTAATTATGAGCAACCACTGAATCCAAAGAGATGAAAGAAATTTATGGAAAAGGTTATGAAATGATGTGTAACGCCCCACCATGAAACCAGGATATAATGCCACCATAAAAAGAGTAAACATGCATTGTATATATACACACCAATAAACAACATCATAAATCACAACATAAGGCCATACACTAGTCTATCTAGACACAGAGAAGCAACATACAAATCCATGATAGAAAAATCCATTAACCAAGAGCAAAAACCCATCTCATATAGATCAACCATAAAATCAATGGCTTGATGGTGTTTGCACGTACATAAAGTGAGACCATCCAAACAAGACCACATGACTTGTCTCTTATTGTATAAGGTGATTAGCCTCCAAGAGATAGTCATCATACATAGGTAAGTAGTGATGAGGGTAAAATGTGTCATCCTTTTACCTCTCATTCATATCAAACCTTATAATCTTTCCTAGTATCTCCTGTCATTCCTATCACTTTTTGTTAATGAACAAATGGTATTTTATGAAATAGAAGAAAAGGTTAAAACTAGTGAAAATATCAATTTTGATGGCTGTTGTTAACTATCTTTTTTATTCTGGTGACACAAAGTGTTTCATTGTTGACAATGCACATGAAGGATATCGATGGAAGGATAACTTAATTGCTGAAGTTATATTATCATTTTTTTTGTTTTTAATCATCAAAGATTAGTCATTCCATTTTAGGTTGTTACATTGTTCTTGGAAAAATTTCAAAAAAATTAAAACTATTTTTTATTATCCTCTAAAGGTTGTTGGCTAAAAGCCACTAACAACCAAAATGTTTTATCAATTACATTTGAAAGACTCTTAGAGATTTAGGTAGCTTCAATATGTATATATATGCATGTACACTAAAACTATATATCAATATACATAATTAAAAGTAGAATCACAATCATTTTCTATATACTTTTTCTATGTTTGTTTGGATGAATGGAAGCGATAGTAGAATAATTATGTGAATGCGATTTTTATAATCCAACGAGTGACGAAAGTAGTGAACACTTCCTCGGTTGATTGGTGATTATTGCATTACATTATGTGTGTGGTAATGTATGCTTTGAATTTATAAGTTGTTTAACTATTTCATTAATGTACTTTTATCTAAATCTTATGTTGTGTGATTCATTTCCATGAAGGTATTAATTGGTACTGAGTTGTTAAATACTTACCAATAAAATCTTTATTCATTCAATAGTTGTTTGCTGGTATATGTAAATCATTAAACTTAAGAGCAGTTGAATAAGTTAATGGGATTGTTTCAAATTTTCATTAAGTAGTATTGGAGGTTTGTTTTTAGTAGTTCAAATTCAACTCTATGAAACGTTATTTTCAGATAGATTTCTATTTTGTTACTTTACTACTCTTTTGTTAAGTGCCAGTAATATATTTATGTGGATAACTATTTCTTCACAGGTTGTTGTCACACTTGTGATAGGAAGTCTATTAATCCGAATTTTTCCCATAAGTAAATTATATTAGGTTGCATCCATCAGCCCTTGATTTGTTAATTGCAGCTCTTTGGCATATTGACACAACACAGTTCAAAAGCCTACGCTCTTGGATTGACACTTTAGGATGAACTAAGGAAGCCATTTCTAAAAAGTACATCAAATCCAATTTAAAGAGTAATTCATAAACCATACTTTTATCTAGTCATTTTGGTACCCTTGCCGGGGAACAGTGTTAAGGACATGCATTTCTAGTAAACCAAGTTAGGAGCATTGTGCTAAGTAGAAAATCTATGCGATAGTAGACCTCATTTGGATAATTACCCTTGGTTTGCTTTGTCATAGCTCATTTAGGTGCATGAATCGTAATAGGGACAGTAGAGGAAGATTTATTAGAAAAGAAACAGGAAGTAGTTCGCAACCCAAAAAATCCAAAAATAAATTAGCACCATCCATTGAGAGCCCACAACATGAATAATTGCGAGATAAGTTCAAGTCACCCATTGACACAAGTACCTTGACTCAAGAAAAACCAAAAATATAGTTTCCATCACTAGAATTGCCTGAACCTAATCTTGAGAAATGTTCTATTGAGACCACCATTATTCAGACACCCGCAAATACCCAACAAAGCTCTTCTGATATATTATTTAAAAAAGTTGAATTTTTTTTCCAAAAATCTTATGGGGATCAAGTTGGTCCATTTTTCGAAGAAAGCCACAAGCCATTTAAAACTTATTTTAGTCTGTGGGAATTTGAAGTCATGGATCCCAAAAATAATAACAACAATAATAATGACAATAAAAAAAACAATGACAACAATCACAATAGGGCATTGGTCTACAATAACCCAGTCACTTTTGAGTTCCCAATCATAGATCCTGGAAGAGACACCCCTATGAGAAATATTCCTCATTCTGCTTTGCCCATTTTTGGTGGTCTTTCAATGGAATATCCTGACAAGTGGTTTTTTGAATTTGATGTGTTGTGTCACAGCTATGACTACCAAAATGATGCACAAAAAATCAAACAGTTTCCAGCTAAATTAAAGGATGTTGCCCTATGGTGGTTTATGAACCTTCAGAATATTACAACATGGATGGTCTTGAAGAAGCTATTCTTGAACAAGTACCAAGAATATTGCAAGACATGAGTATTGGGATGAGATCTTTCATATGAATCAAAAGGAAGATGAGTATGTAGAAGACTACCTTGAACATTTTAAGTTTAGTCTTCAATGGTCTCATCAAGAGGGACTAAATGATGATACCATTAAAATTTTATTTCTTAAAGGAATAAGAGATGATGTTATGGAAGCATTAAATTTAATAGGAAAAGGGAACATCTCTAAAATAGAATTTGACGATATTTGTGATATTTGTAGGAACTGTTCGAGGTTGCAACATTCAGGAAGGAGCTATCCAAGTAAGCCTTATGTTGTAGCCAATGCAACAAGTATCACAAAAAGGGAAATAGGCAATTTACTTGAAGACCTTAAAACAAATTTGTTGATTCATATGGGGAAACAAATAGACACTCTTTACACCCATAGAAAACAAGAAGAAGCCAAAAAATCACTAGCTTCTTTTTGTCCAACGTTTCCTAAAAGATACAGTAGTGAGGATTTCCCATACAATAGGAAAAACATATCATCTTTAGAAGAAATCAGTAAGAACTCTACCTTGAGGCCTCTTCCTTTAGGAGTAGCCTAAATAGAATATTCTGAAGAAGTTATCTATTATATGGCCCCTAGGTGACCCTTTCCACCTCGAGCAATGCGTCCCAACATGATGAACGATTATCTTGCCCCAGGACTAAGCCAACCCAATTCTTATCAAATGGGATGGTATGGGGGCTGGAAAAAACCCCCATATCCTCAATGGATGCCTTAGTATCAATATAATTCACAGTCGTGGCAACAAGCATGGAGGCAACAAATGCCACAACCATCCGCATACCAACAACCATTCCCCTCACAATCACAATTTCCACCTCCTCATATGATTAACCCATACCAACAACCACAATTTCTAGCTTTTCCATCATCATCCACCCCACCTATTAATCCAACCCAACCACCAAGACCTACATCAATGCAATCCCATTCCAACCCCAACCCCAACAATAAGGCCACCCAACCTATATATAATAATGGGACAACAAGTTAGTCCACCTATCCCATAAATACATTAGAAGTAGAAGGAGTTCAGTTAAGGTCAGGGAAGGCCCTTCAAGGGCCAACCATTACCGAAATTAATGAGGAGTTAGAAATCGAGCCAGCCAAAGACTCCCCTTTTCTCGAAAGATTTCAATCTGCACCAATAGAAAGGGAGGATTCTCAACCTGAGTTCGATTTTCTTAATGAGTTGTGAAATGTTAACATTAAGATTCCTTTTTTGTAGGCCATCAAAGACTTTCCTATCTATACAAAAACAATTTATGATCTATGTACCCAGAAGCAGCAGAAGAACCAAGACCCAAAAATAGTTTAAGTCATTGGGCAGTTGGCAGAACTTATGCTTGGAAATATTACCATTCCAAAGTATGCCAATCTAGGGAGTATATTCATGAAGGTAATCATTGGTAAAGTAAGTATTCCTAATACCCTTGTCGATTTGGGTGTTGCAATTAATGTAATGAAAAATGAAACAAATGAAAAACTGTCATTAGAAAGACTTAGGCCTATGGCTACAGTTCCTCAAATGGCAGATCGATATTTGGTCAAACCTAAAGGTATGATTGAAGATGTAATCCTCTCTATTGATTTATGGGAATACCCAACTGACTTTATGATCTTGCAGCCAAAAATTAAGCTAGGGGGATACCCCCTAATTTTGGGATGGCCTTGGTTAGCAGCGGCAAATGCATTTATCAATTGTCGATCAGGGAACATGGTTATTTCCAATGGTGAGCATAAGAAACAATTGACTCTATACCTGCTAGCACAACCTTTGTTGGAGATAGAGGACCCTGTTTGGATTGATAGTGACCTGGATGAATCATTACCAATGCTAACAATTGATAAAGCCTTAGATATGGAAGAGCCTACTGAGGATAATGTTCTTATTAGTTTTCTTTAGAACAGCTATAAATTTAATGAAATATTTGAGAGCATGATCCTCCATTCATGTATAAATACTCAATGTCCTTTTGGGGATTTTCCACTAGTTTGGATTTCATGCTTTGTTCAACACTTTATCACACTACATCAATTATTACCCAAAAATTGCTTATATGGCTCATTCTTATCTTTTGCAAAATCAGGTGATATACCATCCACCTCACAAGTCTTAGCCATTGAGTCACCCACACAATATATTTCTATGGAAATTCTACCTAATCGCACACTTAACATTAATCCATAGCTCACCCCTGAACAAATCCACGATGTTATTGCCATGCTTAGAATGAATAAAGAATCCTTCACCTCGGAATAACAAGACATGCGTGGAACTCATCTTGATACCTGAACCCATCATATCTATATTAAGGAAGGTAGTCTTCCAATTAGGCAACCACAACGTTGGCTTAACCCCGCTTTGCGCGACGTAGTTAAAGAGGACTTACAAAAAATGTTGAACGTCGGGTTTATAT